>LR738710.1:532079469-532099103 GCA_902687465.1 Secale cereale | reverse complement strand
CCCCCCCCTTTGTCTTGAGTTTGCCGAAAAAAGTACGTCTGGATCGATCGACAGATCAATACAAGCCCTTGTTGGATGGCTAAACACATTGCGAGCGGTATGAGAATCCGCTTTGGAGATGCCCTTACTCACCAATTAACTGCTGCCGGGCTCATGATATGAAGACCTCTGATTTACGTCCGGCCATTGGAGCGCTCGTTTTGTTCACCCGTTCTTTTGCATGTGTTTTTCTCTGTTACACCAATGTTTGCTTTCGCCCCCTTCCACTCCCAGCGATGATTGAAGAAATATTAAGCTTTTTGAAATTTGTATATCAATTATACTTCAGAAAAGTTGAAATTGTCGACATATTTTATTATGAGCATACAACTTTTGAACTCCCACTAAGATCATATCCAAACGTCCTCCGAAAGTCCATATAGTGCTACTAAGTGTTATGTCGTCACGTGTTAAAATTTTCATATTAAATGAGAGTAACAAAAAGAAGTTACATATGGAACAAAGATATGGAGTGAGGCTATTTGGAGCTCGGGCTCAGGAAAATTAATAAAAAATACAATTGAAAGACCCAAATGACATTTGAAATATATCAATTCTAAATATGTTCATATACTATACCTAAAATATTTCAAAACAAGTTACACAAAAAAATTGCATATGAACCCATAGTTTTTTGTTATATTTGTGAAATATGTACATATTTGTACGTAAAAATGGTATATTCAAAATATGGTACATACTACCTAAAAAATTAGTGCGACGAATCTGCACCCGGGCTCAACTGCACCCGCGTTCATGGAAAAAAAATCAAAAAAAAATACTAAAAAGATTCAAAAAATTCCCCAAAAAATTATGTGGTAGATAATCTGATGCGTGAGGTTCGCTCCAAATTTCAACTCATTTGGACATCTGAGCAATTCTGGCCAAAAAAGACAAAATCGGGGTCTGTAAAACAGTTTACTGTTCAGGAACTGTTTCTGACCCGATTTGTCTTTTTTGCCCAGAATTGCTCAGATGTCCAAATGAGTTGAAATTTGGAGCGGACCTCACGCATCAAATGATATACCACATAAAATTCTTTTTGGAATTTTTTGAATCTTTTTAGTATTTTTTTTGAAAAAAAATTCAGCGGGTGCAGATGAGCCCTTGCTCAGATGCGGATTTTCCCTAAAAAATGGTATATATACTACGTAAACAGAGTAGGGCATTTTGGAGACCGAGCTCCATGGAGCCCTTTATTTTGAAAAAAAAAATCAAATTTCAAAAAAATTGATTTCAAAAAATTCTGAAAAAAATACACATGTATGCAAGGATGGAAAGTGTATGTGTGCAAAATTTTAGGATGAAATACCTTAAATTGCGAGCTGCACAAAAAAACAAAATCATAGACTTTAAAGATGAACAGTACATATGCTAAAAAGCCTCAGATTTGTCTTTTTTGTGTAGCTCACATTTTAATGTATTTTGACCTGAAAATTTGCACACATGTACATTATGTATCTAGGTATATTTTTATTTATATTCAGAATTTATTGAAATTGAAATTTTTGAATTTTGAAGTTTTCAAATAAAGGCCTCCATGGAGCTCGGTCTCCGTTTGGCATTTTCGACGTAAACATTGTTATATACTCACTCTGTAAACTAGTATAAGAACGTTTAGATCACTAACTACATACTGCACATACATACTTTCGGTTTTGACAGATATTACATACAACATACAAAACCCAGGTGGTGGTAACTACGGAACTACCACTGGTAGTAGGAAACTTGTTGCAAAACTCAAAATTCAACAAAATTCATACTTTACATTTCAAAAATTTCTAAAAATAAATACAGACACACATGGAGGCATAACACACACATGTGTAAATTTTCAGTACAAAACACGTTGAAATGAGGGCTGTGCAAAAAAGACAAACATGTGACTTTTCAACACATGAGACTATTCATTCCAAAAGTCTATGAATTTGTTTTTGTTTTTTTTGCACAGATCGTATCTCAAGGTATTTCAGTCCGAAATTTTACACAGATACAAATCACACCCTTGTGTACTTGTACATTTTTCAGATTTTTTTGAAACCAAAAAGTATGAATTTTGAATTTTTCAAAAAATCCAGCCTCCATGGAGGCTGAGCTCCAAAATGCCGTTCTCTATATTAAAACGTGTATTGCATGAAAATTTATAGACACATACTAGATGACATCCTCGTGTACACATGATTTACTTTTCTCTCAGATTATTTGGACACTTGAAAATTTTAGTTTCGTGTTCATATTATGAAACGAGCAGTTACTTCTAGTTTACGTGTGTGCCTTTCTGCATTCTGAAACGAGGCCACTTTTAAAACCCCGAGCACCGAAACACCCAGCGAACCACCCGTTCACACCACACCAGCAGTGACTAGCCCGAGAGAGTACGCGCGCACACGTACGTGCTCGCTAGCCGGCCGGACATGGAGCCCACCGTGCGCGACGTCCTGGCCTTCCACCGCGTCGACCGCGCCGCCTACGAGCACCTCGTCTCGCTCGGCGCCGGCCGGCAGCCCGCCCGCGACGCCGTGGCGCTCCTCATGTGGCTGCACCACAGCGTGGGCGCCGACGCGGTCGCCAGCGTGTGCGTCCAGGTCCGCACCCCGGTCGACGCCGCGCGGCTCGTCTCCGACGCCCTCGCCGTCCTGCACGGCGTCGCCTGGCCGCGGCCGCACCGTCGTCAGGGCGCCGGGATGCCGCTCGTGTGCGGCGGCTGCGGAGGGACAGTGGCCGCGGACGCGCGCCCGTTCCTAGCCGGGCTCCTCCAGGACCCGCGCGCGCGGCGCGGCGTGGCGGGCGTCCTGAGGGGCGTCGGGGCGCTGGTGTTCGACGACCGGCTGCACGCGCTGCTGCGGCGGCACGAGAAGGAGGGGGGCGCGGTCCCGGCGGAGCTGGCGGCGCCGTATCGGCCCGGCGACGCCGACGACGAGGGCGGGCGGTCGCTGTTCATCACGTTCTCCAAGGGGTTCCCATTAACGCGCGAGGAGATCAGTGCCTACTTCACAGAGTACGTAGCTCCCAAATCCCGAAGCAAAGCAGGCCCCCGACTAATCATAGACTTTTGCATGCATGCATGCACTCCTTTGACTGCTCCGTTGCACACATCCTCCTACTATATGCATTTATGCTTTTTTTTCCCCGATGAAAACATGTTTTTTTTTTCTACTACTCAACCAAACGTTGTTACTGCGTCTTCACACAGTATTACTCCGTGGTTTTAGCTGTTTCAATGGGCTTGCGAGCCGTAGGAAGGATTAATTCGTCTGCACAACTCTGCACTGCTGCAGCCTGCAGCGTAGGAGGAGTCTCCTTTCCTTTCCCCTGTTATTTTCTGGTCTTGCCCTCTGTCATGTCAGGTGCTTTGCGCGAGGCCACAAGAGCCAAGGCAAAACTGTCGCGGAGCGGGTGAGCTGGTATGGTATCGTAGGGGTAGTACGTAGCCTGTACAGCTACTTTGACTCGGTCGCATCGTCAAAAGCAAAATTTTGCCTTCCGGTTTTGGAAGTTTTGTTGCGCTGCTTTTGGTTTTGGAGGCCTGCTGGCCTGCCTTCTTTTCTTTCGGTCACAGCCTGCCGCGGCAGCGGCAGCAGCAGCAATCCTGTGACGCGCTCGCTGCAGTACAGTACGCACCACTATTAACGTCACCTGATGATCGATCGATCGATCGATCGATCACAAGTATAGTTCACAGCAAAGCAAAGATGGGAGCATATACCACATTGTCCACCATTCTGCTTAACATTATTACTCAATGTATTGGTGCAGGAGGTGGGGCGAAGGGTGCGTGGAGAGCGTGATGATCGAGAGGGCGCCGCCGCTGGGGGAGGCGCCGAGGTACGGCAGGGTCGCCTTCCGGCGGGCGTCCGTGGCGGATGCGGTGCTGGGCGGGAAGCGCCTGGTGAAGCTGTTCGTCAACGGGCGCCAGCTATGGGCGCGCAAATACGTCCCCAAGCCACACCAACCACCACTAAGCTAGCTACCTCCCTCCATGGATTCACCCTACACATCCAGCATACACGCACGCACGCACCGGCCGGCAACATATCGTTCACCAAACTTCTCCAGCTAGCTACACGGACGGCACACGGAAGGAACACGTACGTGTTCACCTCTCTTTTTGAAACTCAAAGCTTACATATGTAAAAAATGCTCTCATATTTTGGGACTGAGGGAGTACAATATACTGTCTATGTATGGACCCACTTTTATATAGTATCTTGGTACCAATTTTTTTTAGAAATGGAGGTGGACTTCGGCCTCTGCATCCGGACGATGCATGCAACCACTTTATTAATTATTCACACAAGATTTTACAAAATCATACATCAGTAAGACTAAAGGCACCGTCCAACAACATCCGTCGCTACTCCTATTCAGTTGATGAGGGCATGCTGATAGTCTGGACCTAATACCAAATAAACCTCAGAGCCAAACTTAACATCTAAGATCTGAGGTACCAACCAGGATGCCTATCGGGTATGGGGCACCCACCAGTCCGACGCACTCCTCAACCAGGACACCTGTCGGGTATGAAGCCGCCGCAGCCACCTGCCACCACTCCATCTTCAGTACTGTACTGTTGCATCTATCATGCCCGGTCTAGTTGTCGTCGATGCCACCACGACGCCAGACAACGCCACCATCCTGCACGTATCCATCCACACGTGCCAGTCGTCGAAACTCCGCAGTGCCATGCCGTCGGGATCCGTCGTCGGCCTTGCGATAGATGAAACATCGCTCCTCTTCGTCCCCTTCAGCCAGCTCCTGCTCCAAAACGATGTCCTCAGGAAGGAACACGATCGAAGGCGATGTCATTGTCCGATCCGGTAGACACAGATCTAGGGTTTTTCCCGAAACATAAAGTTGACGCAGTTTGCAATGCGATGCCTCAATAAGGGGCGTCGGAGATGCCGTCATCGTCCGCTATGACCGGAGTCAGCGCGATTTTCACCGGAAGTAGCGCCACCACGATCTCGCCGCTGACCGGATCCGAGCACACTCTCGCCATGTAGATGTATGGTGTCACCGGAAAGCCGGTTGAGGACCTTCGATCGCCCCACCCCGGCCCCATCATGCGCCGCCGGCCGGCCATAGCCGAACCACGACGAATCTAGCCGGGACGCCAGCCACCGCCGCCACCCAACACCCGGCCGGGCAAGCCAAACAACTCAACCCATCGGCTAGGGGGAAACAGCCGCCGCCCCGACCGCGCCGGCTGAAGACGAAGGCGCCAACGCGAGATCGATCCAGACGACCTGAATCCCTCGCGCGACCCCTGTCAGCCACGCAGAACCTCCTCGCCGCGATGACGAGAGGTTCACCGCGCGGGCCACGCTGTCCAAGGCAACGTGCCGCCGCGAGGAGAAGAGTGCCCTGCCGCTGCCGTCCTCCAAGGCGGGCTTCGCCCGTCAGCCTCCTCCGGCAGCGGCCAGGCCGCGGGCTGCCGATGCGAGGGACGGGGCGGCGGCGGCTAGGGTTCGCTCGTGCCGCCCCCCCTGGAGAGCGACGCGAGCGCCTCTGACCCGGTCGAGCACGACGCTGGTGGCCAGATCGATCACGTCGAGGACGCGGGTGGCGCAGACAGGGCCGCAGGGGCCGGAGGTGATGGTCCATAGGTCGCCTGCGGACTTGACCACCCTCACGACGCTGCCGTCCGTGTCTAGAAGCCGCAGGTCGCGGCGGCGGCGGCGCCCTCCGCTGGCCACGATGAGGAGCTGCGGCTCCGTGAGGGCCTTGTGCGCGGCCACGAACGCAGGGTCGGAGATGAGCGCGCGCCACCCCCTCGTATGAAACCAACAGGTATATTGGGATGGCCCCATCTTGATGAATCCTTGACATTCCATATATTCATCTCATATGCACAAACAAAAGTATGGTATTGGATCCATTGTAAAGCAAGAAAACTGAGCAGCACTGTACCAGGAATTACATTTGGGCCTTGAACTACAATTCGTTCTGACAGTGCCAACCGTATGTTTCACTATAGCATGTCATCCAGAGGTTTACTACTGCCTGTTTGAGCTACAGTTATGTTCAGAATGATCAGCTACGTACTGCCGCTTTTAGCCTGGTGATTGGTTCTTTACACCACGAATATGAACGGATCAGTGATAGTCTCTGCACCTGTATGTCCGGGGGTTGTAGGACCTCCTCTGCAGCCATGAAACGATAGCCTCAACATCGTTGTCTGAGGATGATGGTGTTGACGCAGACGCCTCGGGAGGGAAGTTGTCAGCTCGTCTTGTTCGACCAGATGGTGTTGATGATCCGATGAAGCTACGCCAGAGCCGATCAACCATCTCCTTGCACATCTGGTCGCCGTCGTCGTCGCGAAACGACTCCAACTTGTCGATGATGTCCTGCATGGCCAGGTGGAAGCCCCGGGCCTGCAACAAGATGCTGTGAGCCTCGTCCACCAGCCTGTGGTTCCGCATGAGAGATATGGCGGCATCCGCCACCCCCTCCCGCACAAATCTGCTCCAGTTCTCCTGGGCCTGGCACAGGCTGGCCAGCGCCACCGCCACCGTCTTCTTCACATCAACGTCTCCCACCAGCAGCAGCTCCATGAGTGGAGCAAAGCCTCCAAGCTCACCAATCTTGATCTTGTTGTAGTAGTTGTCTGCCAGCAGCCCAAGGATCCGGGCGCACTTGGCTCTGGTGGGCACTGGCCCCAGCAATGCCCTCGCGATCAGCACGGGTATGGCGTACCGGTCGTCTCCGAAAACCTCCTTGTTGGGGCTGTAGGAAGCTGCCCTGGCAAGGATTTCCAGGACCACGTCGTCCAGCTCAGGGTGAGGCTCCAGGCATGTCTCCGGCAGGACGCAGGCGAGCTTCGTTATTGTCCCTGGGCTGCGCCCTAGCAGATGCAGGAATGAGCACCGCTGCTGGTCCACCAAAAGGCCCAGGATGGCTTCGTAATCTTGTTTGGAGCTCTTGGGGGAGTTGGCCAAGAGGGTGACTTGCTTGAACAGGGCTTCCTCCTCAGGAGAGATAGCTGGTGGATCGGTGGGTGCTGTAAGCTCACTGATCCTGTTTGCGGCACGCCAACGCGAAATGTACAGCGCAATGAGCGCATCAGGGATGAAGGTGCTGTGCGTCAGGACCTCGCCGGTAACTGGACACATGCGTTTGTTTTTCTTCCACCATTTCTCCAGTTCAGACTGATCAACGGTCTGCACCCAGCAACCAAGTAGTTCTATCAACATTCAGTGTCTCTCTATATTATGATAATTAAACAAGAGTAGTAAAAAATGCAGCGAACAAAACACTAGCAAATGCATCGAGACATAAAGCTTTTTGTGTTTTCCTGGGAGGAATAAAGCCAACCCAGAACTAATAAAATGCTATGGTATCAGAAACCCTTCTAACAGATCCTCTTATGAGATTGATATCCACTAGTATCCCGATCAGTATAGCAGCACAACCTTATTTGAACAAACACAACCATATATCATCGATATCCTACCATCCAACACAGAATTCTTCAGAAACATCTCTACACAAAGGATCTCAAATACTCTAGGAACAAATGAAATTATATTGTCAGCAGAAAAACTATCTGCGACATTTTTAACAGAACAGTTTTTCATCAGATCGATCCCAGCTACAAGTAAGTCCATTGCAGTACACTAATTTTTCACTTAAACCTCAGGGATATTTTCTGATCAAATTTTGGTGAGAAGTTCAACTTCTACAGATCACACTTTACAAAGTTATTTTTTTATATAACTACAATCAAGCTTATGAATTATGCTCAATCCAACATGCTGAACTACCCCAAGTCCGCAACTAATAAAACACTAGGATTTCAGAAACATTTCTATTTTTTTTCCTTAAATCCACTAAGTATGCCAAGTTCCCAACCAGTATCACGTATTTGAACCAAAATGCTGTTATATGAATTAGTACGTCCGATCCTCAGCAAGATCCTCAAAATTCTTCAGAAACAGACTCAACAGAGACTTGAAGAGTAATCAAAAACTGAATGTTCTCAATTGACCCTGACACAACAATCTAACAAGATTTCATATAGATATAAAAATCATGCTAACTTCAAAGTCTGAACTAACCTGAACATTTCAACTACATAAGAGTTTCCAAACTGGTCTTATAAGATGAAAACAGTGCGCATTCATGATCCAAACAAAAGGAATTAAGTAAAAGTACTTCAAATGTTACAAGGCCCATTGCATTAGTTAATCCCAAACAAGTGAAACAGCACAAATTAAACAACACGCAACTGGCCCAAGAAGTAACTCCACTTCAGGGATATTATCTGATCAAATTTTGGTGAGAAGTTCAACTTTTATAGATCACGTTATAACGATATAATTACATATCAAGCTTCTGAATTAGCCCAATCCAACATGCTGAACTACCCCAACGCTTTGGTTTCAGAAACACTTCTAAATTTCTTCCACAATCCAGTAAGCATCCCAAGTTCCCAACCAGTATCACATATTTGAGCCAAAATGCTGTTATATGAACTAGACAAATTATATTACGTCTGATCCTCAGCAAGATCCTATGATCCAAAGGGCAATACTTAAATTCTTCAGAAACAGACTCAAGAGAGACTTGAAGAGTAAGCAAACTTTAAGGATCTCAATTGACCCTGACACAACAATCTAACAGGATTTCATACAGATAAAATTCATGCTAAATTCGAAGTCTGAACTAACCTGAACATTTCAACTAGATAAGAGTTTCCAAAATGATCTTACAAGATGAAAACAGTACGCATCCATGATCCAAGCAAAAAGAATTCAGTAAAAGTACTTCAAATTCTTACAAGACCCATTGCATTAGTTAATCCCAAACAAGTGAAACAGCTCAAACAGCACGCGCTGGCCCCTACGAGCAGGTGAAAGATTTGGCGCACCTTTCCAGAGGTGATGACGACTGGTTTCTCCATGAACTTCTTGGAGAAAGGGCACAAGAAGAACTCCGGCACGGCCACCGGACCAATCCATAACCTCCTAGCATCGGCGCTGCAAAGGTGGAGTTCATCGGACCGGGCGGCCTCCAGAGCCCGGAATGCGCACTCGAAGAGCTCGAGCGGGGGCACCTCTTTCTCGTCGTGGGAGCACAGGTCCGTGAACCAGGCGAGCTCGGCGACCGCCTCCATTTTTCGTAGCCACCTCTCTAGCCCCGCCAGGTCGACCACCTTCCGGTCGAGAAGGAGCTCCTTCTTGATCTTCTCCGTCCTCGGGCCTGCGGTGGCGCCCATCGTCGCCTCCAAGAACTGGGCGGCGAACTGGCCAAGAACCTCCGCCGCGTCGACAACTTTCGGCGGCGCCTCGAGCGGAGGGAAGGAGAACTCCCGTTCCACCGCCACCTCCTGTGCTCGACCTCCTGTGATGGAAGCGGAGCTCGTGCTGGTATCCGGTGGAGGGACCAGCCTCGGCCTCGCGCTCTGATCTCTCGTCGAGGAGACGGTCTCCTCCATGGCACTGAGGTCCCAGTCGAAGGATCCACCAGGACCACCTGCGCCGCCAGAACCGGCACCATCTGCAGCCGCAGGGACAACCGTCACCCTTGCGGACCTTCGCGTTCGCACCGAGTGGGGGACGGGCCTCGACCCGGCGCCATGCGGAGGAGAGGGCGACCTCGACCCGGCGCCAGGCGGAGGAGACGGCGACCTCGACCTCGCCCCGATGATTTTGAGGGGCCCATGATCAGCCGAAGGAGACTGCGCCCGCGCTGTCCGCCCCCGCCTCCGCAGGCCGGGCTCTTCCTCCTCCTTGATCCCCTCCTCCGTCCAGTCCTGGATGCCGTCCATTGATGGGCGTCGCCTTTCCTCGCGTTCTTGGCCTCTTCTTGGCAGGCGCAATGTGGGTGGGAGGGGGAAGGGGGGATTTCTGCTTTTGGCGGCAAGGAGATGGATGTGAAATTGCGAACGGAGTGGAGGTTACCAAGCTGCGATGGCTTCCTTTTATAACCGGAAAGAGGAGGAGGGGATGCCGGCTTAACGGGTCCGTGGTGCATGATTAGTTGATTACCAACAGCGGACGCCCATTCCGCCCTTAAAATTTGCTCAGGTCAATTTTATGCCGACTAGATCTTTGGAGGACTTGAACCCTGGTGGACTACCACTATCTCTCTAACCATCCAACCATATGTTGACGTGGCATGACAATCAAACATAGTTTATGGGACCCACAATCTATCTTTCTCAACTTTATCTTCTCACAATCGCATCGCTAGCTCAGAGGAGGCATGAGAGCATCTACACTCGGATAAATCCGGTCCAGTCAGCCCTGCCGGGACCTTCTTAACTTGGGGTGCAGCAACCCTGGATCTCTTTTTGTAGGAACACTCCAGCACGTCGTCAACGGGTGTCATGCACTCGGTGGGGGCACGCTTCCCGGACTCCTTGCCGGAGGTCCTACAATCCTTATTCTTTCTTTTACTTTCCTTGGCGGGAACTGCTGCCGTTGTTGTCTCTGCTGCGACTGCGTCCCAGTATATCTTGTCCAGACAAATGATTACATCCTTCTCATCTGATGGGATAGTGATAACTCCCAGCGGCCCAGGCATCTTCAAGGTATTGTAAGCATAGTGGGATGCCGCCATGAATTTAGCCAGTGTCAGGCGTCCAAGAATCCCATTGTACGGCAGGGGGAGATCAAACACATCAGACACAATCCTTTCAGCCCGGTAGTTCAATTCTCCCCCAAACGTTACCGGCAACGTGATCTTTCTCTTAGGATGACTCTTGCCGGGATTAACTCCTTGAAACGTGCCGGTAACCTCTAGCTCTTCCTCTGCTATCTGAAGCTTGCTGATAACTGTTGGGAAAATCATATACAACCCGGCCCCGCCATCCACCAACATCTTTGTGACCTTGAGGTTGCGGATTGTTGGGGAGACCAACAACGACAAGCATCCTACCGCGGTGGTATGCCAAGGATGATCCTCCTTGTCAAGAATGATGGGCATACGGGACCATTTGAGAGGCTTCCTGGCCTCTGGCGTTGGCTCCATGGCATTGACTTCTCGTGCCCACCGCTTGAGTTGACGGTGAGAGGCGTGCAGAGGTGCACCTCCGTCAACGCACAGGGCGTCAGTGGCCTTCTGAAACTATTGCCCACTGGTTTCCTCTCCATCCCTTCCATCACTCTCATCTTCACATACTCCCTTTTCTCTACCTTTGGCGGGCTTTCCTTGGTTCCGAAGGGGTTTGCCGGGGCGATTTACTTCACCACCTCGGCCCTTACAGCCAACAACATTCTGACCCTTTTCCTTATCACGCTTCTCATACTCTGCTCTCTGTCTCTTGACAAGCTGCTCAACCTGATGACACTCTTAAAGGTCGTGGCCCTTGGTCCGGTGAATCTTGCAATACGAATCATCACCTTTCTCGGCTTTCTCGATAGAAGCGGCTTCCCGACAGTCAGTGCACACGACAGCTTCCTTGCCGGGGGGCTTAGCTTTGGCCTTCTTGTCGGTACTTGGCGTACCCGATCCTTCGACAATCATCACTGCCTTGTCTCCCCGCTTCTTACTGTGCTTCTTGCTTTTCTTCTGACTAGTTGATTCATCGTCATCCTTTGAATCAACATTGATGCAATCTTCCTCTCCGGGCAACTTCCTTCCCCCCTCCATCCGAGCACACTTATCCACCAGCGTGTAGAGCTCCTTCACAGTCTTGGACAACCGCACATTCATCTTAGAACGAATCCGCCAGTTGCGCACATTGGACTGGAAGGCGGCTATCACAGCTGTCGGATGGATATTTGGGATATTTCTATGAACTTTGCTGAATCTTTGTAAATACTTACGGAGGGTTTCTCCTTCCTTCTATTGGAGAAGCTGCAAGTCGCTGGGCCTGCCGGGTTCTTGGTGGCCACCGGTGAAGGCACAGATGAATTCGTGGCACAGGTCAGCCCATGACGAAATAGAGTTCTTCGGCAGGTGCATCAACCAAGACCTCACATTGGACTTGAGGGACAAAGGAATATAGTTGGCAAACACCTTCTCATCTCTTCCCTTGGCAGCCTAAATAGCGATGGTGTAGATGCTCAGGAACTCTGCCGGGTTCAGCCTCCCGTCGTACTTCTCAGGTATATTTGGCTTGAACGTGGGAACAGATGGCCGACGGACTTGCCGCAGCTCGCGAGTAAAGGCAGGGCAGCCAACCTCGAAAGGTAGGCACCCGCCGATACCGAGCGTGGGCTCGTCGACGTCGGGGCCGTCGCGCCTTTCGGGCTGGCGGAGGTTGTCGCGGCGTTGCTCGACAGCAACGCACACGTCTCCTCTCTGCCTATCCTCCCAGGCTCGACGCTGGCCTGGACGTGCTCGAGGGCCAGAAGAGGCCACCGAGACGTCGTCGGGGTCTTGGTTCTATCGTGCTCGCGCTGGCTGCCGTACCGCCAGTAGCACGAGCCGTTGCTGTCGCTTGGGGAGGCTCGACGGGTCAGCTCGCTGTGAGCCCCCAGCTTCGGCGAAACCGAGCAGACTTTGGTTGGTGGCATGCCATTCGCCCATCCGCTCGGCTGCTGGCGGAAATCTCAGCAGTAGCTGAAACTGTGCCATGGCCTCTGAGGCTGTACTTGGCATGGGTGCTGAAGAAGTCGATCGTACCATCGCCCGGCTCCTTACGGCGCCAGCGGTGGCAGCACTGCGCCCCCGCTGCTGCGGGGCGACCACGTGGATGGCAGGGTGGTGCGGCGAAGGCGCATGAGGGTCAGCGGCTCCGTCAAGCGCAGCGGCTTGGTCGACCAGTCCCGGGGGAGGCGCACGTGCTACGACCGCACCTGTGGTGGGAACGGCCGGAGGACGGCGATTCACCCCGTCCGAGCGCCGTTGCTGCGGCTGTGCTCGTCGGTGGGCAGAAGGGGCGCAGATGGAGTAACCCCTTCGCCTAGGCCTTGGGGAGCATGGCCGTCGGGGTGTTGCTGATGCTGCTCTCCTCCGATGCCTCCTTCTCCCGCGTCGGCCGCGGGGGAAGTGGTGACGGTGCCGCCTGCTCCGACCACATGCCCAGCAGCGTCTGCGTCCTCGCGTGCCTCTGCACCTCCCCCAGCATTAGAGGCCGCAGGCTGCGGAGCCCTTGAGGTGGACGGGCGCGCTGAAGGAGCTGGTTTCTTCTTGGGCGCCATGGTTGATGGCGCCGTTGAAGATGAAGATGGTGAGGAAGATGACGCGCTGCACACGCCTTCAGGTTCGCGCAAGTGAGTCCCCCCGACCTAGCGCACCAAGGATGTGGGGGAAAAGCACGACCACCTATGGGACCAAGAGGTCCATTGCTAGTTCGGCGGGGGGATGTCACATTGCACAAAGAGCAGACGAGCGTGTGACAGCACGACAGAGATCACGCGGGCATTTTTACCCAGGTTTGGGCCGCCATTGTGGCGTAAGACCCTACTCCTGCTTTGGTGGATTGGTGGTGGTGGAGCGTAGTACACTTGCCCGGCAAGGGTTGCCTCAGGGCAGCAGCGACTACGCGCGTATGGGGTGTGAGTTATCCAATCTTCTAACCCTGTCTACGGTTGCCATGGGCCTCCTTTTATAGATTAAGGAGTCATCACAGTGGCAAAGTAGTCATTATGCACCGATATGATAGCAACAGTGCTATCATACCTAACTCCGCAGGTTGAGAGGACACATTAAATGCACCGCTTAATGTCAGGTCACTGGTTGCCCGGCAAGGCTTGCTGGGCTATCTTGCCAGCTCCGCACCTGCTTGCTTGACACGTCATAGGTTCTTCTCGTAGGGAGAGGATGCCATGTGGCTAATGGCTGCCACTTAGTCTCTTTGTGGCTTGACACCACACTAATCGTCAACGTGAGTCATTGAGGAGTGGCTGGTGAGGTGGTTTAGCCTCCGCGAGTCCCGGCAGGCTCTGCCGGGATGCCTTGGTTGTCTTCTTCTGGGGGTGGCCTCGCCCCTTGCCGGGCTCGCCTGCCCGCAAGGGAGGCCTTTCTCTTGGCGATACCTTGCTTCTCTGGCTTGACCTTGGTCTCTCTAATCTGCTTGCTGGTTCCTCGAACCTCTTGGTTTTCTTGTACTCTAACTTGGGTTGGTGCCTCAATCTTGCTCCCGTGCATGTGCACAGTCAGGGCAACAACCCTAGGGTTTGTTGCACCGACACCCATACATGACTTCTAAATGGCTGACCCCTTTGCAACAATTATGAGGTTTTGATACCAGCCTTACAAGTGGTAATATTAGTTTGAACCTCTCTTATATCCATGTTCAACGGATCAGCTCGGGCGTTTGCAGCTGATGAATTGAATTTCATTTCTTATATCAGTTTGAACCTTGTAATCTTCAAATTTGAGCCATATAACTCTGGAATTTGAACCTTGTAATATTTCGAGCTTTTGTGGTACAATCGTTGAAATGGCATCGTATGAGCCTCGTATATTGGTAGCACTATTTTGACCTTAATATGCAATGGACTTAGATTTTATTAACCATTCTCGAATGTGTTTACCTTGTTCATCTCATAGCACATGATCCGTATAGCAAACTCGACTGTGATCTTTGACATTATTGCACACAGTTGGTTTCTTCAACCGTGTGCCCTCTAGAGCGCATAATTAATTATCTCACTTGATTGTCCATCATCACCCTTCTGTGTAACTTTGACCTCATCACCCACGGGTAAACTTATGACCCAAGTCATTCGACACACTTCGTTTTTACAAACTTTTTGCCAATAAACACCCATGATTTCTCCCTCTTCTAGAGAACGTGTGTCCAAACTAGCCGGGCGGGAAGCTTGCGTGGTAAATTGCGGTTGCGCGGGAACATGCTCAACAATGATACATTGGCGCCTCTTCAAGCGCATGCGTGTGGTGTTCTCAAGCGTGCACTGGAATCCTCCGCTATGAACGCGGTGACAAGACGTGACGATTATAGGCCGACCGGCCCCCATTTATTACAGCGTCCATTTAAGCCTTGTGTCTCTTCAACCTTTCGATCACGCCCCACTACTGCAAGAAGCACACCCACCACGACATTCTTAGAGGGTATCCTGCGTGGCTCCAATGGCACTCCGAGCGGCTGCCGACGATGAGCAGCAGTTCACCATGAATGCCGTGGTGGACACCCACAGAAGATTCACTGAGCTCTCAGTGGTGTACACCAACAACCAGGTCTCGGTGGAGCACTCCATCCACAACATGGAGTTGTTGTTTGCTGAGGAGAAGTACAAGGTGGTCGGGTTCGACCTCGAGTACACCCGCGCTCGTGCCGAGTCTCGTCCCAAGGTCGCCATCGCCCAGATGTGCATGCACAATCACGTCCTTGCCTACCACTACTGCCTGGCCACAAGGCCCTACGAGCGTTTCGCCAGTTTTGTCAACAACCCCCACTAAATGTTCGCTACGATGGACATCACTGATACGTCTCCAACATATCTATAATTTTTTATTGTTCCATGTTGTTACATTATCATTCTTGGATGTTTTACAATCATTTTGTAGCAACTTTATACCATTTTTTGGGACTAACCTATTGACATAGTGCCCAGTGCCAGTTATTGTTTTTTGCTTGTTTTTTACATCGCAGAAAATCATTATCAAACGGAGTCCAAACGCAGCAGAACTTTTTGGTGATTTTTTCTGGACCAGAAGACACCCAGTGGGCCAAAGAAGTGCTAGAAGGGAGGCCCGAGGTGAGCACAAGGCACCTGGGCACGCCAGGAGGCACATGCACGCCCAGGTGGGTTGTGCCCACCTCGGTGGCCTCCCGCATCGCCTCTTCGTTCTATAAATGCCCAAATATTCCAAAAATCCTAGGGAAGTCGACGAAATTTTGTTCTAGCCGCCGCAGGCTTCTGTACCCACGAGATACAATATAGAGCCCCTTTCGGCACTCTGCCGGAGGGGGAAACCATCACCGGTGGCCATCTTCATCATCCCGGTGGCAACCATGATGAGGAGGGAGTAGTCCACCCTCGGGGCTGAGGATTTGTACCAGTAGCTATGTGTTTAATCTCTCTTTGGCACACATTCTTGAGATGCACAATCATGATGTATCACGGGATTTGTTAATATAGTCAGATTATATGGTGTTTTCCCCTCTCTATCTTGTTGTGATGAATTGAGTTTTCCCTTTGAGATTTCTTTGGATTGAATACTTTTATGGATTTGAGAACACTTGACGTATGTCTTGCTATGAATACCCGTGGTGACAATGGGGTATCATATTGATTCACTTGATATGTGTTTTGGCACTCAACTTGTAGATTCATGTGGTGACATTGGGGTAATCTATGCATAGGGGTTGATGCACGTTCTTGCCTTTGTTTCTCCGGTAGAAATCTTGGGGCACTCTTTGAGGTTCTTTGTGTTGGATTGAGTATTATGAATTTGAATATGTTTTGGTGTTATCTTAGTACAAACTCTTGATAGATCGATCAGAAAGAATAACTTGTGTTATTTTAGTACGAACTCATGGATAGATCGATCGGAAAGAATAGCTACAGACAATTCCTTCTTATGTTCTCCGCTAGATAGGAACTTTGGAGTGATTCTTCGTCACACTTTGAGGGATGGTTATATGATCTAATTATATTAGTATTGTTGAGAGATTGCACTAGCGAAAATACATACCCTAGGTCTCATTTTCAAGCATTGCAGTACCGTTTGTGCTCCGTTTTATCACTTGCTACCTTGCTGTTTTTTATTGTTACTATTAAAAAAATCAATATCTACTATCCATATTACACTTGTATCACCATCTCTTCGCCGAAATAGTGCACCTATACAATTTGCCATTGTATTGGGTGTGTTGGGGACACAAGAGACTTTTTATTATTTGGTTGCAGGGTTGTTCAAGAGAGACCATCACTACTGCAGGATGCTGCTAACGCGACACTAGAATCAGAGACCCTTCGACGAAAATGTGTGCGATGCAATAATCGCAAACGATGGTGTAAAAAACCGTCAAAAAAGTGCAAAATGTTTGCGATTACAGATGCATCAAACATGGTTCAGAATTTAGTTTTGTGTGTGATGCAGGGCATACGGTTGATCCAGACGAACTGTTTGCGATTAGACAGAACAACAGATACGGACAGCCATATCAATGTGTGTGCGATATACGGCATACAGTTTACTCCGAAGAACTGTTTGCTATTAGGGAAAGCAACAGAAACGGTCAGCCAGATCAAGGTGTGTGTGATATACGGCATACGGTTCAGTCTAATGAACTGCTGTATGATCCCTCTTTGCATCCTTTATTGGGCACCCAAATGACCGACTGTTGCCGCCCAATGGTCAATGCCACGTCTCCCGCGAATGTGCCTGGCACGATCGATGGTGTAGTCGAGGTCGAAGCCGACCACTTGGTACTTGTCCTCGGCAAGGAACTGCTCCATAGTTGGGATGGAGCTCTGGTTATAGTGACGCATATAATTAAGCAAAGGGATCGCACATTTCTGTATTGACTGGGACGAGAATGCAATAGCAAAATAAGAATTAAGGCCACGATGATGCGATCGCAGTGGTGGTTACAAGAGGCAAGAAGAAAGATGCATCCATCAACGTACGACGTCCTCCTCCTCAAGTCAGTGCGCCGGGCCACCGGCCGGTCGCTAAGGAGCGGCGGATTTTGTGGCGAGGTCAAGGTGCTTCTCAGCAAAGGCATCCTAGGCTTCCAGCCGGTTGAAGAAGGCCAACGTTGTAGTGTCCTCACTGGCCTTGTAGATACCAATGTACATGATTTGCTCGTACACGTGGATGTGTAGGTCGACGAATTCTTGCAGGGCGAGGTGCCTCACGGCGAGTGCGACCTCCAGGTGGACATTCTTCATGGTGTCGGCAGGCAGTCGCAGGGCCACCAGTGCTTGAAAGAGGTTCCAACCATGGAGGCCGATTAGGGTGGCAGGCAATGAGGAGCCCGGGCACGCGGGCTGGAGGAGTACGACAATGTCGTCTGCGAGCTTCTTGACGACGGTGAACTTTTTGGTGGTGGCAATGATCATCTGGTCCAACTAAGAGTCGTAGCTGGCGTCGATGGCGGCCATCCATTAGCGGGTCGCCAACACCGTCTTGAGACGACCCACGGTGCTATGCCATAGGCCGGCGTCGTGGACCATCTGGCACAGCGGCTGGCCGCTCGCGCGCATCGCTGCCATGGGTCTGGGAGTGAGCACTTTTGCACTTAGTGTAGGTGCTTAGGCAAATGCTTAGGTGTGTACGATGTGGTAGATGCATTGGAATGGAGGGGAGCCTTTATATGAGTGCAAACTGCGTTGCATTCACATCGTGCTACCTCTTTTCCCAGTCCCCCTCCCATTACTTCCCTCATGCATTCCCGATGCTAATTGAAGGAGGATGCATCATTGGCCATTCAACATTTCGGGAACCGCTACCCTCTCCCTCGTCTGCATTAAAGCCGTATCGGGAACTGCGTCCCCCGCTGCATACCCGGCTGAACACGCCTCCTCGCCTCAATCTATGATTAATTACTGAATTTTAGTTGCAAAAATTAGACACTGCTAGTGATTTTTAGCTTCATATTTTGACAAACCGCAGTGTTACAAGGTTGACAAATGTCAATGTTACTAGATCAACAAATGTCAATCTTTCCAATTTGACAAATGGCAACATAGCCAATATGACAGATGCAAATCCTACCAAATTGTTTGTAAGTGGTTGCACACGGGTCATCCAAAAAAACCGTTTGCGTTGAAGAGATGCACAAATCCTGCTCTCACTTTGCATACGGTGTTCTATCTAAAACGTTTCCGATCAAGAGCCGCAAAAATCCTGCTCGACACATTTTCCCTTGGCTTCCTGGGGAAGCTCCCGGTTTGCATACGGGTGTTCTAACTAAAACAATTGTGATGAGTGTTTTATATTTAAAAACCATTGATGTTTTTTCAAAATAAAATCGTTTGATAAGTCTGTACATTAAGAGAGAAAAACGCAAGTTCGCTCAAACCATATCTTTGATTCAATCATACTTCAAATTTATATTCATATGATCGAGATACATTATTAAAAATAAAGTATCTCAACGTTTTGTTGGCAATCAACGGTACCCTGGTGTTTGAAATTCGTTGCCACATAGCATGTGCTAAAAAGTTGAGAGAATTACGACAAAAATAGGATGCACGTCGTGTACAAAATGGACAATCTCTTTCAAAGTATCAGGGTTTAAGACGAAAACTCATCTGTTACAAATGCATTATATTTTTTAAAACTTATTTCAACTACATACTTTTTGTGCATTCAGTATGCACCATTCGAAGCCACGTCATCAATTTTCAACCCCTTCTGACTTGAATTGCTATTTTCATGCAATTACTGATTTTTTTGAGCTAAATGACCCTGAAATTGAAAAGCACTACAAATGAACTCTCGAAAGGTTGAAAGTTGGCATGGTATCATCATTTCACCCACATAGCATGTGCTAAAAAGTTGAGAGGGTCACGGCAAAAATAGGACGCACTTCGTGTACAAAATGGACAATCTCTTTCGAACCATCAGGGTTTCGGACGAAAACTCATATGGTACAAAGGCATTTCATTTTTTAACATATTTCAACTCCAGACTTTTTGTGCATTCAATATGCACCATTCAAAGCCACGTCATCAATTTTCAACCCATTCTGACTTGAATTGCTATTTTTCATGCATTTA
>LR738710.1:532042313-532076911 GCA_902687465.1 Secale cereale | reverse complement strand
CCACACACACCACACACTCCCCAAAACCTCCGCTCACACAGACACACACAACCCTTGAAACCATTGGTAGATCGCCGCCATCACCGGCGCCTCCATCCTCAACCTCTGCCTGTGTGCCGGCGAGCTCGAGGAGCTAATGGCCAAAAAGAGGTTTACCGCGGCCTTTTCGCCCGACGTCGGCAAGGTGTCCGCCGAGGTGTCCCCGTCGTCCTCGGCGAGCTCGATCTGCCATCGCCAGTCCCCCGATCCGCCCGCCGCCACACCCCTACGCCGGTTCGAGGACTTCCCCGTCCTCCCTCAGACACGACAGCCGACGAGGTCCTACCTCAGGGTCCGGCAGCGGCGGTGGGGGACGTGGGTCGCCAAGATTACAGATCGGGAGACCCACACCCGCCGGTGGCTCGGTAGCTTCCACACGGCCGTGCTCCGGCCATGGAGTATGATCGCTGGCAGGTCCGCTACTACGGCGTAGCGGCTAGGATCAATTTCCCCTTCAGCACACGTCCGGTCGACCTTGTTCCGCTGGAGCCACGGGTGGTGAGCTCGGCTATGGCACGGGAGGACCACGAGGTGTGGGAGCGCCTCGAGTCCGAGGCCGCCACCGAGGCCTACATGCAAGAGCTCCGCCGGCAGCATCCGGAGCTTGTGGAGGCGGAGCGGGCGATCTTTGCCGGCGTGGAGGGCGGCGAGGTTACCAAGCTCTCCTTCGATGCCAAGGTCGAAGGCGGCGAGGACGGCGGCGCGAAGGGCCGCGAGGTTATCGCGCTCTTCTCCGATGACGAAGTTGAAGGCGGCGGCGATGGTGGCACGGAGGCCGTCGAGGTGGGCCCCGAGGATGAGGAGATCAACATCGACGAGTGGAGGAGCGCCTTCCCCAACGACCCCGACGACGGCACCGGCCCGGACCCAGCTCGCGACACACCGTACATGACGAGGAAGGATTGGCTCGACCTCTACTTCGACCGAAAGTAGTTTAGCTTAGTTTAAATTTATGTTTTATGTTCGGTTATTCAAAACTATCTATGTTTATGTTTGAATGCATGCTACTTTCGGTTGAACCTGCTTTGAACTTGATCAAATCGAAGCATACAATGTTAAGTTTAGAGGATCGACTAGAAAAGGCCTAAATTGTTGGAGTATATTAGTCCTTTAACTTTTAAAGGATCGGCTAGAGATGGCCTTATGACTTGTTTATTTCAGTTCTTCACAATGTGATACTCTATATGTGCAACTATTTGCAGTCCAGTTCAATTTCATCAATAAAAGTTTCAACAATACCACTATGAATTACGATATTTGGTTGCTGTTAAGGATATTGCAGTTAACATGCCTTTTCGTTTTTTAATGACAACTAGTGTACTTTAGACATGCACAATACGAGTTTGAATGACTATTTGCTATTTTTTAAATGTTATGCCTGATGTAGTAAACACACCTTTCCACTTCTTGATTTGCTTAACTAGCGTGCTTAAGCCTGCACACCGAAGCTATCATTTGTAGATTATGTTGTATACCATGGATATATTTGGTTGATGTTTAGCTTGTTGTGCTTAGCATGCCTTTATATGTACTTATGCAGGACAATATTGAGAACAGTGTTGTTTTCCATTGAGGTTATTGTTGGGGAACGTAGTATTTTAAAATTTTCATACGATCACGCAAGATCTATCTACCATATGCATAGAAACGAGAGGGAAGAGTGTGTCTACGTACCCTCGTAGACCGGAAGCGGAAGCGTCAAGTGACGCGGTTGATGTAGTCGAACTTCTTCGCGATTCAACCGATCAAGCACCAAACGTACGGCACCTCCGTGTTCAGCACACGTTCAGCTTGATGACGTCCCACGAGCTGTTGATCTAGTTGAGCTTCACAGGAGAGTTTCGTCAGCACGACGGCGTGGTGACGGATATGATGTATTCACCGGCGCAGGGCTTCGCCTAAGCACTGCGACAGTATGACCGAGGTGTGTTTCTGTGGAGGGGGGCACCGCACACGGCTGGAACAATTCAACTTGTGTGTCTTTGGGTGCCCCCCTGTCCCCGTATATAAAGGAGCAAGGGAGGAGGCCCGGCCGGCCTCCTATGGTGCGGCTAGGGCAATCCTACTAGGAATAGGATTGCAATCCTATTCCTAGTAGGAGTCCACCAAGAAGGAAGAGAGGGAAAGGAAAAGAGGGAGAGGTGGCGCCCCCACAATCCTAGTCCAACTAGGATCCCTAGGTGGGGCGCTGGCCAGCCTCTATGGGCTGCCTCTCTCCTTTCCTCAAGGCCCACTATGGACCATCCCCCCTCGTAGGGGGTTCCGGTAACCCCCTCCGGCAATCCAGTTAAATCTGAAACTTTTCCGGAACACTTCCGGTGTCCGAATATAGTCGTCCAATATATCAATCTTTATGTCTCGGACATTCCGAGACTCCTCATCATGTCCGTGATCTCATCCGGGACTCCGAACTACCTTCGGTACATCAAAACTCATAAACTCATAATACCGATTGTCATCAAACGTTAAGCGTGCGGACCCTACGGGTTCGAGAACTATGTAGACATGACCAAGACTCATCTCCGGTCAATAACCAATAGCGGAACCTGGATGTTCATATTGGCTCCTACATATTCTACGAAGATCTTTATCGGTCAAACCGCATAACAACATACGTTGTTCCTTTTGTCATCGGTATGTTACTTGCCCGAGATTCGATCGTTGGTATCTCTATACCTAGTTCAATCTCGTTACCGGCAAGTCTCTTTACTCGTTCCGTAACACATCATCTCGTGACTAACTCATTAGTCCTTTTGCTTGCAAGGCTTATTATGATGTGTGTTACCGAGAGGGCCCAGAGATACCTCTCCGACACTCGGAGTGACAAATTCTAATCTTGATCTATGCCAACACCACGAATACTTTCGGAGACACCTGTAGAGCATCTTTATGATCACCAAGTTATGTTGTGACGTTTGATAGCACACAAGGTGTTCCTACGGTATTCGGGAGTTGCATAATCTCATAGTCATAGGAACATGTATAAGTCATGAAGAAAGCAATAACAGTAAAACTAAACGATCATAGTGCTATGTTAACGGATGGGTCTTGTCCATCACATCATTCTCCTAATGATGTGATCCCGTTGATCAAATGACAACTCATGTCTATGGCCAGGAAACATAACCATCTTTGATCAATGAGCTAGTCTAGTAGAGGCATACTAGGGACATACTGTTTTGTCTATGTATCCACACATGTACTAAGTTTCCGGTTAATACAATTCTAGCATGAATAAAAGACATTTATCATGATATAAGGAAATACAAATAACATCTTTATTATTGCCTCTAGGGCATATTTCCTTCAGTCTCCCACTTGAACTAGAGTCAATAATCTAGATTACAAAGTGATGATCCTCACACCCATGGAGTCCTGGTGCTGATCATGTTTTGCCCGTGGAAGAGGCTTAGTCAACGGGTCTGCAACATTCAGATCCGTATGTATTTTGCAAATCTCTATGTCTCCCTCCTTGACTAGATCGCGGATGGAATTGAAGCGTCTTTTGATGTGCTTTGTTCTCTTGTGAAACCTGGATTCCTTCGCTAAGGCTATTGCTCTAGTGTTGTCACAAAAGATTTTCATTGGACCCGATGCACTAGGTATTACACCTAGATCGGATATGAACTCCTTCATCCAGACTCCTTCATTTGCTGCTTCCGAAGCAGCTATGTATTCCGCTTCACACGTAGATCCTGCCACGACGCTCTGCTTGGAACTGCACCAACTGACAGCTCCACCGTTCAATAAAAATACATATCCGGTTTGTGACTTAGAGTCATCCAGATCAGTGTCAAAGCTAGAATCGACGTAACCGTTTACGACGAGCTCTTTGTCACCTCCATACACGAGAAACATATCCTTAGTCCTTTTCAGGTATTTTAGGATGTTCTTGACCGCTGTCCAGTGATCCACTCCTGGATTACTTTGGTACCTCCCTGCCAGACTTATAGCAAGGCACACATTAGGTCTGGTACACAGCATTGCATACATGATAGATCCTATGGCTGAGGCATAGGGAATGACTTTCATTTTCTCTCTATCTTCTGCAGTGGTCGGGCATTGAGTCTTACTCAACTTCATACCTTGTAATACAGGCAAGAACCCTTTCTTTGACTGATCCATTTTGAACTTCTTCAAAATCTTATCAAGGTATGTGCTTTGTGAAAGTCCAATTAAGCGTCTTGATCTATCTCTATAGATCTTGATGCCTAATATATAAGCAGCTTCACCGAGTCTTTCATTGAAAAATTCTTATTCAAGTATCCTTTTATGCTATCCAGAAATTCTATATCATTTCCAATCAGCAATATGTCATCCACATATAATATTAGAAATGCTACAGAGCTCCCACTCACTTTCTTGTAAATACAGGCTTCTCCAAAAGTCTGTATAAAACCATAAGCTTTGATCACCTCATCAAAGCGTATATTCCAACTCCGAGATGCTTGCACCAGTCCATAGATGGATCGCTGGAGCTTGCACACTTTGTTAGCACCTTTTGGATCGACAAAACCTTCTGGTTGCATCATATACAACTCTTCTTTGAGATATCCATTCAGGAATGCAGTTTTGACATCCATTTGCCAGATTTCATAATCATAAAATGCGGCAATTGCTAACATGATTCGGACAGACTTAAGCATCGCTACAGGTGAGAAAGTCTCATCGTAGTCAACTCCTTGAACTTGTCGAAGCCCTTTTGCAACAAGCCGAGCTTTGTAAACAGTAATATTACCGTCTGCATCGGTCTTCCTCTTGAAGATCCATTTATTTTTGATGGCCTGCCGATCATCGGGCAAGTCAACCAAAGTCCACACTTTGTTCTCATACATGGATCCCATCTCAGATTTCATGGCCTCAAGCCATTTTGCGGAATCTGGGCTCATCATCGCTTCCTCATAGTTCACAGGTTCATCATGGTCTAGTAACATGATTTCCAGAACTGGGTTGCCGTACCACTCTGGTGCGGAACGTACTCTGGTTGATCTACGACGTTCAGCAGAAACTTGATCTGAAGTTTCATGATCATCATCATTAACTTCCTCACTGATTGGTGTAGGAATCACTGGAACAATTTTCTGTGATGTACTACTTTCCAATTCGGGAGAAGGTACAATTACCTCATCAAGTTCTACTTTCCTCCCACTCACTTCTTTCGAGAGAAACTCCTTCTCTAGAAAGGATCCATTCTTAGCAACGAATATCTTGCCTTCGGATCTGTGATAGAAGGTGTACCCAACTGTCTCTTTTGGGTATCCTATGAAGACACATTTCTCCGACTTGGGTTCGAGCTTATCAGGTTGAAGCTTTTTCACATAAGCATCGCAGCCCCAAACTTTAAGAAACGACAACTTTGGTTTCTTGCCAAACCATAGTTCATAAGGTGTCGTATCAACGGATTTAGATGGTGCCCTATTTAACGTGAATGCAGCTGTCTCTAAAGCATAACCCCAAAAAGATAGTGGTAAATCGGTAAGAGACATCATAGATCGCACCATATCCAATAAAGTACGGTTACGACGTTCGGACACACCATTACGCTATGGTGTTCCGGGTGGCGTGAGTTGTGAAACTATTCCATATTGTTTCAAATGAAGACCAAACTCGTAACTCAAATATTCTCCTCCACGATCAGATCGTAGAAACTTTATTTTCTTGTTACGATGATTCTCTACTTCACTCTGAAATTCTTTGAACTTTTCAAATGTTTCAGACTTGTGCTTCATTAAGTAGATATACACATATCTACTCAAATCATCAGTGAAGGTCAGAAAATAACGATACCCGCCGCGAGCTTCAACACTCATTGGCCCACATACATCGGTATGTATGATTTCCAACAAATATGTTGCTCGCTCCATAGTTCCGGAGAACAGAGTTTTAGTCATCTTGCCCATGAGGCATGGTTCGCAAGCACCAAGTGATTCATAATCAAGTGATTCCAAAAGTCCATCACTATGGAGTTTCTTCATGCGCTTTACACCAATATGACCTAAACGGCAGTGCCACAAATAAGTTGCACTATCATTATTAACCTTGCATCTTTTGGTTTCAATATTATGAATATGTGTATTACTACAATCAAGATCCAATAAGAATAGACCACTCCTCAAGGGTGCATGACCATAAAAGATATTATTCATAAAAATAGAACAACCATTATTCTCTGATTTAAATGAATAACCGTCTCGCAATAAACAAGATCCAGATATAATGTTCATGCTCAACGCTGGCACCAAATAACAATTATTTAGGTCTAAAACTAATCCCGAAGGTAGATGTAGAGGTAGCGTGCCGACGGCGATCACATCGACTTTGGAACCGTTTCCCACGCGCATCGTCACCTCGTCCTTAGCCAATCTTCGTTTAATCCGTAGTCCCTGTTTCGAGTTACAAATATTAGCAACCGAACCGGTATCAAATACCCAGGTACTACTACGAGCATTAGTAAGGTACACATCAATAACATGTATATCACATATACCTTTGTTCACCTTGCCATCCTTCTTATCCGCCAAATACTTGGGGCAGTTCCGCTTCCAATGTCCAGTCCCCTTGCAGTAGAAGCACTCAGTTTCAGGCTTGGCTCCAGACTTGGGTTTCTTCGTGGAAGTAGCAACTGTCTTGCTATTCTTCTTGAAGTTCCCCTTCTTTCCTTTGCCCTTTTTCTTGAAACTAGTGGTCTTGTTAACCATCAACACTTGATGCTCCTTTTTGATTTCTACCTCCGCAGCCTTGAGCATAGCGAAGAGCTCGGGAATTGTCTTTTGCATCCCTTGCATATTATAGTTCATCACGAAGCTTTTATAGCTTGGTGGCAGTGATTGAAGAACTCTATCAATAACACTATCCTCGTCAACTTTGCAACCAAGTTGAGTCATATGATTGTAGTACCCAGACATTCTGAGCAAGTGTTCACTGATAGAACTATTCTCCTCCATCTTGCAGCTGTAGAACTTATTGGAAATCTCATATTTCTCAATCCGGGCATTTGCTTGAAATATTAACTTCAACTCCTGGAGCATCTCATATGGTCCATGACGTTCAAAACGTCGTTGAAGTCCCGATTCTAAGCCGTAAAGCATGGCACACTGAACTATCGTGTAGTCATCAGACCGCGATTGCCAGACGTTCAAAGCGTCTACATTAGCGGGAGGGGGCTTGTCACCTAGCGGTGCTTCAAGGACATAATTCTTCTGTGCAGCAATGAGGATAATCCTCAAGTTACGGACCCAGTCCGTGTAATTGCTACCATCATCTTTCAACTTAGCTTTCTCTAGGAATGCATTAAAATTCAAAGGAACGGTAGCACGGGCCATTGATCTACAACAACATAGATATGCAAAAACTATCAGGACTAAGTTCATGATAAATTAAAGTTCAATTTAATCATATTAATTTAAAGAACTCCCACTTAGATAGACATCCCTCCGGTCATCTAAATGATCACGTGATCCAAATCAACTAAACCATGTCCGATCATCACGTGAGATGGAGTAGTTTCAATGGTGAACATCTTATGTTGATCATATCTACTATATGATTCACGCTCGACCTTTCGGTCTCCAGTGTTCCGAGGCCATATCTGCATATGCTAGGCTCGTCAAGTTTAACCCGAGTATTCTGCGTGTGCAAAACTGGCTTACACCCGTTGTATTTGAACGTAGAGCTTATCACACCCGATCATCACGTGGTGTCTCGGCACGACGAACTTTCGCAACGGTGCATACTCAAGGAGAACACTTATACCTTGAAATTTAGTAAGGGATCATCTTATAATGCTACCGTCGTTCTAAGCAAAATAAGAAGCATAATAAGATAAACATCACATGCAATCAAAATATGTGACATGATATGGCCATCATCATCTTGTGCTTTTGATCTCCATCTCCAAAGCACCTTCATGATGTGACGCCCGAAGACCGACGTCCCAGAAGATTCCAGAAGATTCCAGATGTTTCGGGTTCTCCCGTGTGTTCTTTGTGCTTGTGTTATTTATTTTTTTGCATTGCATCATGCCATCATGTCATATTTATCTTTGCATCTCAACTTAAATAATTCGTGTGGGCCTTCGGTCCATTTAAATTGAGGGAATGCACATGGTGTCTTCTCTTTATAACATATAAAAGCCTCTCAATATTATTAGGGAGCTATATAATAATATTCCATTTGTTTGGAATTAAACAACACACGTGCATAATTTTCCCCATGCCTTCCTACTTCGAGTTTCTCCTTCAAAACCCTTCCCTGTAATTCTTTTCCGTTGTTTCGAGGTTCCTCCGAAAATTCGAACATTTTTGGACACTTCTATATTCAAGTCTTAGTTCAAACCTATTTGAATTAAATTCAAATATGTTTGAATTATTTTCGTTCACGCCTTTTCTATTTTTCTCGGACCGCACTCATTTTATGATGCCCGAGAAAAATACTCCCATGTGTTTTTTTCCCTAACCCCCCTCCTCTTTTTTTCTTTCTCTTAGTTGTTTTCTGCTAAGGGAATAACTAGAAGAAGAGAGCAGCCACTTGGGCCTTCCCTTCTGGCCCGAGCCGGCCCAGGCCTCCTCAGGCATCAGGCCCACCGGCCCGGCCACCACCGAACCCTAGCGACCGCTGCAGCCTCGCCCTCTCACCCCTCGCTCTCTCCCTCCTGCGCCGCAGCGCCCGACCCGATCTCCCGTTCCCTCGACCCCGTGCGCCCGCTCCCTCTCGCTAACTACCCCTCGTCCCGATCCTCCCCCATCGTCCCCTCGTCCCGATCCTCCCCCATCGCGCCTGACGCCCGCGGCCTTCTCCAGGGAGGTCGAAGCCCCGTGCCCGACCATCTCCCTCCTGTTCCGCGCCGGCAGGCCCCAGCCTCCGGGCCACTTCAAGTTCCTCCTCGCAGGCCCGCGACCGTGCATCTCCTCAGCGCCTGAATTTTCCTCCTCTGGTCGCCCGCACCTCTCCATCCCCATCGCCCGCAGCGCTCAGGCCTCTGCCTCGCCCCGCTCCAAGCTTTTCGGGCCCCAAAGCCGCGCCTCGCCATGGACGTCCTCGTCCCCGCGCCCCTCCAGCCAGCGCGTGGCCTCCTCTGCGCCGGCCGCCGCCTTCCCAGCATCGAGCCGCGCCGGCAGCCCCGTCCGCTGGCCAGACGTCCTCCATCTCCAGCGGGAGACTCCGCCCCGAGCCGTGCCCCTCCTCTGGACGCGTCCGCCAGCGCCGACAGCGTCCCTCCAGCGCCGGCCTCCTCTGGCCTCCCTCCGTCCGTGCCGCACCATCTCCTGCGCAAGACCCCGAGGCCTGCTGCCTCCTCTTCGCCGGCTGGTTCCGCAGCGCCTCGCCGTGCTGCTGCCATGGCCGCGTCGCCTCCTGTGTTGTTTTGTTTGTTTTGTGTGTTGCCTTGTACTGTGTAATTGACAGTGGACCCGTGTATGACGACTGGAGCATCTACATGACCCGACCAAGTATCCCTACACGTTGATGCGGCAAGTACCACGACGACCCTCGAAGAGCTCGGATCCGTCAAGTTCGACTACGCGACAAGTACCCCTCCGATGCATGTACAACTACGAACTCGACACCCGAACGTCTACCGTCGCCCCGTGTACCACTGCTTCCCTCTACGGAACGAGTACAACTACCGTCGCTCGACGACCCGTCAAGTACCTCTTCGGAAACGTGAACAACTACTTCCCTCTACGGAACGGCTACTTCCTCTCCGAACGTGAACGCCTTCTTCCTCTACGTCTCGAACCGCCCCGAAACGCACGCTTCAAAGGTATAACGAGACGACCCCGTGGATGACCCGTGGATGAATGCTTGTGTTGTATGAAATGTTTCCCGTGTGTGCTTCGTGCCATTTCGTCCGTTTGTCATGTTCCTCGGTTGCCTCGTCACCGACCCGTGGGAACCCGGCAACGGGATCGCCCCACCTTTCATCTCGTTTGACTCGCTCACACCATCTTTCTTTTGCCTGGACTCTCAACGAGAAACCGGAACCGAGATGTTGCCATGCTTCATTTTCGGATCGTTGCCGTGGCACCCTTTTCCTTCCACCACGGTGACGATGCTTCATATCATCTTCTTGTTAACCTTTTAATAAAATAATTGCATAAACTTGATCATGTCATCCACATCATGTTAACAACCTTTGAATGTTTAATTGTTTTTTGCTTATAATTGCTAAACATGCTCAAGGGGATTTTCTGGATATGTTGTTGTTATTTTCCGGCCTCATTTAAATTGTCTAAATAGTGTAGTTTCTTTATGCTTCACCTCTTGCCATGTTAAAAACATTTAATCTTGTCTTGTAAATAAACGAGAGTCAATTAAATAATTAAATGTGGTGTTTCGTCAATATGCAACTCGTTGCATATTGAGCTCCACTTAACTTGTAGTATTGTTTGTGCACTTTGCCATGCCATGCATAATTAAACCGGACATGCATCATACTTGGATGTGCATCGTATGCCATGTTTATGCTTGTGTGTTTACCGTGTTGTTTGTTTCTTTCCGGTTTGCTTCTCTTGATAGCTTCGGTTTCGTTCCGGAGTTGTGAGGATTCGCTCGTCTGTGTTGCTCCGTCTACTTCATGGATCCGTTCTTCTCCCTTGTGGAATCCCAGGCAAGATGACCGAACCCGGATACTATTACTATTTTTGCCTATTGCTAGTAGTCTCGCTCTATGGATTTGCCTCAATGCCCATGCCTTTCTTGTCAGCCTCCTACTTGTAACCATGACCATGTTAACCACCCTACCTACGCAAACCGTTGCTTGGCTAAGTACGCTTCGCTCAGCCCTTCTTATAGCATTGCTAGTTGCAGGTGAAGATTGAAGATGCTTGCTTCATGTTGAAGTTTGGTTGGGTTATATCACACTATATAAATGCTTTAATGAAATCATCTATATATTGGCAAGGGTGGAAGGCTAAGCCTTTTGCTTGGTGATTTGTTCCACTCATGCCGTTAGGAACCGTATAAACCGGTGTTATGTTCCTTGATTATGCGTTCCTAACACGGTTGGGGTGTATGGGACCCCCTTGATAAACCGCTAAGTGATAAGTCTTTTCCAGCAAATCCCAACATTGGTACTATTTGCCTAATAACTAATAAAACTTGCATGTGGACTAGCTATCCCTTTTATTTTAATTCAAAAACCCCGGGCCAGTGCTCCACATGAGTGTTGGTCCGAACTGGGGGTTACGCGGGGCCACCTCGAGGAAACTCAAGGTTTGGTAAAAACCTGTGGGATCACCCATCCGGTCGTGTCCTGAGACTTAGATACGCGCGGCTACTATCAGGGTGTCGACACGCCGGGAGGATTTGCTGGATTAGCCTTATCTTAGTTCGGTTTAACTTGAGCACGGGATTCCGAGAATACTCGGGTCTTCCCATCTATGGAGTTGCGACTCCGCAGACCGTGGGCTTGTAATGGGTCAAGTTGGAACACCCCTGCAGGGTTTGAACTTTCGAAAGCCGTGCCCGCGGTTATGTGGCAGATGGGAGCTTTTTAATATCCGGTTGTAGATAACTTGACACCATGTTCCAATACACTACCAGCGTGCGTACCGTGACTGTCATTTTCCGAAAGGGTTTCGGGAGATGAACACGGTGGGGTTATGTTTGACGTGTTTTAGTTAGGATCACTTCGTGATCATCTCTTGACCGATGCGCCTTCTCTTCTCGCTCTCGTATACGTAAGCTAGTGCTAGTTGCTGCTGCAGACTCTTGTTGTTCCTTCACCTCTCGTTCTTTCTTCAGCCTTGTTCTCACCCAAGGCTTAAATAGTCATGTTACCCGAGAACGGGATTGCTGAGTCCTCTGTGGCTCACAGTTACTTCACCACACCAGATGCAGGTTCAGCCGAGTTTGATGCAGGAGATGGTTCAGTACTTCACCAGGAGCTCGATGAAGAGCGTGGCCGTTTGCTTGTGACGTTTCGACGATCAGTAGTGGTTTCTACTAGGATTCGATCCGGACCTGTGGCTTTATGTTGTTTTGGTATCTTTCTTTTGGATCTTCACCCGTAGTCGGGTTGTGATGTTTTGAATGATGTATTGCTTATGTATTGTATTGTGTGAAGTGGCGAGTGTAAGCCAACTATCTCCTTTTGTAATTTAATCCCTTTTTTACATGAGTTGTGCAAAGATACCAAACTTGAGATCATTCTAGGATGGGCTTATACCTTTAAGTCGTGCCTCGACACGTAGGAGGTATAGTCCCATCCTGGGCATTACAAGTTGGTATCAGAGCCTTCTCCGACCTAGAAGCCCCCACTGATTGATCGAATCGTTGACGGTTGAGTCTAGGCACACACTTGAAAATGTTTTGAGTCCTATATATATATCGGGAGAGTAGGATTTCTTTTGCTTCTCATCTCTTTTCACTCTGGTGAGGACTCCTGACGACTACTCTTGTCTCTTCTATCTTCAAAAATTGCACCAAAATTTTTTTTAGGATCATGCGAGTATTGTTTGGATTGTTTCGATGTCTTTGTGACGAGAACATTGTTCTCGATGCCTCCTGTCATTAGGGGTTGTGGCAGTGTCCCGGGGAGTTGAGCTCCGAGGTGTTGTCGTCACAAATCCATCGCGGCAGTACTAGAATACTTAAGACGGTCGACATCAAAAACTCTCCTATACGGTTAGTGGCAAGATAACCCCGACATCACCCAGTACTGGGGAGGTAGTTCGAGAGTATTGCCATAGCTTGTATAGTGGATGCTTTTCGAAGGTCCGAGGTACACAGTTTCCGAGAAAGACTAGTTATGTGTTGAAGGATGGATACACCTGGATGTAGGTTTAGAGTTGATTGCGCGGTGCTTCCCGTGTATCCCCAACACCTGATTGCATAACTGGAAACTTTCGGAAATCTATAGGTGGGTTCATCTAGTAGTTCTAGGCATTCTTCCAACGAATGCACGATATGAAGTTTGGGGTTCTACATTGAGTGAAGTGGTTTTATGGACTTGTTCTGATCGGGAGTTGCATCTTAAAGGGTCCTTGGCTATGCTGATCCGGGGATTGCAAAACCCTTTTGTAACATGTTCCATGAGCTTTCAGCACGAAGATGTCGAACGAAGCTTCTATCTTGTATTTGTTCTATATGATCCTTGTTCCTTTTTATTTACCTTTTGTTCTCCAAGTGGCTTCTCGACAAGTTGATGTACCTGCGGAATTCATTCGTTCAATTCTCTGTTCGGATGATATTGTGAAGATCATGTTGCATATCTATCCTTTGTTCTTGTTTTGATTCTGGTATTCGAGTTGCTTCGATGTCAAATGTTGATTCCATACCTTTCCTAATCGGTGTTCTCATATTTCTATGGGAGTGCTAGTCCTTCTTCACCATCGAGATTTTCATGTTAATCCTTTTCAACCGGTGTGCCTTCTTTTCAAGTTATTCCATACGGACACCGTTGAGAAATCTGACGATTTGTCTGTATTCTTTCATCCCAAGTTGTCTTTGTTTTTTTCCCCACCCTCCCACTCTTCTTCTTCTTGGAGCAAGAAATTCTCAAATGAAATATCCATTTTATTCATGTGATGTTTCTTCAGTCTTTTCCTTCAATGTTCTTATCCGGTGATTTATCGTGAAGATGCTCGAGAGCTTCAAGTTCATCATTCTTTTGTTCTCTAATTCTGCCGGTGGATGTAATTCAAGATTTCGGTGTTGATCTTATCCTTTTCCTCTTTTCCCAATGCTTTCTTATTCCGGTGCACCAATTAATCATTCCCCTCTTGCTATTCATATCCGGAGTGCTGAAGATTCATAATTCCATTCTTAATCCGTTCAAATTATTTTGAGGATTGTTATCTTATTCAAGCCATTTAATTTAACCGATGCAATATCTCTTAAGCAATCTTTTTCTACGGTGATTTTCTTTGAGTGGGCCCTAACCCACAGGTTTTTCCCAGGATCTTACCTGACTCTTCTATTTTTCTGGAGTTATACTCAAATTCTTTTCAAAGGTGACGTAAGAATGGATTACATCAGTCACATGCCTTCTCCAAGATCGCATTCAAATTCTTGTTCATCATTGGTTCAACCTTTTTAATTCTTCATTCCGGAGTGCTCAACAATTCTTCAAGGTGGTTCTCGTTGTCATTCTCAGCGTTTGCAGACCGGAGAAGAGTTTCTCTTAAATCTTGGCCCATTCTCTCAAGATTCTTCATGAATTCTTTTCTTGTGATCCTCCGAAGGCCATCATTTCAGAAGATTCCTTCGTTCTCAGTTTTCAACTTCGTCCTCCAAATATTCTTCATTGATGTCTCTTCGTTCATCTCTATATTCTTACGGTGGTTCATTCAAGATTTCTCTTCCTTGTTATCGTATCAATTCATTTGTTCTTTTCATAATCCTACCGGTGGTTTGTTGAAGATTTTACCAAGCTTGTGCGAGATCTCTCTTTAATTCTTTCCAACGAGAATAAGTAGTATGCCAAATCCTTTGGGTGTCATCAATTTAAATTGGTGAAGGAGATGCACGACATAATTCTTATTCTTATTCCTTCAAGGTGATTTAATTCTTTTGTCTGGAGCTTGTTCATCATATCATATTCTCGGTTCCAAGTTGTTCATCTTGTTTTCCCGGAGCTCCAAGTTATTTCAATTATATCATTTCAAAGCTCCATCTAATTCATCGCAGGCCTCGAATCTTATTCTTTTCATTTTTCACTTCTCATGCTTTCTTTACCGGAGTTCTTCATGGTGGTTCATCATCATTTAATTCATCCTTGAAGTTTTCTTCAAGATTCTTGTTGGAGCTCAAGCATTCTTCATCTTGCTTTCCAATTGCAATTCTTTCTACCTTATCTTTTCAGATGGTCTTATGTCATTCTTGTCAATTCCTTCATGTTTTATGATTCAAGTTGTCAAGAATGAGATATTTAAAACCATCATTTTCTTTGTTCAGGAGATTTTTCCAACCCTTCAATTTATTCGTTGGAGTGATCTTGGGTTATATTTCACCTAAAAGATTTCCCTGAGAATTGTTGCTATTATGGTGCTTATAAATGACCCAAGTTCTTCATTATCCTTCCGGTGAAATAAGTTTTTCATCTCCTTGTTGATCTCAATCCAATTAATTGTTTTCCGTTAGTGGCTGGTTGTCACCTCATAATTTTGAGATGTTTTCCATAAGCCAACACGAGCTTATTCTTTTCGTTGTTGAATTCCAACAACTCTGTTCAACCCTTCTTCGTAAGGATGCTCTTTCAAATTCAACTTTGAGAGAAGTTGTCACATTTTCACCGTTCATTTCCTTCATGGATCTTATGCTATTCTTTCATTCCAGAGGCTTTGTGTTATTGCTCTCTTTGACCATCATCTCGTTTTTATCAAGATCATATTCTTCCCTTGTTATCATTTAACCGGAGTGTTGTATTCTTCATTCAAGTTCCCTTATCTTATCAAGTTTTTCCTCTCTTTTTCAACCGGAGTGCTGTCTGAATCCTTCTTAACCTTGTGTCATTCTTTTAATTGTTTCGGAGGCAGTATGTTGTTGTTTTCATCAAGTATCATTCCATCTTCTCAAGTTCTTGTTAATTCCTTCCATTTTCAGACGGAGTGCTGTCCAAATTCTGTCATTCTTATTCCTTGGCTATACCGTTGTGGGTTCATATTCTTTTGGCTCGTAAGCTCTTGTTTCATGTCCTTCAACCTACAAGGTTCTCGTAATGTTCCTTGTTCATCCTTTTACCGGAGTGCTCTTAACTTCGTTCATCTCCGTTGTATTCTTCTTTCATTTTGGTCAACCTTTCAAGGTTCTTTGGTTTTCACTCGTCTGTCAAAGAAGCAACTTTGTTTTACCTCTTCCTCTTCCATTTTTACCCGGTGATATCTCTAGGATCTCGGGTCGAGATCCTCTGTTAGTGTGGGAGAGTTGTGACGCCCGAAGACCGATGTCCCAGAAGATTCCAGAAGATTCCAGATGTTCCGGGTTCTCCCGTGTGTTCTTTGTGCTTGTGTTATTTATTTTTTTGCATTGCATCATGCCATCATGTCATATTTATCTTTGCATCTCAACTTAAATAATTCGTGTGGGCCTTCGGTCCATTTAAATCGAGGGAATGCACATGGTGTCTTCTCTTTATAACATATAAAAGCCTCTCAATATTATTAGGGAGCTATATAATAATATTCCATTTGTTTGGAATTAAACAACACACGTGCATAATTTTCCCCATGCCTTCCTACTTCGAGTTTCTCCTTCAAAACCCTTCCCTGTAATTCTTTTCCGTTGTTTCGAGGTTCCTCCGAAAATTCGAACATTTTTGGACACTTCTATATTCAAGTCTTAGTTCAAACCTATTTGAATTAAATTCAAATATGTTTGAATTATTTTCGTTCACGCCTTTTCTATTTTTCTCGGACCGCACTCATTTTATGATGCCCGAGAAAAATAGTCCCATGTGTTTTTTTCCCTAACCCCCCTCTTCTTTTTTTTTCTCTTAGTTGTTTTCTGCTAAGGGAATAACTAGAAGAAGAGAGCAGCCACTTGGGCCTTCCCTTCTGGCCCGAGCCGGCCCAGGCCTCCTCAGGCATCAGGCCCACCGGCCCGGCCACCACCGAACCCTAGCGACCGCTGCAGCCTCACCCTCTCACCCCTCGCTCTCTCCCTCCTGCGCCGCAGCGCCCGACCCGATCTCCCGTTCCCTCGACCCCGTGCGCCCGCTCCCTCTCGCTAACTACCCCTCGTCCCGATCCTCCCCCATCGTCCCCTCGTCCCGATCCTCCCCCATCGCGCCTGATGCCCGCGGCCTTCTCCAGGGAGGTCGAAGCCCCGCGCCCGACCATCTCCCTCCTGTTCCGCGCCGGCAGGCCCCAGCCTCCGGGCCACTTCAAGTTCCTCCTCGCAGGCCCGCGACCCTGCATCTCCTCAGCGCCTGAATTTTCCTCCTCTGGTCGCCCGCACCTCTCCATCCCCATCGCCCGCAGCGCTTAGGCCTCTGCCTCGCCCCGCTCCAAGCTTTTCGGGCCCCAAAGCCGCGCCTCGCCATGGACGTCCTCGTCCCCGCGCCCCTCCAGCCAGCGCGTGGCCTCCTCTGCGCCGGCCGCCGCCTCCCCAGCGTCGAGCCGCGCCGGCAGCCCCGTCCGCTGGCCAGGCGTCCTCCATCTCCAGCGGGAGACTCCGCCCCGAGCCGTGCCCCTCCTCTGGACGCGTCCGCCAGCGCCGACAGCGTCCCTCCAGCGCCGGCCTCCTCTGGCCTCCCTCCGTCCGTGCCGCACCATCTCCTGCGCAAGACCCCGAGGCCTGCTGCCTCCTCTTCGCCGGCTGGTTCCGCAGCGGCTCGCCGTGCTGCTGCCATGGCCGCGTCGCCTCCTGTGTTGTTTTGTTTGTTTTGTGTGTTGCCTTGTACTGTGTAATTGACAGTGGACCCGTGTATGACGACTGGAGCATCTACATGACCCGACCAAGTATCCCTACACGTCGATGCGGCAAGTACCACGACGACCCTCGAAGAGCTCGGATCCGTCAAGTTCGACTACGCGACAAGTACCCCTCCGATGCATGTACAACTACGAACTCGACACCCGAACGTCTACCGTCGCCCCGTGTACCACTGCTTCCCTCTACGGAACGAGTACAACTACCGTCGCTCGACGACCCGTCAAGTACCTCTTCGGAAACGTGAACAACTACTTCCCTCTACGGAACGGCTACTTCCTCTCCGAACGTGAACGCCTTCTTCCTCTACGTCTCGAACCGCCCCGAAACGCACGCTTCAAAGGTATAACGAGACGACCCCGTGGATGACCCGTGGATGAATGCTTGTGTTGTATGAAATGTTTCCCGTGTGTGCTTCGTGCCGTTTCGTCCGTTTGTCATGTTCCTCGGTTGCCTCGTCACCGACCCGTGGGAACCCGGCAACGGGATCGCCCCACCTTTCATCTCGTTTGACTCGCTCACACCATCTTTCTTTTGCCCGGACTCTCAACGAGAAACCGGAACCGAGATGTTGCCATGCTTCATTTTCGGATCGTTGCCGTGGCACCCTTTTCCTTCCACCACGGTGACGATGCTTCATATCATCTTCTTGTTAACCTTTTAATAAAATAATTGCATAAACTTGATCATGTCATCCACATCATGTTAACAACCTTTGAATGTTTAATTGTTGTTTGCTTATAATTGCTAAACATGCTCATGGGGATTTTCCGGATATGTTGTTGTTATTTTCTGGCCTCATTTAAATTGTCTAAATAGTGTAGTTTCTTTATGCTTCACCTCTTGCCATGTTAAAAACATTTAATCTTGTCTTGTAAATAAACGAGAGTCAATTAAATAATTAAATGTGGTGTTTCGTCAATATGCAACTCGTTGCATATTGAGCCCCACTTAACTTGTAGTATTGTTTGTGCACTTTGCCATGCCATGCATAATTAAACCGGACATGCATCATACTTGGATGTGCATCGTATGCCATGTCTATGCTTGTGTGTTTACCGTGTTGTTTGTTTCTTTCCGGTTTGCTTCTCTTGATAGCTTCGGTTTCGTTCCGGAGTTGTGAGGATTCGCTCGTCTGTGTTGCTCCATCTACTTCATGGATCCGTTCTTCTCCCTTGTGGAATCCCAGGCAAGATGACCGAACCCGGATACCATTACTATTTTTGCCTATTGCTAGTAGTCTCGCTCTATGGATTTGCCTCAATGCCCATGCCTTTCTTGTCAGCCTCCTACTTGTAACCATGACCATGTTAACCACCCTACCTACGCAAACCGTTGCTTGGCTAAGTACGCTTCGCTCAGCCCTTCTTATAGCATTGCTAGTTGCAGGTGAAGATTGAAGATGCTTGCTTCATGTTGAAGTTTGGTTGGGTTATATCACACTATATAAATGCTTTAATGAAATCATCTATATATTGGCAAGGGTGGAAGGCTAAGCCTTTTGCTTGGTGATTTGTTCCACTCATGCCGTTAGGAACCGTATAAACCGGTGTTATGTTCCTTGATTATGCGTTCCTAACACGGTTGGGGTGTATGGGACCCCCTTGATAAACCGCTAAGTGATAAGTCTTTTCCAGCAAATCCCAACATTGGTACTATTTGCCTAATAACTAATAAAACTTGCATGTGGACTAGCTATCCCTTTTATTTTAATTCAACAACCCCGGGCCAGTGCTCCACATGAGTGTTGGTCCGAACTGGGGGTTACGCGGGGCCACCTCGAGGAAACTCAAGGTTTGGTAAAAGCCTGTGGGATCACCCATCCGGTCGTGTCCTGAGACTTAGATACGCGCGGCTACTATCAGGGTGTCGACACGCCGGGAGGATTTGCTGGATTAGCCTTACCTTAGTTCGGTTTAACTTGAGCACGGGATTCCGAGAATACTCGGGTCTTCCCACCTATGGAGTTGCGACTCCGCGGATCGTGGGCTTGTAATGGGTCAAGTTGGAACACCCCTGCAGGGTTTGAACTTTAGAAAGCCGTGCCCGCGGTTATGTGGCAGATGGGAGCTTGTTAATATCCGGTTGTAGATAACTTGACACCATGTTCCAATACACTACCAGTGTGCGTACCGTGACTGTCATTTTCCGAAAGGGTTTCGGGAGATGAACATGGTGGGGTTATGTTTGACATGTTTTAGTTAGGATCACTTCGTGATCATCTCTCGACCGATGCGCCTGCTCTTCTCGCTCTCGTATACGTAAGCTAGTGCTAGTTGCTGCTGCAGACTCTTGTTGTTCCTTCACCTCTCGTTCTTTCTTCAGCCTTGTCCTCACCCAAGGCTTAAATAGTCATGTTACCCGGGAACGGGATTGCTGAGTCCTCTGTGGCTCACAGTTACTTCACCACACCAGATGCAGGTTCAGCCGAGTTTGATGCAGGAGATGGTTCAGTACTTCACCAGGAGCTCGATGAAGAGCGTGGCCGTTTGCTTGTGACGTTTCGACGATCAGTAGTGGTTTCTACTAGGATTCGATCCGGACCTGTGGCTTTATGTTGTTTTGGTATCTTTCTTTTGGATCTTCACCCGTAGTCGGGTTGTGATGTTTTGAATGATGTATTGCTTATGTATTGTATTGTGTGAAGTGGCGAGTGTAAGCCAACTATCTCCTTTTGCAATTTAATCCCTCTTTTACATGAGTTGTGCAAAGATACCAAACTTGAGATCATTCTAGGATGGGCTTATACCTTTAAGTCGTGCCTCGACACGTAGGAGGTATAGTCCCATCCTGGGCATTACACATGATCACCTTCGTCACCGGCGCGACACCTTGATCTCCATCGTAGCAGCGTTGTCGTCTCGCCAACTATTGCTTCTACGACTATCGCTACCGTTTAGTGATAAAGTAAAGCAATTACATGGCGATTGCATTTCATACAATAAAGCGACAACCATATGGCTCCTGCCAGTTGCCGATAACATTACAAAACATGATCATCTCATACAAAACCGTATAACTCATCATGTCTTGACCATATCACATCACAACATGCCCTGCAAAAACAAGTAAGACGTCCTCTACTTTGTTGTTGCAAGTTTTACGTGGCTGCTACGGGCTTAGCAAGAACCGTTCTTACATACGCATACAAAACCACAACGATGTTTCGTCAAGTATGTGCTGTTTTAACCTTCACAAGGACCGGGCGTAGCCACACTTGATTCAGCTAAAGTGAGAGAGACAGACACCCGCCAGTCACCTTTAAGCAATGAGTGCTCGTAACGGTGAAACCAGTCTCGCGTAAGCATACGCGTAATGTCGATCCAGGCCGCTTCATCTCACAATACCGCCGAAGCAAAGTATGACATGCTGGTAAGCAGTATGACTAGTATCGCCCACAACTCATTGTGTTCTACTCGTGCATATCATCTACGCATAGACCTGGCTCATGATGCCACTGTTGGGGAACGTAGTATTTTAAAAATTTCCTATGATCACGCAAGATCTATCTACCAGATGCATAGCAACGAGAGGGAAGAGTGTGTCTACGTACCCTCGTAGACCAGAAGCGGAAGCGTCAAGTGACGCGGTTGATGTAGTTGAACTTCTTCGTGATTCAACCGATCAAGTACCGAACGTACGTCACCTCCGCGTTCAGCACACGTTCAGCTTGATGACGTCCCACGAGATCTTGATCCAGTTGAGCTTCACGGGAGAGTTTCGTCAGCACGACGGCGTGGTGACGGATATGATGTATTCACCGGCGCAGGGCTTCGCCTAAGCACTGCGACGGTATGACCGAGGTGTGTTTCTGTGGAGGGGGGCACCGCACACGGCTGGAACAATTCAACTTGTGTGTCTTCGGGTGCCCCCCTGCCCCCGTATATAAAGGAGCAAGGGAGGAGGCCCGGCCGGCCTCCTATGGTGCGGCTAGGGCAATCCTACTAGGAATAGGATTGCAATCCTATTCCTAGTAGGAGTCCACCAAGAAGGAAGAGAGGGAAAGGAAAAGAGGGAGAGGTGGCGCCCCCACAATCCTAGTCCAACTAGGATCCCTAGGTGGGGCGCCGGCCAGCCTCTATGGGCTGCCTCTCTCCTTTCCTCAAGGCCCACTATGGACCATCCCCCCTCGTAGGGGGTTCCGGTAACCCCCTCCGGCAATCCAGTTAAATCTGAAACTTTTCCGGAACACTTCCGGTGTCCGAATATAGTCGTCCAATATATCAATCTTTATGTCTCGGACATTCCGAGACTCCTCGTCATGTCAGTGATCTCATCCGGGACTCCGAACTACCTTCGGTACATCAAAACTCATAAACTCATAATACCGATCGTCATCAAACGTTAAGCGTGCGGACCCTACGGGTTCGAGAACTATGTAGACATGACCGAGACTCATCTCCGGTCAATAACCAATAGCGGAACCTGGATGTTCATATTGGCTCCTACATATTCTACGAAGATCTTTATCGGTCAAACCGCATAACAACATACGTTGTTCCTTTTGTCATCGGTATGTTACTTGCCCGAGATTCGATCGTTGGTATCTCTATACCTAGTTCAATCTCGTTACCGGTAAGTCTCTTTACTCATTCCGTAACACATCATCTCGTGACTAACTCATTAGTCCTTTTGCTTGCAAGGCTTATTATGATGTGTGTTACCGAGAGGGCCCAGAGATACCTCTCCGACACTCGGAGTGACAAATTCTAATCATGATCTATGCCAACACCACGAATACTTTCGGAGACACCTGTAGAGCATCTTTATGATCACCCAGTTACGTTGTGACGTTTGATAGCACACAAGGTGTTCCTACGGTATTCGGGAGTTGCATAATCTCATAGTCATAGGAACATGTATAAGTCCTGAAGAAAGCAATAGCAGTAAAACTAAACGATCATAGTGCTATGCTAACGGATGGGTCTTGTCCATCACATCATTCTCCTAATGATGTGATCCCGTTGATCAAATGACAACTCATGTCTATGGCCAGGAAACATAACCATCTTTGATCAATGAGCTAGTCATCAGCCACTATTGGCGGTGGTCAAATCCCTTCCAATCTTGCGTAGCCAGTCATCAGCCACTATTGGTTCGATGCTGCTAGCAAACACTGGTGGTTGCAACCTTAAGAAATGTGTCAGGTTGTCCACGGGTGGAGGTGGAGGGTTGTTGTTGTTGTTGTGGTTGTTCTGAGTATTCTGGACAAGTAGTTGCATCAGGCTGTTCTGCTGCTGGATCAACTGGGTGAGCTCAGGGGGAAACTCAAATCCGGGCTCACGTCTTGGAGGCATCTGATGAGTGTAGAGGGAAGAGATTAGAATAGAAAAAGGTCTAAGGAAAAATCACTACCCATATGCACATGAGGCAAACACACAATTCATCACACCAAAATCAATTGCAAACAAGGGCTTACACGGATCTAATCGTTTACAAAAGTGATCTAAGTCTACTAAATGGGAAAACTACTAGTCAAGGGAAGGTCTCCTAAAATTTTTGATCGACAGAGGATTCCATGATATCTGCTCCAGCTTCATCTTCATAGTCTTCATCTTTGCTGTCATCAGGTTCTGAATCCGTGTCGTCGAGGATAATGTAGTCTTCCGGTGGAATCTCCTTGGGTTCTTCTTCCTCGTCTTCTTCTCCCATGAGTATCTCTAACTTCCGTGTCAAGTCATCATTCTTATCCACAAGTATTTGCATCTCCTCCTCGTATCCGTCGCGTGTAGACTTGAGTTATTCCTCTAGTTCCAAATTCCTATTTAGGGCTTTCTTCAAATCTATCATCCATGCACACATCTGGTGCTCCTGGCGACGAATGTGATGGTTCAACTCCTGGATGAAGGCTGCAATGGATCTATCCTTCTGGGTGCTGATCATATCCCAATTCTCATCTCGGCGTCCACAAATCTGGTAGATGGTGTCCTTTAGCTCCTGTTTGTAGACTTCTCCAATCCTTCCCATAGCGATGTGGGTTGCCATGCTTCTGCCTAGGCTCCATGTAGGCGCATTAAAGGAAAATGCTATGAGTGTGGTGATGGGCTTGAACGTCCTTCCTGGAACTTGAGCTTGAATCAACCAACGCTCCTCCTCAGGTAGAGTCGCATTGTAGGTTCCGGTGAAACTTGGTAGTCCAATGTTTAGATATCTAGTGACTTCCTTCAGGTGTCGTCCAAATGGTGTATCGTCATCCGGCTGCATGAACTTGTTCTTTGCATCCACCATCCTAAAAGAGTAGAAAAGATGAGGAGTCAGAAAAGAGAAGAGTGAATAGTGCTCTAGGGCTTTAGCTTAGGGGGCGTGTCCTACAGTCAGCGTGTGCTCTATTACCATCTAGTAGCGACCAGACCTCAAACAGTCTGATCTCTGTGCATCAGTGTCATCCCTGGATCAGTAATGCTGACACGCACAGTACTTGAAGGATTTATAACAGAGTAGCAATCACACACTTGTTACATCGATAGTTCCAACGATGAACTTATTACAATAAAAATGGCTGAAGGCCATCTAACACGATAACAACGGAAGGCTTGGAAGATAAGTGAGTCCATCAACTCCAACGACATCACTGAGTATAGAACCACGACCTAAAAGGCACCTTACTCATCGTCTGAAGAGTCTGCAACATGAAACGTTGCAGCCCGAAAACGGGTCAGCACATGGAATATGCTGGCAAAGTAACACAAGAGAGCAAATGAAAGTAAAGCTATAGTATATGCAATATGGCCGGTGGAAAGCTCTATGGTTACAGTTTTTGCGTAAAGCCAGTTTTTCCCTACTTCAAAGGAATAAATTTTAGTTTAACTATCATGGTAGTTGAAACATCGTTGAGAAGATAGACATCCTCTCAACCCCAATTAAAGTTCATCATTAAACCCAACAATATTATTTTAAAGTAACATGATGAGATTCACATGATATCCAAGTACTAGATACTCAAGATGTCCGTAACCGGGGACACGGCTAATCATGATCAGTTTGTACACTCTGCAGAAGTTTGTGCACCTTTCCCCACAAGACCCGATCTCCTCCGTTTGATTTCTCGCACTGCATGATGTTTGAGAAACGGATGACCGAGACACAGTCTTTCAGAAGCGCTAGCCCTTACGACCGGGTGGACCGTACCAACCTACATCCCCTACATCTGCTAGTCCACCACTGTAAGAGTTCGCACAACTTACTCATACTATGCTAGAGACCATAATAGCATTGTTGCTGCACACGAAAGTTTCTAGTATGAATAATCTCATGATCCCTTTGAGCCTGGGTGGCGGTCCAAAAGAAAAACAGGCAATCCCTGGAATACCCAGATGCCTCAATCCACCCAGATGTGTGTTAAAGTTGCCACCTTAAGTTGAACCATTAATTAACAAACTCACATCTGTCATGGATACACTCACCCAATCCACGTCTACGAGTATAGCATGGCCTAACAACAACGTAGAAGTAACTCCCAAAGGTTTGAATGTAATGCAGGTAATAGGTACTACCTCAATCTACTTCCCAATCCCACAAGTTAATTGATCCTACTCATGCAATGTGTGAGGGGTTGACTAATGCAATGAAAACTGGGTAATTGGAAAGTATGATCAAAGTGTTACTTGCCTTGCTGATGATCCGCAAAACCTAGAGATTCAAAGTAGCAAGCGGCACACTCCGGGTACTCTATCGCAAACAAACAAGCACACAATAAGTACTTAACTAATGCACTGGTAAAACTCGAATAAGAGATCTAACCAGAAAGTTCAACTTAAGAACTCCGGTTTGCAAAAGAAACGACAAAAGAAGAAACAACGAAAGACAAACGGCGAAAGAGAAACAACTACCAAACCCATCTGGATCTAAATCCAAATTTATCTGAGGCAAACGCTTGAGCGACTAGGTTAAACGAAAAGAGAATTTCGAGATGAAACTCCAGGCGCTTGAATCACCTGATTCCGATAAACGAGCGAAAAGATAAATTGCGAAAAAGAAAACTAAAACAGCTTAACGAACGGACGTTCGTCAGCTGAGACTAAACGACGAATTCGTTCGTTAGAACGAACGAATGGGTGAACATTTACTACTTAACTAAACCAGAAAATAAAAACAGAAAACCGATCTAATAAATCCGATTCTAAAAAAATGACTAGGGTACTTAAAAAAACCAACGGTTTTCTAAAAGAAAACCGGGCGACGGCTACCTCATCGGAACAACCGGCGGCGGTGGCTTCCGGCGACGGCGTGCGGCGGCGGGCTGCGGGATGGTGGCGGCGAGGGGCGGCAGCGGCGGCGGCGGCTCTGCGTGGTGGCTGGCGACGAGGGGCGGCAGGGGCGGCGGCGTGCGGTGCGCGGCGGCGGTGGCTTGCGGCGAGGGACGAGGTGCGGCGGCGGTGGTTGGAGGGAGGGGTGCTAGCTTTATATAGGAAGGGGTGCTAGCTTGGGGAGGGGGCAAGGCCATGGCGGCGGCGGTGGAGTCCGATGCGGCCACGGGCGGCGACGCGGGGAAGGCGGCGCGACGGCGATGGGCCTGCTCGGCTGGGCTTCGGCCCAGTCGGGTCGGTCCCCCTATATATATATATATATATATATATATATACTAGGAAAAATGCCCGTGCGTTGCAACGGGGGATTTTTTTAAAATTCTAAATAAATTCATTATTGATGGTCCACGGCCATATCTATGTGACTTATCCAAGAATTCTGAAGCATGAACATTCATTGGTGTATCTTCATGAGCTTCCAAGACATCCTCATAGATTTGAATCATTTTCTTGTTTAGTATCTCTACTATCTAAAAAGAACTAAGGTTACCTTTCCTGCCGATGGACCGTGTTCTGTCCACCTTCGTCCATCCACCTCATTCTTTTTCCCTGGTTGGCAAGTGACGATTTGATTCAATCACCATAATTACATGACCCAATGGGCGCCACACCTTCCAGTTTAAAAATTACAATCATCATAATTATATGCCCAGGCATCACACCTTCCCTCAAAGAATCACAATCATCATAATTACAAGATTTGGCTTCCGTAGCAACGCATGGGCACATACCTAGTGAGCTCAAACAAAAAAAAAGTTCACATGCATATTGTTTATCCCAATTTCCAGCAAATCCTTTCATATTCTACATACTGCTAAAAGCTAACTACCGAACGGACTCATTCTCCAGAACTAAACTCAAGCAAAATAACGATGCAAAATTTGTAATGTGTACATGTTTGTGTTGAAACATCCTTGTGATTTTCCCATGTCTCTGTTAGTCTTTATGCAGAATTTTCACCTTGTGTATCATCGCCACATGAGACTACCCTCCATTCTTGCTTTGGCTCCATCACTTTATTTCACTTTAGTTTACTCTGTTGTCACATGATTGCCCTGTATAACTCCAGTAATCTAGAATCCACTATGTGAATATGGGAGCGCACCGATGGAACAACACGCTCTGTAGCTTCACTGCAACACCTCATCATGCTCCATGATGGTGCCACTGCTCCATGCCATTTCAAATGATGAGCCTCTCATTGTTTTATATAGCCATAACATATATTTCTTATCCATGAAAGCTGAAATATGATATAGTTTATTTTTTATTACCTTGCATGGTATCTTTCCAAATATAACATTGGTAGAGAAAAATACTTTATGATCTCCGCCAGACATTACAGCAAACACGTGGTACACAACTCATATCAAAATATGCACCTTAGCAGCAAAAGGCCATGGTTCATTGTCTACACTCAGCGTCATTGTAATGGGTACATGTTCCATTTTAATACCTTCAGTTGTGTTGTTAGCATGAAACAATATTGCAAGAACTAAATCATGCAGTCAAATTAGTATGAAGACACAATATTCATAATTAATAGGTCAATCAGTTTCTAGACATATTAATATCCCTTCCACAGTCAGATTGTTGTATATACAATCTATAAATGTGCAATATCATCATGCATATCCCTATGACAGTAATATTTTTTAGCTTTTTAACATGGGAGAATATATCCTTTGAGGGAAATTTATGACAAATAGGGCCAGGCAAAATGATTATGATATCCATCATATGTAATAGTTTGGCTGTGATGCTCTATGTCATGCATATTTGGAATACAACAATCATATGAAGAGGAAGAAAAAAGAGGAAGCGAGTTGAGAGATCAATATGGTGTTAGTAGAGGAGATGGCTGAGAAGAATAGAAGTAATGAGAGAGCGGTCGAGGGGAGAAAAAAGTCAGAAGAAGAACACCTGGTCGCTCCTGTTTGTTTCCTTCGCAAACTTCATGCATTCACCGAGAGAGGAACCAGGAACAAGAGAAGGACTGAGGGAGTGAATTCAACACATCATCACTTTGGCTCATGATTAAAAAGAAGTATTCCAGATAGTAAAGTACAATGCCAAACAATATGAGCAGTGTCGCAATCAGTCCAGTAAATACTATATAACTTCACTGATTTCACAATATTTCCCTAAGATAAAATATTTTGACTTTCATTTGCCCATATTAACATATCTGATTCTGTGGTTGGCAGAGAATATATTTTTCATCAGAATCTACAATGGTGATATATTTTCAGAAACATAAACAATGTATTTGCGAACCTGTATTAACAAGTTAACTATTATAGACCCACTGTACAATACTCCCACCGTTCCACAATGTAGTGCCTATAGATTTTTGTGAAAGTCAAACTTTGTCAACTTTGACCAAGTGTGTAGAGAAAATTGTCTACATCTACAATACCAAACATGTACATTCTGAAAATATAACTCACGATGTATCCAACGATGTGCATTTGGTATTCTAGATGTACATATTTTTCTCTATAAACATGGTCAAAGTTTGTAGTGTTTGACTTTTGTAAAAATCTATAGGCACTACATTATGGAACGGAGGGAGTACCAAACAATATGAGCAGTGTCACAATCAGTCCAGTAGATACTATATAACTTCACTGATCTCAGAATATTTCCTAAAGATAAAATATTTTGACTTTCATTTGCCTATATTAACATATCTAAATCTGTGTCTAAAAGAGAGTATAATTTTCAACAGAATCTACAATGGCGATATATTTTCAGAAATATAAACACTGTACTTGCCAACCTATATTAACAAGTTGACAATTACAGATTCACTTTATGCTTGCGAAGAGCCTTCCAAATAATCTTTATCCGTTTGTCTAGCTCTATCAAGGCACAATACAAATCCCCTCTCAAGATCTGTATAAATGATCCATTAGCTAGCAAACAACTTGTATATTGCTGGGCATATTTTTAGAATCAAACTTTCTAGTAAAACACCTTCCTATCAAAAGCCTTGGGTCTTCCTCAGTTTTATAGTCTACAGTTCGTTAACTGAAAGTGAAGATATATAGATGTTGGGTCGGGACCAGCTGAAACTTGGATCAGAAAGCAAGTGGAATGAAACATCAGTCTATCATAAGCCGTTTGAGGTGATGGAGTTCAGAGCCGCTGCTCGCTCAAGGTTGATAATATTACTGGACATTCAGTTGTTTGAAGCAAAGTATTTTTTTCAACCCTTTCTCAAAAGGAAAAATCAATGTGACCACATGAACAAGAGATAGAAGATGAGAATCAAGATGTAGGCCGTGTCAGTCAGGCTTGTTCTGCGCATTGGTAGGTGGCAGCGCCAAAGCTGGGGCAGGGGAGTATGCGCCTCCACTACATCATGTGATATGCACCGGACGTCACCAAACGATCTCCGGGGACGATGGAGGCTATGAAGCACCGATACGGCCAAAACTGGTGTATCGGCGTACTGCACGCCGCCGATACTCCGATACGCAGGATACGGCTCCGATACTCGTATCCCAGGAGTATCCCGATTTTTGTTTTAAAAAGAAAGAAAATAAACTCGATACGCACTGTGGAGAGGACGGGATACGGGCGGGACACGGCAAGGACGTCGCCAGACTGAAGCCCAATAAGAAGCCCACGAGCCTACTCGGGCGAGGGACTGCAGGAGCGCGCCGCCGCCGCCGCCTGGAATCGCCTTGACTTGCCACACTGCCGCTTGGACTGACTCTACTGGAGTCTTCTCCGCTGCCGTCGCAAGAGCTGCTTGCTGTGTTCTTGGCCGACTGCTTGCTGTGTGCTTGGCTGATTCGCGGGCCCGAGTGATGTGTGCTTGCTGCTTGGTATTGCTTGCTTGCTGATGTGTGATGCTACTGTACTATCTACTGCTAGGGAAGCTGCTTCGATCTACTCCAATCAATACTTTCTGCCCGTTTAGAAACAAACCCACTCTCGGAGCATATTTGTATAGAACAACAATGCAATTTTGGATCCCTGTGTGTAGCTAAACTAGTAGTTTTAGAAATTTAGCACGGGTTTTAGAAATTTAGCACGGAGATGTTGATCTCATCTCACGTTCTACTAATATGTTTGTTTTATTACATGTGGTTTTATTAATTATTTATATATACTCGCCGTATCGCCGTATTGGTGTTTCTAGAAATTGCCGTATCCCGTATCGCCGTACCCGTATCGCGGTATCGGTGTCGCCGTATCTGTGCTTCATAGGATGGAGCGATGCTGGCTTGGCCAATTAAAGAGCCCCTGTTTCCGGTCTCCGGCCACCCTCGTTCTTTCACCAGTGTTGCTGGCAGGCCACCGATGACAACTGACTGTTGTAAGAGGAGCAAACACAATCCTCGGCTTCCAACACAAAATCGATCCATCACAAATGCTACCAAAATAAGCCACATGATTTTTTTTCTGACATTGCAATTCAGAACCTACTAAAACCAAATTCATGTTGCTATTTGGATGCGCAACCAGGAGAATGGGAATTACCTCTTGGTACACCCAGGAGCTTCAGGATTTACTTTGCCTCTTAATTCCACCGATTACATTGATGTAGATCCTTTCCTTGCCGAGTCTATTCCTCTGCTGCTGCACGAGCATAAACAACAGTAAGAAATTTAGCCAATGTGAAGTCATTGTTTTACTTGCACCGATCTTAAATTGGAAGTGAAGAAAAAACTCAACTATGCATATCAGCAGAAATCATCATCAACAAAGCCATAATGTACTGCCATGGGAAGCAACGCCAAATATATAAAGCATCATCAGTTCATATATGTAAGAAAAAGTATGCTAGCAAGTAACGCTACTGCTCCCGAAACTGTAACCGTCGAGTCCCACGAGATACATAACCAGCAACCATTGTTTCATCGCGTTGCTCGCACATGGGACATACATGCCTTTCCCAAACACCAGGATAAGGTGTGGGCGCTGTCATCTTGAATATACGGACAACCAAAAATATCAGATCATTCTCCATGCCCAACATAATCTGAAGAAAATAAATCAAGTGAGTATTTCCTCTGCCGATCTCCTCGCTCTGCTCAACCACAGGAGCCGGCAGAGCCAGAACAGGGGAGCTTATGTGCGCAAACGTCAACTCCATAGCAGGTCATGAGCCGGCTAGCAGCGCCCCGAGAAAGTGGAGATGGAGGTACCAGGGAGAGGCGGCGGTATCCTTGCGCACAGCAGCACGAGGCGGTAGCAGAGATCCTGGGGAAGGCATGGAGGTGGCGAGGTGAGTACTCGGCGGGTTAGCGTACAATTAGGGTGTCCACCGGTGGGCGGCGGGCTGCAAGGAGCCGGCAGGCGAGGCTCCGTCAAGCATATTGATCGACGTCGAGGGACTACGATGGCGACCGCGGATGGGAGAGGGTGGCAAGTGTTGCCGGGATCGGAGGGATGGGGCGCGGCGGCCGACGGAACCCTAGCGTCGGGGCGTCTTGCGTTCTCGTAGGGGAGTCCTGGAGAGACAGACGTCTAGAATCATTCTTATTTTCACGTTGCAGATGGAACGTCATGGAGTGCGGGTTGAATTATTAGAAACACAAGGACTTTTTTGCAAAATGTGTGCGAAAGCGTATTGTGACGGTGAACCCGACAGACTCGTTCCGTGCTTTATATATACTAGCACAAATGCCCGTGCGTTGCAACGGGAGACAAAAAACCTCACTTCACTAACCGAATGGATGAAGAACTCCTCCTCCTCTCCCCTAAACATGACATGACATCACCAGACATGACATCATAATAAACTCCTTGAAATCCTCCACACTGCCACATGAGAAACAAAATAAATATTAGGAGCATTGCCCAAAGATCCCCCATCTTTAGCTGATATAACAGAGAAAAGTGCGGAGTTTGTGTCGCACATAGTAGGAACTCTGAGTCCAACTCCTTGTACTTCGGTGACGGGTGCTAGTGGGTCGAGCTGAAAAATAAGAGTGAAGATTTGTTTTGTTCTTAGAAAAATATAGCATATGACCAACAAATAATGAAAAGTTTTTATTGTGATTTAGACATAGTTTTTTCTGCATGTGTTATTGCAATATTTTGCTCTTGAGTTAAACAATTCTGATACGTCAAATATTAGTATCACAGTACCATATCTTGGATTTTGATGTCAACAATTCATATATAAAGAAGTAGTTCACCCGTGGCATGTGCACCTAAACACAACACCTAGCAATTTCGCTAAAAAAAGTGGTTCAAGATGATTTAGACACAAAGAAGAAATTCATTAGTTCAATAACTGAATAAGCCTTGGAGCATGTAGAAAACCTATGATATTTTTGGGGCGTAATTACCAAATGTCTTGTATATGGGGTGAAGTAATTCTTGGTGTATGTTCATTTAAAAAATGGTATTTAATTTTTCTTGTCGAATATCTTATTGTTCTCCAACAGACTTATATTCTAATTAGATTGGAAACACATTATAATTTACTTTAACTTTAATCTTAGGTTCTGTTTTACTGGTTTAATTTTATGTTTAAGCCCTATAACTTAATTTTAAATAACAGAAATATATTTAATACTTTATTTATTGTTTATTATTTTGTAACTCACATGTAAATGAAGTTGTATTTTTATCCATCCAATTTATAAAAAATGTATAATATTATTAATGGGAATTATGATGCAGGATGTGTCTGCTTATCCCTTCAAGTGCGATGGACTCCACACCATTTAATGTGTGAGACCGGCCGCGCATGTGATGATGATCCGATTGCTTGCTACCGTCATATCCTTCATGGGTGATGTTGTGTAAGTCGTGCATTAGTGTATCCCATGATTTTTTTTGAACAATACAAAATCTTGATCGACCACGATCTAAGTTTCTTTTCTAGTGCAAAGGCATCTAATTTTGTATGTGCTCACGTTATGCTCAACTTGTATGCATGTTTCCATATAAAAAAAACTTGTACGCATGTTTTTATATATTCCTAATAGATTAGACCGGCCGCTCATGTATGATGAGCCCATTGCATGCTACTGTCGTGTTCGCCGTGGGTGATGCTCTGTAAGTCGCGCCTTAGTGCATCCATTAGTTTTTTGAACAACTCAAAATGTTGATTGATCATGATCTAAGTTTCTTTTTCAAGTGCAAAGGCATCTAATTTTGTATGTGCTCAAGTTATACGCGTCCATCAAAAACATGTTTTTATATATTCTTGATAGTCCTTTCTGCTTTTCTTCTTCTTCTTCTTCTCTAATTTGTATGTGTCTAGATGGACTCTCTTTCCCATAGGGGAAACCTTTCCATCATATCATTCACATATGTAATCTTTCTTCTCGAGTGTGTCCTCAATACATGACTACCTTCCTTTTCTGTCTCATCTTGCGCATGGACCCGAAATCCCTCTCTTTCCTTCCTTATTGTTTGAATCCCTCTTTCCTTTCTTTATTTTGAGACGGTTTATTTTCTTCCTTAATGATTCCCGGGACTGCTCATTGATAAACAAAAACAATCCATGACGTACATAAATTAGAAATTTTAGATGTAAAGAAGTAAAGTAGGACTATTTAAGAGGCCAATCAACCTTCTACTATCAGACGTTATGATACATCTTAGTTGGTCCTCACATCATCTATTGAACATGAGGTCTTGAGGTCAAATCCCATGACCAGAGGTCACCACGGCCTTTGATGGCTGGCGGCGGCTAGCCGACAGGGCCGTCTATGATGACGTAAGGTCACACCAGGCACCAAACCAACCTTCTACACATCCTCACGAGACGATGGCCTAACACCCGCTCGACTGTTGCTATCCCGCCATCATCAACCCACACACCATCCTCCTGCTAGCACCAGGTACTGGATGATGATTGGAATTGTAGGTATATAAAAAAAATCATGTGTTGCAATAGAGAAAAATATTTCTTTCACATTATTTTTTATGATTATTACAATAGATTGACTTAAAAAATAATGCAACCATGGATGTTATTTTTCTCTTAATGTATTCTTTCCTCAACATGCATTCATACTACTATCATGTACGCCCTAAAAAAATACTATCATGTATGCCACGTGGTGATTCCACATTTTACTTCACTTCCTTTTTTTCAACCGTACTTCATGTAGGCTTTTTGATTAATCCAAAAGGTCACTTTGGAGCATGAGCACATTGTTGTCATTTTTAGAAACATATTTTTGTCCAAAAAGTCAAAAAATGTAGTGTATTTGTGTGAATTTTCATCAAAATTTGTGTTTGTATGCGAAAGATTAAAAGGAAGACAAACTACATGCAAAAACCAAATTGTTTTTCGCTGGATTTTTGAATTTTTTTACTTTTAATGAAATTTGGCATGTACTTGGATTTTCATATTTTTCAGGTTTATTATCTTTTTTTTTGTGGCGACATTGCTCTAGTCGCACACATACATTTGTTCCTATTTTTATGTATGTACAGACCCATTTTTCCTAGCAAATATTGGACGTACACATGCACTTTTTCAACCAGCTACCAAGATAGCACCGTCCCGTGTCCACAATCACGTTTTATTAGAGAATCCAATCAGCTTTAATTAAGAGCCATGCATGAAGTGGCTGCGCGGCTGGGCCAAGGAGGCTGGGCTTGGGCGCGAGCGTTGTGCTGGGCCTTGAGGGTGACGCGGCCCACACGAGCGAGCAGGGCAGGCTTGGTGGTCGTTCTCATGGAACGAGAGCAGAGGCAGGAGGTGGCTTCCGGCGGCGCCGGAGGCAAACTCCGACGGGGACGGTGAGGGGCTGTGCAGATCTAGCACGGGAGTGGTGGGGATGGGTTTCCTGCGGCCGGATCCGAGCATGGACGACTCGTGGCGGTGGTTGTGGAGTTCCTGACGCCAGTACTGCGTTGCTCATCTGCTGGTCCGGCGAGCGTCCGGTTGTCGGCCGT
>LR738710.1:532015058-532042134 GCA_902687465.1 Secale cereale | reverse complement strand
CGGGAGTGGTGGGGATGGGTTTTGTGCGGACGGATCCGAGCATGGACGACTCGTGGCGGTGGTTGTGGAGTTCCTGACGCCAATACTGCGTTGCTCATCTGCTGGTCCGGCGAGCGTCCGGTCGTCGGCCGTGAGGCGAGGTAGAGGAGGTCCGACGGGGGCGGTCGGGCGCAGGAGGGAGCTCGAGGGGGAGCTCGGGGGAGCGGCGGCGTACTGGCGCGGCTCTTCCCGAATTAGAATTGCGGCTCGTACTGGGTTGGGCGGGGCGGAGCGCCGCGAGGCAGAGCGTGGCTGCGTTTTTATTTTCTTTCGTACCGATTCAATTAGTACCACCTCGTTTATATTACAATTTTATCTATACAAATTGTAAAAGCGTATTATGACATGTGAAGAAAGCGTATTGTGACGGTGAACCCGACGGATTCAATCCGTGCTTTATTATTACTAGCACAAGGGACCGTGCGTTGCAACGGGCGTACAAAGTTTAGTCATTTTCTTCGACAATTTGTGTTACAGTAAATACAAAGTACATAAGCATGTGTTTGGAAACCTGAAAAATAATTTACCAATCAAACAACTTATACTGTGAATTCCAGTTATCATTAGGTGCACGCAAGCTAAGCCTTGGGGGACTTGTTTCAGTGAAATCTCTACTTCCCTATGTTGACATATGCCTTTGCGGTCATAGTACGGAAACAACACATCTTCACTTGCAAAAGTTAAGATCCAACAGGCCAACACAGCGTCAATCCACATACTTCTCAGAAGGGGGTCTCTGATTTTTCTGTTTTAGATGTTTTCACGGGTGCGAGATTTTTTATCAATGTAATTCTCTGATGAACCCCTTCAGTATTTGGACGTACGAGTGTGTTGCTTATCGTTGCAGTCGCACTAACAATGCACAGCTTGCAGCTCCTATGTATTCTGCTGGTAACAGAGAATATTCCAGTTTCAGATTCAATTCAATACATTATCCAAGGAAGGCAATAACAGGTCCATAATGCATCTCCATGAAGAACATATGAATGCACTAAATCTGTAGTTGCACGGAGTAATACACCACCAAGTGGAAGCAAAATCTAACACCTTTACTATTACAGCCGCCGGAGTCTAGATCTCTCCTCTCCTACTGACCTACTGGGCCTTCCCGCCGGCGTCCTCATCCTCCTGGTTGCTGGTGCCTTTCTATCTGTCGAGCACGTCACCGGTGAGGCGGCAGATGCGCCACTGCTTGAACACCTCGGGGCCCATCCCGTCGTAGAAGTCGATGGCATTCTGGTTCCAGTCGAGCACGCACCACTCCACGCAGCCCATCCCGATCTCGGCGGCCCTGCCGACAACGGCAGACAACATCATGCGTCCGAGCCCGCGGTGGCACCAGGGCGCGCGCACGAAGATGTCCTCCACGTACAGCCCGGGCCTGGTGAGGAATGTGGAGTTGTTGGGGAAACAGACGACGAACCCGGCCGTGACGCGCCCGTCGCCGCGCGGGGATGGAAAGGCGGCCACCTCCGGTTCGGCGAGCGGGGACGCGGAAAGGTCGAGGCGGCGGGAGCCTACGGTGTCCGATGAGGCCGGGACGGAGGACGGGGAGACGTTGAAGATGAGGAAGGTGAAGGAGGTGAAGGGGCGGAAGAGCGTGGAGGCGAGGAGCTCGAACTCCGCCTGCTGGTAGATAAGGCTGTGGATGCGGGGCACGTCGCACGTGTCTGCTAGGCGCATCTCTGCCCACACCTCGCCGGAGAAGGTCGTCGGCGCCGCCATCCTGGTGTGGGGTTCAGAGCGATAGATGTCGGCAGAGGATGGATAGGGATAAACAGAACGGACCGCGGGCGGAATTCTTACAGATCCAGTGTTTCGTTTGTAAATATGAAGCGTTTTCCAGTTCCACTTAAGAAGGGATGGCGGGTTCACAGCTCCCGCGAGGTCGCCGGCGCGTAGATCGGTCCGCTCGATCTCCATTGGGCGGATGCCAGCTCCGCACCCTCCCATCCTCTGCCTCCAGGGAGGTCGCGGCCAGTCGGTGGAGGGGAGCTGTGAACGGCGAAGAAAGCCCCGGGTGGCTGTGTTTTTATTTTCTTTCATACCGATTTAATTAGTACCACCTTGTTTATATTATAATTTTATCTATACAAATCGTAAAAACGTATTATGACATGTGAGGAAAGCGTATTGTGACGGTGAACCCGACGGACTCGTTCCGTGCTTTATTATTATTACTAGCACATATGCCCGTGCGTTGCAACGGGAGAAAAGAAAATCCCACACGCTCCAAGTGACCTATCCATGTTACCAATCTCTTCGCCACCAGTCACATTGTCCATCTCACGACAAACATGACAATCTCAAGGCAATGAGCTTGGTCATCATACTCTAGCACGCTGCTTTTGAAAGACCTTACGGTATGTCGCAATAGAAAAAATTATCCCCATACCCAGCCTCCGTCTTAAAGGATAGAATACGTCTAAACTGATAAATATCTACCTAATTTTTTTGTTACAATGAAAAATGCAAATTATGCCAGCTATGGTTGAATTGAAAAATAATAGTATAATTATTCTTGAAGCTAGCAAAAGTTTGATTAGCTGTTACCACTGAGACATACAGTTTGGAACTGAAACACGTTTTTTAATGATAATTTTCTAGAATTGGAACACATATCGTTCAGTACATCCAAATATTCAGAGTGATAGTGGAAAGAAGGAAAAAATATAAAAGCATTCTTTATAAGAAAACTACATAAAATATCACATAGCCCTAGCCCAATAATAACACATAAAATCAAGTGAAACATCTATTCAATTCTCTTCTAAAAATGAAGGATGTAAATAAAGAAAAAACAAATTAGTGAGGAAAATAACATAGATCATTTAATCAATCACTTTTTTCATGCATGTCTTCCTCGTACCGCAACTGTTATAGTTAAACATGTTCAATGATTCAATACACATTAGAGGAAAACAAACCACATAGCTAGTATAACCACTTTAGTGCACTTCATTTGAAAGAGCCAAGCACGATTTAAAAGAAGAATAGATCTACCTAAGAAAGCAACAGTTTGCACCGATAAATAATAGAGAACAAAATAAAATATGGCAGCTACAAATTTTGAAGAACATACACAAACATGGATGTCGACATGCCTCCAATCCTTGCAGCAGTCACGAAATCGCCTATCTCCTAAAGATTGCCAAATAACGGCAGTGGTACTTACCGGCCAAACGGTCGCCTTTTGAATCGTTCCATCACGTGGCTGGGCTAAAGTTTTTTCCATTCCTCATCCCTTGTTATTCTCGCTTACTGATTCCCGTGACACTTCCTTGATACCTAGGAACTTGAAAGAGATATATAAATTGAAAGGATTGAATATAAGAAAGCAAGATGAGACTATTTAATACTCCATCCGTCCCAGAATTCTTGTCTTAAATTTATCTAGATATGGATGTATCTAACACTAAAATGTGAATAGATACATCCGTATGTAGACAAATCTAAGATAAGAATTTTGGGACGGAGGGAGTAATTTGAGGCCATAATCAATGAAATACGGCTGTGTTGTTAAACGGGCTGAGGCCAGGTGATCGGTTAGTTGGGCCGACCTTATTACAGTGGACGATATTAAGTACCTAACTTGCCCCTAAAATTGCCTCAAAAAAAAAAAACTTGCCCCTAAAAGAAGTACCTACCTCGGCTTGCACATAAAGGAGTCAGGCGCTGCAATCAAACACGCACAGCATCTCAGCCAAGCTGGTTGGCGCCGCGTGTATCAGCCCAGCATTCCAGGGATCGAATCCCACCATTTGCGTTTGATTTTTCTGGTTCTGTTTTTTCCTTTTTTTTCCTTAAAAACGGATACAGCAAGCAATAGATCGGAGATCGCGTACCATAGGCCATGTTTTTTCCTTTTTTTTCCTTAAAAACGGATACAGCTAGCAATAGATCGGAGATCGCGTACCATAGGCCAGCGACGACGGACCAACAAATTGATGGTCCCACTATGAACAAAAAGAAGTGGAGAAACAATCCTTCCTTTAATATTAGGTAAAGATAAAGATAAAGATTATTATTATATAGGTAAAGATAGGACATCCCCAAATTATTAGTACCACCTCGTTTATAAAGAAATTTTATCTTTACAAATCGCAAAAGCGTATTATGACATGAGAAGAAAGCGTATTGTGACGGTGAACCCGACGGACTCGTTCCGTGCTTTATTATTAGGTAAAGACTAGCAAACGTGCCCGTGCGTTGCAACGGAAGCAAGATTAAGGATGTTGCACAAAAATCTGTCATCTCTCCGCTAATATAATAGAAAAAAATGAGTAGTTTGTGTCAAAGTCAAACACACCAAAGACTCCTAGTTCGATTCTCATGCATTGCTGACGGGCGTCAACGGGTCGAGCTAGGCGAGTTTTCTACCGACTGGTGCCCGCCCATGAGAGGAATACGTCGGTAATTGACACCAGCTGGTCGACGCAGTTGTCGACCAAGGCATGAGATGTGTCATGCACCACACGCACCTTGTACATGCACTCCGTTGGACGACAGCCCAGCCATATATTTCATAAGGCCCCGGTAGTCCAATGCCGCCTGCCCTGATTCGACATTCTCGGAAGTATCCGATTTCTCGCTTGATTCAATATCCTCCAGCCATCTCGTTTTAGGCCCCTCTTCACCTCACCCACTGTTTGTTTATCTCTGAAGTGGCTTGTTGATTGTCTACTTACGGACGTATATAAACTGATGTGATTCGTCGCAAAGTTTCAAGGTGGGACTATTAATTAAGGTGCATGTAATTTTTTCAGAGACGCACTCACATGCCTTCCGGCCCACAAGAGAAATTTTGTGTTGCCCAGTAGGGATGGCATACGTGTGTTTTTACGTGCTCAACCTCGTGACCGAGTTTCTAAAAAAAAAAAGAAAAATCTCACGACCGAGCAAGCCATGTAGCAGTTTCAAGAAAAGTTCGTGCATTTTTCTCAGACAAAGAATACGTGCGTGCCAGCTTTTAGTTAGTATGTATAACGCCGAAACCCAACAGCCATACTGGTAAAAACAGTTGAATACAACCCCCTCTTCCAAGGATCAAATCCCAGGCTCGCATCATTTTTTTATTTTTTTTTATTTTATTAATCCAAACGCCCACACAAAGCCGCATGGGCCAGGTCGACCGAGTTTCTCAAGAAATAAAAAACCTCGTGACCGAGCAGTTTCAGGAAGGTTTGTGTGTTTTTTTTAGAAAAAGAATACTTCGTGCGTCGCTGCTTCAAGTTAGTATTTATATTTCCGAATCCTGTATCAATCAAAAGAACTACTCTAGCCCGATTGGCGGAAGCACTTGAAACAAACCCCTTGTTCCAGGGATCAAATACCACATACGCACTGTTTTTGATTATTTTATTTTATTAATTCAAACGTCCAGACATAGCCGCATGGGCCAGGAGTTCCAATGGGCCGCACTTTGTTTGAAGCGCACATAAACGAAATTGTCCTCTATAGGAGAAAGTAATTTTAGTACCACCTCGGATACACACGGTGGAAAAAAAATTGATAGACAAAATTCACGAAAGAAAGCGTATTATGATATGAGAAGAAAGCGTATTGTGACGGTGAACCCGACGGACTCGTTCCGTGCTTTATTATTAGGGATAGATATACTAGTACATATGCCCGTGCGTTGCAACGGGCGAAAAAAATTGACTTCACCGACTGCCTGGTCGATCTTCTTAAAGACGACTTCTAGTTGTGCCTGACATTGGCGGTATCGACAACAGTCGAGACGGATTTGGCACGTAGTGCGATAGGAGTTGACCAACGCCTTCTACTCGGCATATTCCACGTCCAATGTGATTGCCGTGCGAGCGGCGAGGTGCTCTACCGTGGTCTGGTGCTCGTCGTGGAGATGGAGGTTGTACTCATGGTCGCCCTTCACCTGCTGGAACAAGGCCTCATGCTCGGCCAACACCATTTCGGTGTACTATGCACGGGCGTCACCCATGGTGATGCCGTCAAGGACCAGCAAGGAGGGTGGCGCTGGCTCATCCTCAGTCACGTCCTCCATTGGGACGTCCGCAACGCCAGCCTCCGTCTGCCCGCCGGTAGCAATGGCGGCGATCTCCGTCTTCTACTCGGGCGAAAGACTGTCCCAAATGGCTTTGGAGCTTGAGGAGGCCAGGCGACGCGTGGTGCGAAGAGGAGAAAGGGAGCGGAGGAGGCTGGATGAGGCTATGGTGGAGTTGGATTGCAAATAGATGGAGGTTTACATGGCAAGCGGTGGGGTGGTTAATCATGGACGGCAAACAAACAGACGGGTGGCGCCGGAGTAGGTTCCTCGACAATGGTGCATGTTTAATGGAGGGAGGCGGAACGAGGGCCTGTCATTTGATTGCGAAGGAGTCGCGTGCACCACGAAGCGGCGCGGGCGGCACTCTCGGTCGAGCCACCGCTTCAATGTCTGAACGCTAATGAGAGGTTGTGTCGCTCTAACCCAACATGAATACCGCACTGATGCTCTGGAGCGACGCTAGCCACTTCGGACGAGAAGGGACATGGGGAGGGAGGTTTTTTTTATGGACCAGGGCAGTCAGAATCGAGCATGACTACGGTCCGGGCACCCAGAAATCCCCAAGTTTGTTTTCGTACGAAAAAAATAGGTCCGAACGGTTGCGGGTCGACGTTGTATATGCCCTTACTTTGGGAGTTTAATTATAGTATTTTATATCATTATCAAAATATTTGAATTATAATGATTTTTATTATGTAGTTTTTTTATATAAGGTTGTTTGATTTGGAATTCATTCCCAATGTTTTTGCACTATTGAGGCCAAAGGCAATAAAATATCTCCATACTCCGCGTGTCCATCCTTGTGGTCTAGCAGCCGGCACGTACACCCCCATCAAGCCATTACGTGTACTTACTACTCCACCGCTTTTAGCCTATCCATTCGTCTCCAGCTAGATGCCTCTGTGTGCTCGCTTCATCTCTCTTTCTCATCCGTCTGTGTACTCATCTCCTTCTCTCTTTCTCATCCTCATCCATGTACGCTTCCACTGATATGCGCAGCCGTTGCTTCAACGTTGCAAAGCCAGCGGGATTTGCCGCGCTGGGAGTTGGCTATCGCGGCGACCGTCGTTCCCAGGCTTGGCGTCTCTTCCCACAGAAGGGGCACAGCTAGATCCCCCTCCGTGTATCTCTCTCTCTCATTTGCTCATCTCTCGATCTAATTCTGTCATTTTTGCAGGCTGATGTGAAGCCTCCTCCTCGATGACTCCCGACAAGAAGGGGCCGCAGCCAGATCTCGTCCCCCTCCCTCTCTCTCTCTCTCTCTCTCTCTCTCTCTCTCTCTTTTGCTCATCTCTCGATCTAATTCTGTCGAGTGCATTTTTGCAGGCTGATGTGAAGCTTGGTAGTCAAAGCCGTCGCCGCTCCCTGTTCCAGACCACTGGATCCAGAGGGCCGCCCCCGTCCAGAGGACCACCGCCGGAACCCTCCTCCTCGACAACTCCCGACAAGAACCCACGACAGCGCCAGACGCTTCCCTGTCTCCAACGCTCCAGTGCCCGCGCCGCCGATGGGGTTAATTCTTTTTCGCCTCTTCTGATTCTCATGGTCAAGATTTGACCTGTCGTTAGCTACGCTTTGTTAAATTCGTTGCCTCGCCCAAGGATTCTCTCGTTGTTCCGTCGTTCCCTTTTCTCCCATGTATATGTATATAAATGTATGTGTTTTAAATTCATGAGAATCGTTTTAAGGCAGCGAGGTGGGACAAAAAATCGAACGGAAACAACACACGACCAAACAGAATTTGCGTGCGTGCGCGAAGGTTGGATGTACGGGCAGAAACTATGTTATTCCTCACGTTGGACGTGACTGCGGGTTGAATACTAAAAAACGCAGGGTCCTTTTTGTAAGAACGAAACGTTTTCTCAGAGAGACTTAAAAAGGATTGCGGGTTGAATGCTACAAAACCGAGGGGCTTTTCTGTAAAATACCGACGACGTACGACCAGAAGCGTTAGCTGTTTTATTAGTAGGTAAAGATATATATATATATATATATATATATATATATATATATATATATATATATATATATATATATATATAGACGCAGGCATTAAAAAAAACTCTAGAAAATAAAATAAAATCTAGAAATTGCCAAAACAAATTTTCACCGTCTAAATAAAATATTTAGAACAAGAAGAACATTTTCTTGACACTAAAATGCATTTTTGAAAACATGCATTTTTTCCTAATTCAAATAAAATCCAAATAAACTCCAAATAAAACTTGTTTGATTTTTTCTTATTAAATCTTCCATATTTCTTATTTTTTTGGGAGAGTCATTTTACTCCCTCTCTCATATATTTATATAGAAATACTTGAAGAAAAAATAAATAAAATCAAACGATCCTATTTTCAAAATTTGAGAAACCTCAAATATGAAAATTTAGAAATCTCCAACTCTCTTCGAGGGTCCTTGAGTTGCTTAGGATTTTCTCGGATCACCAAAAGCAAGAAAATATGATATGCATGATGATCTAATGTATAACATTCCAAATTGAAAATTTGGGATGTTATAAAGCAATACTAACAAAGCAATCATGTCATCTCAAAATACTATGGCTAAAGAAATTTATCCCTACAAAATCATATAGTCTGGCTATGCTCCCTCTTCATCACACAAAATATTCATATTATGCACAACCCTGATTTCAGCCAAGCATTTGTTTTCATACTCTATCTTTTCAAACCTTTCAACTTTCACGCAATACATAAGCGCGAGCCATGGATATAGCACTATGGGTGGAATAGAGGTGGTTGTGAAGAAGACAAAAAGGAGGGAGATAGTCTCACATCGGCTAGGCGTATCAACTGGCTATGGAGATGCCCATCATTAGATATCAATGTGAGTGAGTAGGGATTGCCATGCAACGGATGCACTAGAGCTAAATATGAATGAAAGCTCAACAAAAGAAACTAGTGGGTGTGCATCCAACTTGCTTGCTCACGAAGACCTAGGGCATTTGAGGAAGCCATCATTGAAATATACAAGCCAAGTTCTATAATGAAAGTACCCACTAGCCCGTGCGTTGCAACGGGATAGAAAAAAACACACGTTCTTAACCCAATAACCACGACTCGAGACCCTGGTAGGTAGATGTTCTTTATTTTAAAATGGCATCACATTTGTGTTTCCGATGGTGGTCTCAAACGTATTTGAATATGGTCAGTCCTAAGGCGTCTCTCTCACACACACGTACGCGCGCTCGCACGCACACAATCGCTCAGAATAAGATGAGAAAAATGTTATTTTTTTCCCGTGAGGTTTTTCAGAGTTGTGCGTGCGTGGTTATCAATGTTTTTTTCCTCTCAATCTGGTTTTAATGTGTGTTTATTTGCAATTTGGATCGCCACCAGTGCGAAAGGAAAACGGACCGTGCACTATAGATTAAGTTTGCACACAAATTGATAGTTTAGAAATATTTAACAGCTAAAAGTAACAGTTTATTTAGATTCTACACATTTTTCTAATCAAATTTCATATATAATATGTTAAAATCGAAGTTACGGTTTAAAAGATAAGGATATTTTTGTTGTAGATAAACTACAGATTAATTAACCAAAAGGTTAGGGGTTTTTCTGTTAAAACACAAAAAAACGATTCGGCTGACTTAAATATGGATGGCGGGTTGATTACCTGAAACCTGAGGGGTTTTTATGCGAAAATGCCAAAAAACGGTTCGGTATGACTTAAACGTGTAGTGCGGGTTAATTTACAGAAAACAGAGGGGCTTTTCTGCAAAGTGACATGACGGACGGGCTGAAACCCAACTTTCTTTATTATTAGGTAAAGATATATATATATATATATATATATATATATATATATATATATATATATATATATATATATATATAGACGCAGGCATTAAAAAAAACTCTAGAAAATAAAATAAAATCTAGAAATTGCCAAAACAAATTTTCACCGTCTAAATAAAATATTTAGAACAAGAAGAACATTTTCTTGACACTAAAATGCATTTTTGAAAACATGCATTTTTTCCTAATTCAAATAAAATCCAAATAAACTCCAAATAAAACTTGTTTGATTTTTTCTTATTAAATCTTCCATATTTCTTATTTTTTTGGGAGAGTCATTTTACTCCCTCTCTCATATATTTATATAGAAATACTTGAAGAAAAAATAAATAAAATCAAACGATCCTATTTTCAAAATTTGAGAAACCTCAAATATGAAAATTTAGAAATCTCCAACTCTCTTCGAGGGTCCTTGAGTTGCTTAGGATTTTCTCGGATCACCAAAAGCAAGAAAATATGATATGCATGATGATCTAATGTATAACATTCCAAATTGAAAATTTGGGATGTTATAAAGCAATACTAACAAAGCAATCATGTCATCTCAAAATACTATGGCTAAAGAAATTTATCCCTACAAAATCATATAGTCTGGCTATGCTCCCTCTTCATCACACAAAATATTCATATTATGCACAACCCTGATTTCAGCCAAGCATTTGTTTTCATACTCTATCTTTTCAAACCTTTCAACTTTCACGCAATACATAAGCGCGAGCCATGGATATAGCACTATGGGTGGAATAGAGGTGGTTGTGAAGAAGACAAAAAGGAGGGAGATAGTCTCACATCGGCTAGGCGTATCAACTGGCTATGGAGATGCCCATCATTAGATATCAATGTGAGTGAGTAGGGATTGCCATGCAACGGATGCACTAGAGCTAAATATGAATGAAAGCTCAACAAAAGAAACTAGTGGGTGTGCATCCAACTTGCTTGCTCACGAAGACCTAGGGCATTTGAGGAAGCCATCATTGAAATATACAAGCCAAGTTCTATAATGAAAGTACCCACTAGTATATGAAAGTGACTAAGCAAGAGACTCTCTACAATGAAGAACATGGTGCTACTTTGAAGCACAAGTGTGGAAAAAGATAGTAGCAATTGTCCCTTCTCTCTTTTCTCTCATTTTTTTGGAGGGGCTTTCTCTTTTTTTTTGCCCCTCTCTAAATTTTTTTGGGCCATCTCTTTTTTTTATTGGCCTTTCCTCACATGGACAATGCTCTAATAATGATGATCATCACACTTTTTATTACAACTCGAAATTACAACTCGATACTACAACAAGTATGACTCAACATGAATGCCTCTGGCGGTGTACCGGGATGTGTAATGAATCAAGAGCGACATATATGAAAAGTTATGCATGGTGGCTCTGCCACAACTACGATGTCAACTACATGATCATGCATGGCAATATGACAATATGATGCGTATCATATAAACGGAACGATGGAAAGTTGCATCGCAATATATCTCGGAATGGCTATGGAAATGCCATGATAGGTAGATATGGTGGCTGTTTTGAGGAACAATATGGTGGCTGCTTTGAGGAAGGATATATAGTGGGTTTATGGCACCGACGAAAGTTGCGCGGTACAAGAGAGGCTAGCAATGATGGAAGGGTGAGAGTGCGTATAATCCATGGACTCAACATTAGTCATAAGAACTCATATACTTATTGCAAAAATCTACGAGTCATCAAAACAAATCAATCAATGCATGATCCTAGGGGGGAGATTGGTAGGAGTTAACCATCGCGCGCCCCCGACCTCCACACAAAGGTTGACACTTTACAAATACCTCATGCTCTAACTTCGTCACATAGCGGTTCACCATACGTGCATGATACGGGAATCACTAACCTTAACACAAGTATTTTTTTCAATTTCATAATAACTCCACTAGCATGACTCTAATATCACTATCCTCATATCTCAAAACAATTATCAAGCATCCAACATCTCATTCTATTCAATGCACTTGGTGTGAATTTTTTTTACTACATTGACATTGGATGTCTATCATGTGAAGACCAGTTTCTTTAGCCTAAACACATTACCATGTTGTTTTAATAGACTCTCAATTAGATATAAGTGAAGCATGATAGTTCAACAATTTCTACAAAATATTACCGCCACCGTGCTCTAAAAGATATAAGTGAAGCACTAGAGCAAAAACTATTCAACTCAAAAGATGTAAGTGAAGCACATAGAGTGTTCTAATAATTTCTAGGCCATATTTAACTCTCTCAAGTAGGTGTATCCAGAAAGGATGATTGTGGCAAACTAACAAGCAAAGACTCAAATTATACAAGACGCTTCAAGCAAAACACATATCATGTTGCGAATAAAAATATAGCTCCAAGTATAGTTACCGATGGATGAAGACGAAAGAGGGGATGCCTTCCCGGGGCATCCCCAAGCTTAGGCTTTTGATTATCTTGAATTTACTTGGGGTGCCATGGGCATCCCCAAGCTTAGGCCTTTGCTACTTCTTGTTCCATAGTCCATCAAAGCAATACCCTAAACTTGAAAACTTCACAACACAAAACTTAGACACAAATTCTCGTGAGCTCCGTTAGTATAAGAAAGCAAACCACTACTCGAAAGTGCAGCAATGAATTCATTATTTGTTTATATTGGTGTTAAACCTACTATATTCCAACTTCTCTATGGTTCATATCCTCCAATACTACTCATAGATGCATAGGAATAAGCAAACAACACACGAAAAACATAATCTGTCAAAAACAGAACAGTCTGTAGTAATATGCAGGTTTCGCCTACTTCTGGAACTCCAAAAAATCTAAACTAAATTGGTAAATTTGCGTAATTTTTCTAACAATCATCTGCAAAAAAAATCAACTAAAAATCATGCTCCAGTAAAATCTGAAGACCACTTTAGCGAGCGCTAACGATTCTGTTTTTCACAGCAAGATCACATAAACTTCACACAAGTCTTCCCAAAGGTTCTACTTGGCACAAACACTAAACAAAATATGAAACCACATCTAGTCAGAGGCTAGATGCAATATTTATTCCCTAACAGCAGAAAAACAAAAAAACAAAAAATTGGGTTGCCTCCCAACAAGCGCTATCGTTTTACGCCCTTAGCTAGGCACGATAGTTCAATGATGCTCACATGAAAGATAAGAATTGAAGGACAAAGAGAGCATCACAAAATATGTGACAAACCAATCTAAGTCTAACATACTTCCTATGCATAGGCATTTTATAGTTAAAAAAATCAGCAAGAGAAGCAAGATCTAGCATATGCAAGGGAGAAGAAAGAAACAAAAGCAATCTCAACACAACGAGAGGTAATTTAGTAACATGAAAATGTCTACACCCATATTTTCCTCTCTCATAATAATTGCAAGTACGATCATAAGAAAATTCAACAATATAGCTGTCACAAAACATATTCTCAACACGGTCCACATGCATGCAAAGTTGACACTCTTCCAAAATAGTGGGATTAACATTAACTAAAGTCATAACCTCTCCAAACCCACTTTTATCAAAAAATTCATAAGATCGATCAATATCTAAAGTAGTGGGATCAAATGTTGACACTCTTTCAAATCCACTTTCAATACTATGGCAAAACATTATTATCAATCTCATATTCATGATGGGGTTTAAATAAATTTTCAAGATCGTAAGAATCATCACCCCAATCATGATCGTTGCAACAAGTAGTGGGCATAGTAAAATAAGCATCCCCAAGCTTAGGGTTTTGTATGTCATTAACACAATTGAAATTAATAGAATTTACAATAACCTCACTACAATCATACTTTTTATTTAACAAGCTATCATGAATCACTTTTTCTTTTAACAATTCCTCACAATTTTCAGATTCATAAATTTCGAGCAAAACCCCATAAAGATAATCTAGTGCACGCAGCTCACTAGCAATTGGTTCAACATAATTGGATCTCTTAAAGAGATTAGCAAGTGGATGAGGATTCATACTTTAGCAAGCGAAGATGCAAGCTAATTGAGGGCACATAGCAACACAAGCAAACAAGAGGCACGCGAACGGTAAACACACGGCGGAAGAAGGGCAAATAAAACGGCAAGGGTGAAGTGGGGGAGAGGAAAACGAGAGGCAAATAAATGTAATGCGAAGGATAAGGGTTTGTGATAGGTACTTGGTATATGAATTTTGCGTAAGCCTCCCCAGAAACGACGCCAGAAATTCTTCTTGCTACTTCTCGAGCTTGCGTTGTATTCCCTCGAAGAGGAAAGGCAGATGCAATACAATAGCGTAAGTATTTCCCTTAGTTTTTGAGAACCAATGTATCAATCCAGTAGGAGACCACGCGCGAGTCCCTCGCACCTGCACAAACAAATAAGAACTTCCCAGCCAACGCGATAAGGGGTTGTCAATTCCTTTACGGTCACTTACGAAAGGAAGATCTGATAGATATGATAGTTTATATTTTTGGTATTTTTAGTTTATAAGAATAGCAAATACAAGCATTAAAAGTAAAGTAGATGTAGATTGATATGTTGAGAATAGACCCTGGGGCCATAGTTTTCCCTAGTGGCTTCTCTCATGATAGCGATATTCTACGGCGGGTAAACAAATTACTGTCGAGCAATTGATAGAAAAGCGAATAATTATGAGACTATCTAGGCATGATCATTATACATAGGCATCACGTCCGAGACAAGTAGACCGACTCCTGCCTGCATCTACTACTATTACTCCACACATCGACCGTGATCCAGCATGCATCTAGTGTATTGAGTTCATAAGAACAGAGTAACGCCATAAGCAAGATGACATGATGTAGAGGGATAAACTCAAGCAATATGAAATAAACCCCATCTTTTTATCCTCGATGGCAACAATACAATACGTGCCTTGCTGCCCCTACTGTCACTGGGAAAGGACACCACAAGATTGAACCCAAAGCCAAGCACTTCTCCCAATGAAAGAACTATAGATCTAGTAGGCCAAACCAAACCAATAATTCGAAGAGACTTGCAAGGATATTATGATCACACATAAAAAGTTCAGAGAAGAACCAAATATCTTTCATAGATAACCTTGATCATAAACTCACAATTCATCGGATCTCGACAAACACACCACAAAAAGATATTACCTTGAATAGATCTCCTCGAAGACCGAGGAGAACTTTGTATTGAGATCCAGAGAGAGAGAGAAGAAGCCATCTAGATACTAGGTATGGACCCGAAGGTCTGTGGTAAACTACTCACAACTCATGGTGAGGGCGATGATGATGATGATGATGATGAAGGCCTCCGTGATGGATTCCCCTCCGGTTGAGCTCCGGAACAGGCTCCACGATGGGATCTCCATGGGAACAGAAGCTACGACGGTGGAATTAGGGGTTTCTCTCTGTTCTCGGAGTTTCAGGGGTACATGGACTTATATAGGAAGAAGGAGGGCACCAGGGGCCACTCGAGGAGGCCTCGAGGCAGGGGCGCGCCCCCACCCTCGAGGGCGGCTCCTCGACCCTCTGACGTGGTTCTCAAGCTTCATGGGCGTGATTTTCTCCAAAAATATCTCTCGCAAAGGTTTCATTCCATTTGGACTCCGTTTGATATTCTTTTTTCTGCAAAACCCTGAAATAGGCAAAAAACAGCAATCTCGACTGGGCCTTTGGGTTAGTAGGTTAGTCCCAAAAATGATATAAAAGTGAATGGTAAAGTCCATTAAACATCCAAGACTTCATAAATAATAGCATGGAACAATAAAAAATTATAGATACGTTGGAGACGTATCATTGTACGACATAATTTTTCAATTATTGTTTTGCTTCTAATATTAACTTGGTGCTTTTAGGTACATATATCATTGCCAAAGTTCCACACTTCAACCCTTTCTGGGGCAATGAGATATTCATGAACCAGCATCAAGTGAGGAAACTTATAAATATTGTTGTTAATAGATCACAATGTCTGAATCTTTTTTCCTTTGCAGTGGATCCTAAAGCAGTTTACTCAAGATTACCTCTCAAACTACATGATTGGCGGCCGGCCATCACAAGGGGTTGGACTAGAGTCCTGCATGCCTTCTGCATCCAGGAGAGAACAATAGGGACACTCTGCTTCACCTTGTTCAGCAACCAGAGTGTCTGTCGCCTCTTTCTTTACCATCTGTAATACTCCAAGTATAGAACCCTGGTTCATCATTCTTTATTTGGTGCTTATGTAATTCTTAAACATATGTACATGTGAATTGATTATTGCATTGGTTGTTTGAACCTGATGGATATGAATAAAGCTAAAGCCTACTTTCAAGTTTAAATTAGGTACAATTTTAAATAGAAGCAATTAAATTAGGGCGAAATTAGGGTGTGCAGGTCATTACGACGCACACAGTTAATAAAGCACAATGTGTGCAATGTAAATCATAATCTGACATGGTCCACGGAGAGGAAACATGTGTAACAATGCACACAGTTGCCGTTTGCAAAGCGTGTGTGATGTCAGACACTATCGCATACGGTGCGGGAAAACTAAATTGTGTGATTGTCTACCTATCGTACACGGTTTATAATCATGAACTGTTTGTGATGTGCCAGGCATCGTAAAACTCCCGTGCCTGGAATCTTCCTAGAAAACTCACGTGCCTGGAATCTGCCTGGATTTAGGTAAAACCACAAAACTCCGACTGCGATGGCAATGCGAGCACAAACGAGTAGCAAGGATGAAGCGTTTGGGATATTCGATATATGGGAAACCGTTATGTAGGGACAACCGTATGCATCAAGGCTCCCTATCCCCGATGGTTTCTGGGTCTTGTGGAAGGACCCCCCATCGCCCACACTCATGAGGCGACAGTTCCAAATGCCGTCGCAGAAAGGGGTTAAAAACCGTTTGTATAGCATCGACGCATACCAGTGCATCTTCATCCTACACCTCCCACGGATTGATAAACCTTAGGTCATCCACTTTAGGGAAAATTGCTACTGTCCTACAAAACTCTGCGCTTGGAGGCCCAACACGAGTCTACAATAATAAAGTTGCGTAGTAGACATAAATCACCAATGATGTAAAGGTGCTCAAGAATTCAGGCATCGCCTGCCAGAATCTTGTCGACATCTAGGGCCAATAGAAGATCCGGGGCATCAACGAGCATGAGAAGGACTCACTGGTTCACCTCGCCGAGGCCATTATCGATCCCTACTACAGAGACATGAAGGATTCCTGCACCAAGGACAAGTGTGCCTGGCACTCGGCCTGGATGGAGAAACTCAACAAAGGTCATGTCGTGTACGCGGCCAAGGAGGCATACATGAGCTACGATATGTACAGGAGGATCATTGACATGAGGAAGTGCCTCCTTCCCCAAAACGGCCAGGGATCTAGCCGGAAGCAGAGCAATGGCAAGCGTCATTGCAATAATAAGTAGATGATTAGATCCTTGTTTCTCCTAGTTTAGTCTGCATGTAATTGCTTACTTTGGTGTGTGGAAATGTTATGTGTGTAGTCAGTTGTGTAATTGTATGCTTAATTTGGTTATGCAATGCTGTCTTTTGAAGTATATATGTTGATCCTCTATAGACAGAGCGTAGATGTTGTGCGGACAGAGCAAATCACATCGCACATGGACTAAATAATGGAACCCGTCAGTGATGTTTTCATCAATCACTCACAATTGTATACCAGCAATCGTTTTCTCACAACACACACGATTTGTTAACAACAATCTTCTATGTTGTTATCGGTCTTCCCACACATTTCCGATTGCAGACCTGTTTGCCGTGTATCACACATATCTTGCTAGGTTGAACCATTTCTGTTCTTTTGGATCAACGCAAACAATTCATCCGAGTGAACTTTATGTCGTATATCGCACACACATTCATCAGGCTGGCCGTTTCTTTTGTGTTTCCTAATCACAAACAGTTCATCCAAATGAACTGTATGCTGTATATCGCACACACCTTCATCTGGCTGCTGTTTTTGTTGTTCTGTCTCATCACAAACAATTATTATGGATCTACCGTATGCCCACATCGCACACACATCTAAAATCTGAACTGTGTTTGATGTATCCACCATCGCAAACATTTTTGTCAGATTTCGGGTTCCGCAAACCCTTGAGAGGTTCGAACTCTGGGGTGCGCACGAATAACACTCTCTCCCTAGCGCGCTCACCCTAGGATTCCACGACCTAGCTCGACGTGCTCAAAGAACAAGGGACACAGAAGATTATACTGGTTCGGGCCACCCTGTGGTGTAATACCCTACTCCAGTGTGTGTGGTGGATTGCCTTGTATGGCTGAGGAAGAACTAGTACAAGGGATGAACAGCCTTCGGAGGAGAGGTGTTCTTGGGCTCGGATGAGCTGGTGATATCTCTTCTACTAGGAGAGCCCTCTCTTGGATCAGGATGAGATATCCTCTATGCTGGTGGCTAGGTCCTATTTATAGTGTCCTTGGTCCTCTTCTCAAATATCGGTGGGAAGGGATCCCACAACCGCCAAATTTGAAGGGGAACAACTAGTACAACTTATCCTGACAAAAGTAGTCTTCGCCTGCCAAAGGCTCTGGTGGTGACACCGCGCCGGGCTCCATGATGACATCTGTTCTGCAGCCCTGACGGTCCTTGGTCTTGTTGCACCGATATGGAAACCTTTTCCTGATCCCTCGGGACTCCACGCCCGCGCTTGCCCTCTTAGCACCAAAGAGGAAACTGGTACACCGCACCCACTGGCACCCGCCTGGCCTTGGTCGTCATGGCTCACGTCACGTGAACCTCGCGAGGTGCACCTTGCATTGATATCTCCGCTCCTCGGGAGCCAGCCTAGAGAGATTGCCCTCAGGGAGGTCTTGCTATCGCCTGCCTTGCGAGGGTCTTGAGTTGCAGTTCCTGAAGTTGGGCCGTACCAGGCCACTGATGGAGCCGCGTCACGGGCCGCAGGCAGGCGGGTCTAGGTACCCCCGTTCCCAGGACGCGGACAGTAGCCCCCGGGCCCAAGGCGCGCATGGACTTGGCTTCGAGGCGAAGCCAAAGGGGCAAGGGCGAAGCGCCACGGGCCCCAAACGCCTGCGACCTTGGTCGACGCGTGGCGACATGATTGGACGTGGGTGTCTCCGCTTCCCCACGCTGCCTCGGCAACTGCCCGACTTGACGAGACTCTGCTGCATGCACAAAAGAAACATCATTACGCGAGATCATGGTGGCCGGCGGTTGCCTCCTCCAGGCTATAAATGGGTAGGGGGTGAATTCCCCGTTGCCCGTCTCCTTCTTGTCACTCGCTTCTCCTTCTTCCTCCTTCCCTCGTCCTCTTGTCGCAACTTCGATGGCGCCAATAAGATGATTCTCTGCTGCTGAGAAAGGAAAGACTCCCTGTGAGGAGCGGGAAGCATTCCCGCCGAAGAAGAGGTTCAACCTCCCCCGCGGTGCTGGTGAGAGGCGGGAGGTGACGAGGCCTTGGTGCGAGCGACCTACTCCTGGCTACCCGCTGCCCTAGCATGCCCAAGGGCAAGGGGGCCGTGCTCCGTGCCACTTGCATTGCGGTCGAGATCGTCCTACTGGGGCTTTCGTTCCCCGAACTCACGTCGAGGGCTCCTCGCGCGAGTTCTTGGTATGGATGGCGATGCTGCCGCCCTCTTGGATTCGGTTCCCGAGGTTCTTCCCCGAGCCGATGCTGGCGAGGGGGCCTGCCAAGCTATGGTTGCAGCACGCTGGGTGCCGCAGCCAAGCTACGGAGGCGGAGGTTGAGGTCGTACCCACGGCAGGTGTCTTCATGACTCGTGGATGGGGCGAAGACGCCCGCGTGTGCCACCCTGATGGACTCTCCGTCGTCGACTTTAAGTTCGACGGCGCCTCCATGTTGTTCTTCAAGGTCTTTAACGAGGAAGGACGCCGCCAGGAGTGCTGTCATGGTGGGAGCCGCCAAGGAGGCATAGCGACGGGCGCCATGCTTGCTCTTGGTCCCGCCGTCAGCTGCCCTAGCAGTAACGATGGCCCTTGGGAGTCCAGCGGCTCTCTAGGCTGACGAGTCTTCGGAGACGAGCGACGATGGCTACGCGCCTCCAAGCTCACGCCATGCCCGGAGCGTGGTAGCTGCATGAGCTCGTCGCCGATGGTGACTTGAGCAGGGTCGGAGATGGCCTCTCGTGGCCCACTATTGATGATGGTGTCGGCGGTGGCAGTCGTAGTTAGGGTCTCCCGAAATCTCTTTCTTTTTCCTCCTGCGAGGAATCAAAGCCAACCCTGTGGGGGCGTGTAAAGTACCTACAATGCTTTTGCTCCGATGCATATTATCCTTGCTAAGGAACCATGTTTGCAAGTCTTGCTCTGACAGTGTCCCTCCTTTTTACCCCTTCAGTAGCTTTGTGCTCTACGCCGACAGGTCCCAGTCCCAAGGCAGGCTTCAGTCGTCGCTGGTATGCCAGGTCACGATGCCGTGGTCAAGGCCAGGAGGTGAGCGGCCTAGGGTCCGGTAAGAGCTCTTGAGGCGCGACACTCAAGAGGTCCCCCTTGGCGTGCAAACAGCTTCCGGAGGCTAAAAAGAGAGGCGACATTGCCCAAGCATGACTATGGAAACCAAACTTGTCGAGTGATGGCGGCATGCCAGTTGGGTGCATGAATTATCTTGATGGGCCTAAGGAAATTCTCCACACGGTGCGCCTGGGTTGCTCCTGACGCGGCGTGACTGAGATTTTGCGATTTCCTTCCTGCTTGCCTTAGAGTTCTGCCTGAGCAGAGCTCGACCCCGCGCATACCTCAGCAGCCACTGGCTCATCCGGATCGCCAAGACGAGACCAGGGAGTGAGGGGCTACGTGGCTAGTTAGGCCCCTGAGGCGCAATGCACAGGGCCCCCCTTGACGTACGAACAACCCTCGGGAAGGAAATGCTGGACTAGGCCTTGGCGTTGTACGCCGGCAGGGCCCGACCCCGCACATACCTCAGCCGCCGCTGGCTTGTACGGATCGCCAGGAGAAGACCAGGGAGTGAGGGGCTACGTGGATAGTTAGGCCCCTGAGACGTGATGCTCAGGGGTCCCCGTTGACATACAAACATACCTTAGCTCTCTGAGCCGACCTCCCCTTCTCCCGCTCTCCTTGGTGCTCTATGTCCTCGGGTCCCGACCCTCGAGCGGAGCTCAGCCGCCGCTGGTATGCTAGGTCGCGATGCCGTGGACAAGGCAAGGGGTGAGGGCTGGAGAGTCAGTAGGAGCCCCTGAGGCCCGATGCTCAAAGGCCCCCCTTTAACGCGCAAGCGAATTACGTGAGAAGGGGAAACCGGAAAGGTCGCCTGCCGCCGAGCTCCTGAGATTCCTGCGGGTTAGTCTGACGAAACAGCTCAGCTTAAAACCATGCCTACCGTTGGGCCACTAATCGTTCCGCAGGAAGACAAAGGCACCAAGGACCTGGTGAGGTGATGTGCGCGAGGCGGGCTGCGAGTCAGAGCTCGATCTCTTGGATTTCTCAGCGTTGCAGGGACGGACCCGAGCACAAGCGCCGTGCCAATGTGTGAAGCCCCCGTTGCAGGATGAGCAGAAGTCCGTTCGGCAGCGAGGGAGGATAAAAGGGGTGGTGAGTGAGCAAGTGACGATCATGAGGTAATCCATAAGAGGAAATGAGCTAATCCAGGTGATGTAAAATGCGATACATGCCACTGGGATAGACCCATGTGGCCTGGGGATGATGCAGCCCGATGGGCGCCCCCAGTAGAGTAAACTAGAGATGCAAAGAGGATACACGTCGCAGGGGCAAGCCCGTGCGACTTGGGGATGATGCATCCCGAGGGGCGCCCCCAACTGAACAAACTGAAACAAAGTCACCTGGCACCGATGCTGTAGTGGTGTTGATGTAGCTGAAGATGCTTGCTGCAGATACCGATCCTCACGAGCCGCCTGACTCCGGGGCCTCGCGAGGCTCCGGGGGTTCCGTAAGCTCGCAAAGAACTGATGCCACTTCTGCCAAGATCTCTTGATGTCTGGCCTCGTGAGTCGCCAGGACTTCCCGCATGTGGCGCTGGTGCAGGGCCGCCTAGTTCGGCAGGCCGAAGGGCATGCGAACGTAGCTGTGAGGAGGGCCCTCGCACCGGCCCACCTGAGATGGCCAATAGAGCTCCTGAGATGCGATCCTATTGAGTCATGGGACATTGATGCAGACATGCAGCCCGTCGCCCGAGCCTGGGACGACAGCTGCACTTCGGGGTGCCGGGCGGCGCTCGCCCCGTATCGCCCTTGGTACCTGATGGCTTCTCGCCCCTCGTTGGTTACCCCAAGTGGAAGGTTGAGATGTAGCATAGCGGCAAATTTCCCTTGGCAAAGGTACCAAGGATCGAATCCCGTGAGACTCCGAGGGTCGACAAGTAGGTGTCAACGGCGCCAGAAACTTAGCGGTTCACGGGACCTGCACACAGATACAGATAACTTTGCTCCCAACGAGTACAAAGAGGTTGTCAATCCCTCCGGCCTTGTTGTTTACAAAGGATCAAACACAAGAGATAATAATGACAGCTATGACTGCAACTAGGAAATAAAAACAGGAAGTAAATAGAAGGTGTGATCAGCGGTGGTAATATGGACCGGGGTCCAATGATGTTCACTAGTGATGTCTCTCTCCCAAAAGACGATAAAACAGCAAAGCGAGGTAAACAAATTACAGATGGTCAATTGACAGGATTATGTGCGCAAACCAATGCTAACTATGCTGCAAAGAAAGGTAGAGGCTCAAAAGCATGGGCGGTACGCCAAGGCAAGTAGACCGAAATCCATCTGCATCTACTACTAATCATCCACCTTGAGATATCTATCCAGAACATCTCGCTGGTATTAAGTTGTGAATCCCACCCAAAGTGTAAACTCAAAGCAACAGACAACTGCATTAAAAGAACTTTGCGTAAAGTAAACAATCCTTGCACCCACAAGTACAAGCACCGTTGTTTTCTCCCTTGTGGCAACAACACATCCCCTAGACTCATGTTTCTATCACTCAAGCTAGTCATCAGGGGGCATGAACCCACAATCAAGCCTAACGCTCCCTCTTGGAGTTACTACCTACTACTTGGCCAAAGCAATAAACAGCAACGGAGAACATGCAAGAATTACTCAAGAACAAAGATATAAAAGAGGTGAATCAAATATATTACTCAAACACAATCTGAACATAGTCTCATAATCCATCAGATCCCAGCAAACTCAGCAAATCAACAGCAGAAAGATTACATATGTGCCTCGATCATGTAGGGAAGCTCACGAGGTCTAAACCATGAAGAGCAAAGAGGGGAGGAGAACATCACATAGCTACTGATCATGGACCCATGGTCCAAGGTGGACTACTCACGACTCATCCGGGAAGCGTCCATGGTGGTGGAGAAGCTCCCGGTGGTGGTTCTCCCCTCTGGCAGGGTGCCGGGAAGAGTTCTCCTGATGCTCCCGATCTTGGAAGCGCTGCGGCGGCGGAACAGAGGCGAGATCGCGAAAAAGGGTTCTGTCCTCGAGGGTTTCGGGACGAGAGGGATATATATGCGAAGGGGGGCAGCCAGAGGCGGAGCAGGGGCCCCAGGCGCTCCCCTGGCGCGGCCAGGGGTGGGGCTGCGCCAGGTGGCTGCCTGGGCCTCCCCTGGCTCCCCTCTGGCCCATCTTTGGTTCTTCGCGAAGCTTCCTGTACGCTGATTTTTTCTATATTTTTCCTGGAATTTTTGGAGCACTTAACCTGAAATAGAAAAACAGCAGAAAACAGGAACTGGCACTGTGGTGCACTAAGTTAATAGGTTAGTCTAAATATGATCAAAAGTGTATGGAAGTGCATCAATATCATAGCAATATCACACAAAAGAAGCATGGAGCAAGCAGAAATTATAGATACGTTTTGGACGTATCAACATCCCCAAGCTTAATTCCTGCTCGTCCTCGAGTAGGTAAATGATAACAAGCATAATTTCTGTGGTGACATGCTACCAACCATATAAGAACTTTTTAAGTAAAGCAATCAAGGCATGTAATTCAATTCAAGTCATAACAAGCAAGAGTCTATATTAGCATTGTAACAAGCAACATAAGAACATAAAGGTGCAAGAGCTCTCGCTGTCCGTGGCTCGAATGTCTCCAAATGGTGTTTGCGTGCAAGAAAGGGGATAGGGATATACGAGAGAGTAAAACATAGTTTTTGTATTGTTGAGAACTTAATCTACTAAAGTTTCACACTTGGTCTTCTTTGGAATCTTATCTTGACTCATCCCCAGACCACTAGCCAGGTACAAGTCAAAATGATCCACTCCCTTTCGATATTTTGAGCACTCATGCAATGGATGAGCGTAAGCAAGAAAGTTGACACTTAGGATGGCAAAGAGAGAAAAATAATGAAGGGGGGAGACAAAAAAGGTGTGAAAGGCTCACATCAATGAGGACAATCATAGGCGAGAGAAAGCCAAATGATAGATATGATGTGAGGAGTAGGGATTGCCATGCAACGGATGCACATATGAGCTAAGGTAAGCTCTTCAATGGAACTAGCGGGGGTGCATCCAACTTGCTCGCTCAAGAAGACCTAGAGCTCTTTTGAGGAGGCTCATCATTGGAATATACAAGCCAAGTTCTATAGTGTGAAGGTCCCCACATAGCTATATGCATGAATGATGATCTCTATGGAGTACAAGGTATAAGATGAAGTACGAGTGTGGATCTCTAAAAAGGAATAGTAGTGTGCCCTCTTCTCTCTTTTTATTTCTTTTTCTCTTTTATTTTTTATTTTTTTTATTTTTTTGTGGCCTCAATGGCTCTTTCTATTTAACTCTCATTTGTCCTCTTTGGGATCTTTTGATTTTGTCCTCTTTGGGATCTTTTCCTCACTTTAGGGGCAACACTCTATGTATTACAAGAAGTATAGAAGATCTTTCACACTTTACAAAAGTACTCAACATAAAGAAAATGAAACTATCATGATGTATGCAAATGTATGCCTCTACCGGTGTAGCAGGATATGCAATGATACTAGCGCGTCATGTAGCAATGATTAGGGCAAGGCCCAACTAGCATGCGGCTCATCGATCAAGCAAAAAGCATGTATGACATGAAGATCAAGTCATGAGAAGATGGATGTTGCATGGCAATGTATCTCGGAAAGGCTATGGAAATGCCTTGATAGGTAGGTATGGTGGCTGTTTTGAGGAAGGATATAATGAGGCTTATGATGACAGAGCGTATCGTGCCAAGGATTTGGATGCACCGGCGAAGTATGCGCCAACTCTCGAGGTGAGAAAGGGCAATGCACGTACCGAAGAGGCTAGAAAAATATGGCTAGGTGGAAGTGTCAACTTTCGAATACTCACATTAGTCCGAAGAACTCATGCACTTATTATCGGTAACTCTCAATCTAATTAGGAGGTTCACAAAGAGACAAGTACCCCGAGGAGGAGTGTATGGGGGTTTGGTTATCCTTGCGCATCCTCGACTCATGGTATGTGAGTGTACTCTAATATTCGATCCCTCCAAAGATTAGTGATCCATCTAGTAGCTAAAGTTCTCAACTATTTTGTAGGTTTTCGAAAATAAACACGGATTGCCCAAAATACGACATCTATCACTAATAGGCTAAAGCTCTTGACACCAAAAGTTCAGACATTACTCATGGCAATACCTCAAAACTATTGCAAGTTACTACTAAAATTAAATAGCAACCTCAATTACCTACTTTAAGTTAAGACACACAACTCAGTGCAAGAGGCAAACTCTCTTAACAAGATAAACATGAAAACTCAAGAGAGTTCAGCAACCAACTAAACAAAAGCTCTTTAAAAAGAAAAGCATGAAAACTAAGAGCTAAACATGACAGCAGCTATGGAAAGACAAAGAACACACACATCAAAGATAAGCATGAAAATCCTATGTTGTGTTCTAGGTTGAAGTGGAGCGTGTTTCTCTCCCACACAAAGAAAGTTGGGTTCTAACTTTTTATGAACAGCAAGCAAAGCTAAAGAAAACTAAAAAAAGAAACGAAGAGCAAGACGCTCCAAGCATAGCACATAACGCATGAAGTGATAAGAATATAGTGGAACGAAAGACGAACTGATAATTGTTGATGGAGAAGGGGATGCATGGGGGCATCCCCAAGCTTAGACGCTTGAGTCTTCTTGAATATTTCTTGGGGGTGCACGGGGGCATCCCCAAGCTTGAGCGTTTGACCCTCCTGAATCTTCTTTTATCATCTTCCCTCGCACACTTGAAAACTCCCTTCATACATAACTCATCATAATCTGATTAGCGAGGTTAGTACCCACAATAAAATAATTTTTCCCTACTGGAAATAAAAATAATCTTGAAGAGCTACTGTTTCTCAAGATTGCCAAAAGGTTTTTGCAAAGAAAAAGCAAGCTCAAGGTTTGCAAAACGAAGAAAAGGCAAAACAGGACAGAATCTGTGAAAAACAGACCAGCAGGTAGTAAATAATTTTTTCGGGGCACTTCTGCAACTCAAATCAAAAAACTCAGAACAGACGCTCGAAAGACAATTGTATAGAGCACGCTGTCAAAAAACTTCAGATCAAAAAGATGATCTGGTGATTTTATTCGAATTTTTCTGTCCAAGGACAGAATCTGTTTTCTGGACAACACGTCACAACTTTTGAACTTTCTTGCAATCGGAGGCTAAATTTGGCAGCTGAAAAGAAAAGATACAATGATGATGCTACTGTAGTAACAAACATCAAGACACAACAAAAGCAAAATAAAACCTAATTCGTTGTGGGCTGCCTCCCAAAAGCACTTTCTTTTATGCCTTTAAGCCAGGCATGATGCAAAAAGAGAAGATGAAGTTTTATCAAGAGTAAGAGAATAGCTAGCCCGTGTAACGGACTCAAAAGGCAACTTAATCTTCTTTCTAGGGAAGTGTTCCATCCCTTTCTTGAGAGGGAATTGGAATTTTATATTCCCCTCTTTCATGTCAATGATAGCACCAACGGTGCGAAGAAAAGGACGTCCCAAAATAATTGGACATGAAGGTTCACATTCAATATCCATAATAGTAAAATCAACAGGAACATAATTGTCATTGACAATGATAAGAACATCGTCGATCTTCCCCAAAGGTTTCTTTACGGAAGAATCAACAAGACGAACACCAAAAGAACAAGGATCAAAAGGTTTCAATTCAAACATATCATACATTCTTTTGGGCATAACGGAGGTACTAGCTCCAACATCACATAAAGCATAGCAAGAGAAGTTATTCAACTTAATTTTAATC
>LR738710.1:531981296-532015048 GCA_902687465.1 Secale cereale | reverse complement strand
CCTAAGCTTCTCCTCCCTAGCTTTGATAAGAGCATTAGTGATATGCTCCGTGAAGGCAAGATTAAGTGTGCTAGTGTGGGGATCTCTAGACATCTTGTGAAGAAAACCAATAACTTCAGAAAGGGTGCAATTATCAAAATCAAGGTCACTACTATCAAGTAAAGTGGTAGTGGTGTCCTTTAGGCTCACTTGTTTGGTAGCTTCTATGGTTATAGGAGTTTCTTCTTCTACGGTTGAGGTCATAGCATCACCATTAATAGGTCCAATGGGACTAGGAGTGCATTGGGTGCTAAGAGTTTGGATATCCTCAACAACTTGAATAGTAGCAACAGTGTGGTGGGTAGGAAGGCTCTTAATTCTATCTTCTTCCTCCTTTTCTCTAGCCCATCTCTTTTTAAGTTTAGCCATCATCCTAATGTTTTCATTAATTTGCACTTGAATAGCATTCATAGGAGTGGTCTTCTTCTCCTCAAGAGGAGAAGTTCTAATTTTAAGCAACTCTACCTCATGGGCTAAATTGTCTACCTTCGAAGAGAGATTATCTAGTTTGTCTAGTTTTTCTTCTATACTCTTATTGAAGGCCTTTTGGGTAGTGATGAAGTCTTTAAGCATAATCTCTAGTTCAGAAGTGGAGTTCTTGGTGCTAGGATAAGCATTGTTGTTCCCATAGGAATTAGAGGGGAACGGTCTAGGGTTGCAACCAAAATTACTCCTATAAGCATTGTTATCGAAATTGTTTCTAGAGATAAAGTTCACATCTACTTGATTTTGAGCAATCACAAAATTTAAAGGAACATCATGAGGATCAATAGAAGATTGCTTGGAAAGTAGAGACATGATCAAGTCAACTTTTTCATTTAGGGAGGAAATCTCCTCGACAGAGTTTACCTTCCTACCTGTTGGAGCGCGTTCGGTGTGCCATTGGGAATAATTGGTCATCATCTCATCGAGAAGTTTCGTGGCAGCACCAAGTGTAGTTGACATAAAGGTTCCTCCTGCGGCCGAATCTAACAAGTTCCGCGAGGTAAAATTCAAGCCTGCATAAAAAGTTTGGATAACCATCCCAGTAGTCAAACCATGAGTAGGGCAGTTCTTGACAAGAGATTTCATGCGTTCCCAAGCTTGGGCAACGTGTTCATTATCCAATTGTTTAAAAATCATTATGTTACTCCTTAATTGGATAATTTTAGCAGGGGGATAGTACCTCCCAATAAAGGCATCCTTGCACTTGTCCCAAGAATCTATACTATTCCTAGGCAAGGATTGAAACCAGATTTTAGCTCCTCCTCTCAAGGAGAAAGGAAAAAGCTTAAGCTTAACAATATCACTATCTACTTCTTTGCACTTTTGCATATCACAGAGCTCAACAAAATTATTTAAGTGCAAAGCAACATCATCTCCAGCACCGGAGAATTGATCTTTCATAACTAGGTTCAGCAAAGCAGGTTTAATCTCATAAGAAGGTGCTGAAGTGGCAGGTGTAGCAATAGGCGTGCAGATAAAGTCACTGTTGTTATGACTAGTGAAGTCACACAACTTGGTGTTCTCGGTGGAACCCATAGCAGCAGCAAGCAAGATAACTATTTTTGTGATTTTTGGTAAAGGACACTAAAGCAAAAACTGAAAGGTAAACTAACAAGACTAAAAAGCAAAGATAAAAGATAGCGTGCAACTCCCCTATCTTGAAGAGTGGAGTCCCCGGCAACGGCGCCAGAAACTTGCTTGATGGCTTCTCGCCCCTCGTTGGTTACCCCAAGTGGAAGGTTGAGATGTAGCATAGCGGCAAATTTCCCTTGGCAAAGGTACCAAGGATCGAATCCCGCGAGACTCCGAGGGTCGACAAGTAGGTGTCAACGGCGCCAGAAACTTAGCGGCTGACGGGACCTGCACACAGATACATATAACTTTGCTCCCAACGAGTACAGAGAGGTTGTCAATCCCTCCGGCCTTGTTGTTTACAAAGGATCAAACACAAGAGATAATAATGATAGCTATGACTGCAACTAGGAAATAAAAACAGGAAGTAAATAGAAGGTGTGATCAACGGTGGTAATATGGACCGGGGTCCCATGATGTTCACTAGTGATGTCTCTCTCCCGAAAGACGATAAAACAGCAAAGCGAGGTAAACAAATTACAGATGGGCAATTGACAGGATTATGTGCGCAAACCAATGCTAACTATGCTGCAAAGAAAGGTAGAGGCTCAAAAGCATGGGCGGTACGCCAAGGCAAGTAGACCGAAATCCATCTGCATCTACTACTAATCATCCACCTTGAGATATCTATCCAGAACATCTCGCTGGTATTAAGTTGCGAATCCCACCCAAAGTGTAAACTCAAAGCAACAGACAACTGCATTAAAAGAACTTTGCGTAAAGTAAACAATCCTTGCACCCGCAAGTACAAGCACCGTTGTTTTCTCCCTTGTGGCAACAGCACATCCCCTAGACTCATGTTTCTGTCACTCAAGCTAGTCATCAGGGGGCATGAACCCACAATCAAGCATAACGCTCCCTCTTGGAGTTACTACCTACTACTTGGCCAAAGCAATAAACAGCAACGGAGAACATGCAAGAATTACTCAAGAACAAAGATATAAAAGAGGTGAATCAAATATATTACTCAAACACAATCTGAACATAGTCTCATAATCCATCAGATCCCAGCAAACTCAGCAAAGCAACAGCAGAAAGATTACATATGTGCCTCGATCATGTAGGGCAGCTCACGAGGTCTAAACCATGAAGAGCAAAGAGGGGAGGAGAACATCACATAGCTACTGATCATGGACCCATGGTCCAAGGTGGACTACTCACGACTCATCCGGGAAGCGTCCATGGTGGTGGAGAAGCTCCCGGTGGTGGTTCCCCCCTCCGGCAGGGTGCCGGGAAGAGTTCTCCTGATGCTCCCGATCTTGGAAGCGCTGCGGTGGCGGAACAGAGGCGAGATCGCGAAAAAGGGTTCTGTCCTCGAGGGTTTCAGGACGAGAGGGATATATATGCGAAGGGGGGCAGCCAGAGGCGGAGCAGGGGCCCCAGGCGCTCCCCTGGCGCGGCTAGGGGTGGGGCCGTGCCAGGTGGCTGCCTGGGCCTCCCCTGGCTCCCCTCTGGCCCATCTTTGGTTCTTCGCGAAGCTTCATGTACGCTGATTTTTCCTATATTTTTCTTGGAATTTTTGGAGCACTTTTAATATGGGGGAAACCTGAAATAGAAAAACAACAGAAAACAGGAACTAGCACTGTGGTGCACTGAGTTAATAGGTTAGTCCAAATATGATCAAAAGTGTATGGAAGTGCATCAATATCATAGCAATATCACACAAAAGAAGCATGGAGCAAGCAGAAATTATAGATACGTTTTGGACGTATCAGTACCGGCAAGTCTTTGATGCTCTGGTTGATGAACTCCTGAGCGCTTGGTGCCTCATGCCTGGAGTCCTGCGGAGGGAAGCGTGTGGTGAAGCACGCCTCCACATGGTGCCCGAGCGCCTCCCTCGAGACATTGGCTAGGTCGGAGGCCCTCCAGAGGAGAGCCCCCGAGCCCAGCCTGAGGGGGGTGCCGGGCGCGCCTTCCTATGCGAGGGAGGGAGGCGCCCCGTCCATGGGCGTGGATCCTGAGGCGCGGTCGCCTGGTGTTGCATCTTCATGAGGCTCCAGGGCGAGCATCTTCTTCTTCTTCTTCGGGATAGCTTTTGGGGGGTAGATATTGTCTTCGTTGTTGGGGTCTTCGACCGCCGAAGCCTGGTAAGCGCGCTCAAGGGAGCACACCACATCCTTTTCTTTGCAAGCGATGATGTCCTGGCTCCCTGGCATCTTGAGGACGTTGTAGCCATGGTGGGTCACGACCATGAACTTGGCTAGGGCTGGATATCCAAGGATGGCGTTGTACGGGAGGCGGATATGAGCGACGTCAAAATCGATGAGCTCGATGTGGTAGTTGTTGCGTGTGCCAAAGGTAACAGGGAGCCGGATCTGTTCGATTGGGGTGGTGGAGCTGTCGGTCACTCCTGAGAAAGGCCTGGTGGGTTGCAACTGGTCATAAGGTACTTGGAGATGGTTGAAAGTGTCGACAGAGAGAACGTTGAGCCCTACACCTCCATCGATGAGGGTCTTGGTGACTTGGACGTTGCTGATGACGGGTGAGCAGAGCATTAGGAGGTTGCCGCGCACTTAAGCTGGTCAGTGGAGCAGAAGGTGATTGCTCACTTGGACCACTTGAGTGGCCGTGTGGCTTCTATCCTAGGAAGAGCTGCGTTTACTTCTCGGGCGAACTGCTTGAAGAGGCGCTGAGAGGCTGGAGCCTGCGCACCGCCCAAGATGCAAGCGATGGCGCGAGGCTCCTGGAAGCCCCCAGCCCCCTCGTCTTGGTCGTCATTCCTTCTTGGTGGTGGCAGCGGAGGGAGGCCGGCCTTGCCTTGAGGACGGTCCTCACGAGGCAGGTCCTTCCAGGCACCCTCACAAGGCTGGTCCCTCCGGGCACCCTCACGAAACTAGTCATGCCAACGGTCCTCATGAGGCTGATGAAGCCACTCTTAACAGGGGCCACGGTCGTCCGAGCGCCCCCCGGTCCAGCTTCCTCCACGGCTGTAGCCCCGGTCGCCGCGCTCGGGGTGTCGGTCGATGCGCCCGTCGCGGATGGCCCTGAGCTCTTGGCAGTCATTGGTGTTGTGGTTGTGCACATTGTGGAAGGCACAAAATGGGTGGCTGCTCTTGGATGACTCTGGGTGGTCGCAGCCATGCTTCATCTCCGACTCGACCGCGAGCACAACCACCCCCTTGCGCTTCACGTCCTTGGCCTTCTCCTTCTTGTCTCCAGGGTCTACAGTGGGGAGCTCGATGAGGGAAAGGCGCCCCTCCTTAGCTCTAGCACACTTGGTCGTGAGGTTGAACAGCTGATGGCTTCTCGCCCCTCGTTGGTTACCCCAAGTGGAAGGTTTGAGATGCAGTGTAGCGGAAGTTTTCCCTTGGCAAAGATACCAAGGATCGATTTCCCTGAGACTCCCAGTTTCAACAAGAAGGTGTCAACTGCTAACGGCGCCAGATTTGTTAGCAATCAACGTGGACCTGCACACGGATACAAATAACTTTGCTCCCAACGAGTACATAGAGGTTGTCAATCTCTCCGGCCTTGTAGTTTACAAAGGATCAAACGCAAGTGATAATAGTGATAGGTAATGATGCAATAGTAAGTAAAAAGCGTAAAGTAAATAGTGGATGTGATCAATGATGGTAATATGGACCGGGGTCCCATGATGTTCACTAGTGATGTCTCTCTCCCAAAAGACGATAAAACGGCTATGTGAGGTAAACGAATTACAGCTGGGCAATTGACAGAATTATGTGCGCAAACCAATGCTAACTATGTTACAAGAAAGGTAGAGGTTCAAAGCATGGGCAGTACGCCAAGGCAAGTAGACCGAAATCCATCTGCATCTACTACTAATCATCCACCTTGAGATATCTATCCAGAACATCTCGCTGGTATTAAGTTGCGAGTCCCACCCATAGTGTAAACTCAAAGCAACAGACAACTGCATTAAAAGAACTTTGCGTAAAGTAAACAATCCTTGCACCCGCGGGCACAAGCACCGTTGTTTTCCCCCTTGTGGCAACAACACATCCCCTAGACTCATGTTTCTGTCACTCAAGCTAGTCATCGAGGGGCATGAACCCACAATCAAGCATAACGTTCCCTCTTGGAGTCACTACCTACTACTTGGCCAAAGCAATAAATAACAACGGGGAACATGTAAGAATTACTTACGAACATAAATATAAAAGAGGTAGATCAAATATATTACTCAAACACAATCTGAACATAATCTCACAATCCATCGGATCCCAGCAAACTCAACATAGCAACAGCATAAGTATTACATATGTGCCTCGATCATGTAGGGCAGCTCACGAGGACTAATTAGTGAAGCACAAGAACGGGAGGAGAACATCACATAGCTACTGGTCATGGACCCATGGTCCAAGGGAGACTACTCACAACTCATCCGGGAGGCGTCCATGGTGGTGGAGAAGCTCCCGGTGGTGATCCTCCCCTCCGGCAGGGTGCCGGGAAGAGTTCTCCTGGTGCTCCCGATCTTGGAAGCGGCGGCGGCGGCAGAACAGAGATGAGTTCGCGAAAAAGGGTTCCCGTCTCGAGGGTTTCGGGACTCGATATAAATATATGCCAAAGGGGGGCATCAGCGGAGGCTCGGGGGGCCCAGGCGCCCCCCCGGCGCGGCCAGGGGGGGCCCGCGCCACTAGGGCGCCTGGAGCCCTGGTGGCCCCCCTCCGGCTGTCCTTTGGCAGCTGGGAAGCTTCTGGAACGTTGATTTTTTATATAATTTTTCCTGGGATTTTTCTGGCAGTTCTCGTAACGTGAAAACCTGAAATACAAAAACAGCAGAAAACAGAAACTGGCACTGGGGTGCACTAAGTTAATAGGTTAGTCCAAATATGATCAAAAGTGTATGGAAGTGTATAAATATCATAGCAATATCACCCAAAAGAGGCATGGAGCAAGCAGAAATTATAGATACGTTTTGGACGTATCAACATCCCCAAGCTTAATTCCTGCTCGTCCTCGAGTAGGTAAATGATAACAAGAATAATTTCTGTGGTGACATGCTATTAACCATATAAGGATTTTTCATAGTCATATGACAAAAGCTTACTGAGACAATGAATCTGTAGTAATTAAGTTGCCTCATGAGAAAATCACAAAGAACTGAAAGTTTTACAATATGGTATTGAAACATCAAATAGATTTGTAATGAGCATGATGTGCAAATATGATAAAGTGATATCTCGCTTGCCCCCTTTAGTGAAGCAAAACATAAATGCAGGGGCACCTTCAATGTTTAAGTGATGACTAGATACAATGATTTCAAAATAAACGATATCACAATCATGCTAAAGACAATGCTACTTTGGGACAATGCACATTACACTCAGAATGACAATCATGCTCTCAGTAGTTGGTGCTTTAAAAGAAGGTGGAGACTCTCGAACCGTGGCTTTTGTTGGCAAGGTTGAAAACCCGTAGTCGGAAACAAAGACAAAACATGTACCAGAGCTCTTGGTTTTAAAAACAGAGATAGTAATAATAATAATTTTTTCTTAGATCATGCATGTTTCGTCAACGAATGCTAGCAGATAACTCAATTACTTTTTGAGATGGACAAGTTTCGAGGAATGGCTCCCGAATGAGGACGATCACATCCTCTTAATCTCCTTTGTTTATCACTGCCAAAGTTATCTGATTCTCATGAACAAAGCGTGAATGAGGGTTTGTTTGTTATATTAATTTTGAGCCGGGCGCACTCAATGCCAGTTCCTTCTCGTGTTATGGGTTTGCACATTATACATGCAATCCCGGGGTGAAGCTTGTCCAACTTAAAAAGATCATGAATTAACTACTACTTCCTCATGGACTTAAAACAGAGGCACAAAATAGGAATGCATTTTTTTCTTTTTCTTTGAATAATTTCGAGATGGTACATGAAAGTCTTCGTTAGGAATGGCAGGTAAATACCATGTAGGAAGGTATGGTGGACTCATATGGCATAACTGGTTTAAAAGAATTTGGATACACAAGCAGTCAGTCCGCTTAGTATAGGTGGAGGTTAGCAAAAGACTGGGAGCGACCAACTAAGAGAGCAATGACGGTCATAATCATGCAGAGCGACAAAGCAACATTGAATCAGGCATGGTAGTTATATCGCTACTCAGAAATAAAAGATCATCAAGGCTTAACAGACTTTCTTTACAGTCTTAAATATGCGTGAGCATACGCCAAGTCAATCAAAGTAAATTCTTGAAGGAAGATATTACTAAACCATACCACATCATAGGCAAACAAATCATGTTGGTACTCCAATAACACATTAGAAACCCCCCAGCTATTTGAGACTAACCATAAGAAAACATGAATTACTAAGCACCATTATGCACGTAGCATCTTTATCATAGACATACCAACCAATGCAACGGAAGAAAGCTCTCTTAATAAGATAATCATGATAAGTAAAGAGAGTTCAAGCAACCAACTAAACAAAAGCTCTTTAAAAAGATAAGCATGAAAACTAAAAGCTAAGCATGATAGTAGCTATTGAAAGACAAAGAACACACACAACAAAGATAGACATGAAAATTCTATGTTATGTTCTAGGTAGAAGTGGAGCGTGTTTCTCTCCCACATAAAGAAAGCTGAGTTCCGACTCGTTATGAAAAGCTAAAGAAAACTAAAAAAAGGAAAACTAAAAGCAAGACGCTCCAAGCATAGCACATAACACATGAAGTGATAAAAATATAGTGGAACGAAAGACGAACTAATAATGTTGATGGAGAAGGGGATGCACGGGGGCATCCCCAAGCTTAGACGCTTGAGTCTCCTTGAATATTTCTTGGGGGTGCACGGGGGCATCCCCAAGCTTGAGCATTTGACACTCCTGAATCTTTTTATCATCTTCCCTCGCACACTTGAAAACTCCCTTCATACATAACTCATCATAATCTGATTAGCGAGGTTAGTACCCTTAATAAAATAATTGTTCCTTGCTGGAAATAAGGATATTCTTGAAGATCTACTGGTTCTCAAGATTGCCAAAAGGTTTTTGCAAAGAAAAAGCAAGCTCTAGGTTTGCAAAATGAAGGAAAGGCAAAACAGGACAGAATCTGTGAAAAACAGAACATCAGGTAGTAAATGATTTTTTCGGGGCACTTCTGCAACTCTAATAAAAAAACTCAAAACAGACGCACGAAAGACAATTATATAGAGCATGCTGTCGAATAAATCCAGACCAAAAAGATGATCTGGTGATTTTATACGAATTTTTCTATCCAAGGAAAGAATCTGTTTCCTGGACAGCACGTCGCAACTTTTGAACTTTCTTGCAATCAGAGGCTACACTTGGCACAAAGTTGAAAAGCAAAGATACAATGATGATGCTACTGTAGTAAACAACATCAAGACACAACAAAAGCAAAATAAAATTTTATTCATGTGGGCTGCCTCCCAAAAGCGCTTTCTTTTATGCCTTTAAGCTAGGCATAATGCATAGAGATCAAGTTTTATTAAGAGTAAAAGAATAGCTAGCCCGTATAACGGACTCAAAAGGTAACTTAATCTTTTTTCGAGGGAAGTGTTCCATCCATTTGATGGAAATCTAGAACTTCTGATTCCCTCAAAGCACCAAATCCTAACATGCTTGACTAAACAAAAAGGGCTACTAACAGAAAAGCAAATAATTTTTTTGTGATTTTTGATAGAAGACACTAAAGCAAAAACTGAAAGGTAAACTAACAAGACTAAAAGCAAAGGTAAAAGATAGCATGCAACTCCCCTATCCTGAAGAGTGGAGTCCCCGGCAATGGCGCCAGAAAACTTTGCTTGATGGCTTCTCGCCCCTCGTTGGTTACCCCAAGTGGAAGGTTTGAGATGCAGTGTAGCGGAAGTTTTCCCTTGGCAAAGATACCAAGGATCGATTTCCCTGAGACTCCCAGTTTCAACAAGATGGTGTCAACTGCTAACGGCGCCAGATTTGTTAGCAATCAACATGGACCCGCACATAGATACAAATAACTTTGCTCCCAATGAGTATAGAGAGGTTGTCAATCTCTCCGGCCTTGTAGTTTACAAAGGATCAAACACAAGTCATAATAGTGATAGGTAATGATGCAATAGTAAGTAAAAAGCGTAAAGTAAATAGTGGATGTGATCAATGATGGTAATATGGACCGGGGTCCCATGATGTTCACTAGTGATGTCTCTCTCCCAAAATACGATAAAACGGCTATGTGAGGTAAACGAATTACAGCTGGGCAACTGACAGAATTATGTGCGCAAACCAATGCTAACTATGTTACAAGAAAGGTAAAGGTTCAAAGCATGGGCGGTACGCCAAGGCAAGTAGACCGAAATCCATCTGCATCTACTACTAATCATCCACCTTGAGATATCTATCCAGAACATCTCGCTGGTATTAAGTTGCGAGTCCCACCCATAGTGTAAACTCAAAGCAACAAACAACTGCATTAAAAGAACTTTGCGTAAAGTAAACAATCCTTGCACCCATGGGCACAAGCACTGTTGTTTTCCCCCTTGTGGCAACATCACATCCCCTAGACTCATGTTTCTGTCACTCAACCTAGTCATCGAGGGGCATGAACCCACAATCAAGCATAACGTTCCCTCTTGGAGTCACTACCTACTACTTGGCCAAAGCAATAAATAACAACGGGGAACATGTAAGAATTACTTACGAACATAAATATAAAAGAGGTAGATCAAATATATTACTCAAACACAATCTGAACATAATCTCACAATCCATCGGATCCCAGCAAACTCAACATAGCAACAACATAAGGATTACATATGTGCCTCGATCATGTAGGGCAGCTCACGAGGACTAATTAGTGAAGCACAAGAACGGGAGGAGAACATCACATAGCTACTGGTCATGGACCCATGGTCCAAGGGAGACTACTCACAACTCATCCGGGAGGCGTCCATGGTGGTGGAGAAGCTCCCGGTGGTGATCCTCCCCTCCGGCAGGGTGCCGGGAAGAGTTCTCCTGGTGCTCCCGATCTTGGAAGCGGCGGTGGCGGCGGAACAGAGATGAGATCGCGAAAAAGGGTTCCCGTCTCGAGGGTTTCGGGACGCGATATAAATATATGCCAAAGGGGGGCATCAGCGGAGGCTCGGGGGGCCCAGCCCCCCCCCCCCCGGCGCGGCCACGGGGGCCCCGCGCCACCAGTGCCTGGAGCCCTGGTGGCCTCCCTCCGGCTGTCCTTTGGCAGCTGGGAAGCTTCTGGAACGCTGATTTTTTATATAATTTTTCCGGGATTTTTCTGGCAGTTCTCGTAACGTGAAAACCTGAAATACAAAAACAGCAGAAAACAGAAACTGGCACTGGTGTGCACTAAGTTAATAGGTTAGTCCAAATATGATCAAAAGTGTATGGAAGTGTATAAATATCATAGCAATATCACCCAAAAGAGGCATGGAGCAAGCAGAAATTATAGATACGTTTTGGACGCATCAACCGCTCCAGGGCCATGCATAGATCTTCGTGGATGACGAGCTCCTCCTTCATCTCGACATCGCGGACGCCATCGGAGACTGCTGAGATGATGGCCTCATCCGTGACCTTGGGGATCTTGACGCGGACGTTGTTGAAGCACTGGATGAACTTCTGCAAGGTCTCGCCTGGTTTTTGCTTGATGCATCGCAGGTCACCCCACGGCCGGCGGGCGGTCGTGGGTGCCCTGGAAATTGGCGATGAAACGCTCGCGCATCTCACCCCAGAGGAGATTGATCCCGCGGGCAGATTCAGGAGCCACGAGCGCGTGTCGTCCTTGAGAGCCATGGGAAACTAGTTCGCCATGATCTTCTCGTCGCCGTTGGACGCCTCGATGCTCGACTCGTAGAGCTGCAGGAACTCACCAGGGTCGGCGGTGCCGTCATAGCGTGGAGGCAGGTCGGGCTTGAACTTCCCGGGCCAGTTGACGTTGCGCAACTCAGGGGCGAGGGCCTTGCAGCCTGCTGTTGATACCAAAACTTGTCGCGGAGGCGGGGCTTGGTATTGGTTTCCACATGCCTCCACTGCGGGGGGCGCTCGGTCTCGACGCGGCGGTGGAGAGAGCTCGAGCGCTCCTCCTTGAGGCTGCTGGATCTCTTGGCATCTTCCTTCTTCATGCACGAGCGCCTCGTTCAGTGGGTCGTGCCACGGGGCCGCGTGCCTTGGATTGTGGATGACTCCTTGATGTGGAGGTGGTGGAGGCGCTTCATGGGCCACGTCGCCCGCAAGGGGTGGCGGGCGAGGTAGTGAGAGAGACGGGGCAGGAGATCCCCCAGCGATGCTGACGAGCTCGGCTATGCGGTCGAGCCAGTCCTCGTAGAGGTCGTCGACGGGACGGCAGCGCAGGAGCTCACGGGCCATGAGTAGCGCAGCCTGCGCATCCGCGGGCCTGCGACGGCCGTGGGACGACGAGCCAGCGGGGTTCAGCGACGAGGTTGCGGTGCGTCCATCTCGTCGCACCGAGGGATGCAGCGACGAGGCGTACTACTCGTGCTGCTCCGGGCCAGTGGCGGCATTGGTGGCGGGCGATGGAGAATGGTGAGGAGGTCCACTGGCGGGAGCTGTCTGAGCGACGCAGGCGGCAAGGGCGGCCCGTCACTCAGCATGAGCACGGCGAGCGTCAGCCATAAAAGCGATGGAGCGGTGACGTGCTGACCGACGGAGGAGAGGCTTCGGCACACCCCTACCGGGCGCGCCAAATGTCAGATATTGGGTTCCGCAAACCCTTGAGAGGTTCGAACTCTGGGGTGCGCACGAAGAACACTCTCTCCCCAGCGCGCTCACCCTAGGATTCCACGGCCTAGCTCGACGTGCTCAAAGAACAAGGGACATAGAGGATTATTCTCGTTCGGGCCACCCTGTGGTGTAATACCCTACTCCAGTGTGTGTGGTGGATTGCCTTGTATGGCTAAGGAAGAACTAGTACAAGGGATGAACAACCTCTAGAGGAGAGGTGTTCTTGGGCTCGGATGAGCTGGTGGTATTTCTTCTACTAGGAGAGCCCTCTCTTGGATCCATATGAGATATCCTCTATGGTGGTGGCTAGGTCCTATTTATAGTGGCCTTGGTCATCTTCCCAAATATCGGCGGGAAGGGATCCCACAACGGCCAAATTTGAAGGGGAACAACTAGTACTAGTTATCCTGACAAAAGTAGTCTTCGCCTGCCAAAGGCTTTGGTGGTGACACGTGCTGGGCTCCACGATGACCTCCATTTCTGCAGCCCTAACGATCATTGGTCTTGTTGCATCGATATGGAAACATTTGCCTGATCCCTCGGGACTCCGTGCCCGCGCTTGCCCTCTTAGCACCAAAAAGGAAACTGGTACACTGCGCCCGCTGGCGCCCGCGTGGCCTTGGTCATCATGGCTAACGTCACGTGAACCTCGCGAGGTGCACTTTGCATTGATATATCCGCTCCTTGGGAGCCATCCTAGAGAGACTGCCCCCAGGGAGGTCTTGATGTTGCCCGCCTCGCAAGGCTTGGCCCCTCGCGAGGGTCTTGTGTTGCAGTTGCTGAAGTTGGCCCGTACCAGGCGGCTGATGGATTCGCGTCATGGGCCGCATGCAGGCGGGTTTGGGTACCCCCGTTCCCAGGACGCCGATAGTTTTGCATCTTTTTTGACGTTTTTACATCACCGCTTGCGATTAATGCATCACACACAGTTTCGTCAAAGGGTCTCTGATTGTAGTGTCACGTTAGCAGCATCCTGCAGTAGTGATACCATGTTTAATGTGTACATGATTATCTATGATTGTTTGTGTATGAATAATCACTTGTATCTTTGGTGATGAGTGCATGTTATTTAATTCTTATCATTTTCTGCGCTCCACCAAGATGTACGTGACATGGAAGAGTGACCCATGATCCTAATTGATTGTGCATTTGCATTCAAACACAAATTTTAAATAATGAACAAATTTAGGGGGAGCTCTTGCTTATCACATACTTCTCAAAGCGATGATGTATTTCATTCATATTATCATTTGCCGAAGCTTTGATATATACTATTGTATTAATTACCAAAAGGGGGAGATTGAAAGTGCGACTAATCCTCGAGTGGTTTTGGTAATTCATAACAACATATAGCTCATTGAACTAATATCCATTCAAGTTTAATATTTCAGAAAATTCAATGAATGGCATGGCATGGACTAGAGATGTGGACCCCTCAAAACACTAAGGACACATATTGGCAAAAGCTCAAGACTCTTCATTTCTATTTTAGTGATCCAAGATCACATTGAGTCCATAGGAAAGCCAATAATATTAAAAGGGGATGCTATGTTGCTTAATGGCTTGCTTGCTCAAATGCTTAGTGATATTGCTCCAAAACCCTCAACCACTTTCTCATTCCAAATATGTCAAAATCCCTAAACTCCAACTAGACCCCATCGATATTTCCTACCCGACGCCAATGAGTTCATATGACATAACCACTTCCAGAAACCCTACTTCTCACCGAGTTCTTCTATTGAGTCTGACCGAGTTGGGTCAAATGTGTGTAACGGTTAAATTTTGTGTGGAGGCTGTATATACCCCTCCACCCCTTCTCCATATGAGATAGAGCCATCATAATGTGCCTACACTTCTAGCATACATTTTCTGAGAGAGAACCACCTTCTCATGTGTTGAGATCTAGATATACCAATCCTACCACAAGAATCTTGATTTCTAGCCTTCCCCAAGTTGCTTCCCACTCAAATCATCTTTCCACCATATCCAAATCTGTGAGAGAGAGTTGAGTGTTGGGGAGACTATCATTTGAAGCACAAGAGCAAGGAGTTCATCGTCAACACACCATCTATTAACTTTTGGAGAGTGGTGTCTCCTAGATTGGTTAGGTGTCGCTTGGGATCCTCCGACAAGATTGTGGACTTGAACCAAGAAGTTTGTAAGGGCAAGGAGATCGCCTACTTCGTGAAGAGCTACCCAAGTGAGGGAAGTCCTTTATGGGTGATGGCCATGGTGGGATAGACAAGGTTGCTTATTCGTGGACCCTTCATGGGTGGAGCCCTCTCTGGACTCGTGCAGCCATTACCCTTCGTGGGTTGAAGTCTCCACAACGTGGATGTACGATAGCACCACCTACCGGAACCACGCCAAAAATCTGCGTGTCTTCATTGCGTTTGCACTCTCCAAACCCTTCCCTTTACCTTCATATGCAATGATTTACTTTCCGCTGCTACGCTCTTAGAATTGCATGTGTAGGGTGATTGCTTGACTTGTGCTAATTGCTAAAATCTGCCCACAACTAAATTTGGGAAAATGTTAGATTTTTATCTAGTCAAGTAGTCTAATCACCCCCTCTAGACCTACTTTCGATCCTACAATCGTCCCTTGAGGTGGCCGTCGAGATAGCATGTGTGCCGCCCGTGAAGGGGACGACGAGATCTCGCGTCCTGCTGCCATGGCTCAACTTCTTGGAGGGCGGAGCACGGCGGCGCGCAATTTGCCTGCCATGACTGCTCCTCCCGACGGTGTCCCGTCCGATGACAACATGAGGATGGCGGCCTCGACGGGGATCTACAGTGCAAGGGCACCGAAGCGGCAGCTCCGTGCACGGCGGCGGCGTCCCCTCCATTGGGGATGGCGGGCCAAGAGGTGGCTTCATGTGGCGATGCCCGGGGCAGCGGACCAAATGATCCCATTCCCATGTTCGTTACTGGGGGTCGTGAGCTTTCTTCGGCGTCGATGACGTCTGATGCGAAGATCCACAACCATCCTAGTTTTATGGATCGGAAGCCAGATGTGGGTTCGGGGAGGTGCGGCCGCTGGTGAAAACCGCGCTGACTTCGGTCATCGCGGACGATGGCGAGTGGCGACGTATTTGCGTCATTTCCTTGTTGAAGGCATTATTGTTGCACCCGTCGTCTTTCTTCCAATGTTGCTCTCGGGAAACTCAAGATCTGGGTTTCCTGGATCGGACGATGGCGTTCCACTGCACCATTTCCCCTCCCCGGGGCATCATTTTTTGGAGTATGTGTTGGCTGGAGGGGTCCCGAGGTGGATCCACGTGGTCTTCTGAGTCGTAGTCGGCGAGTCCCGGCGGCATGGTGTAGCCGGTCTTGGTGATGGGTTCTTGAGGATGGACGAGCGCGGAATGGTGGCGCTGTGTGGCACCGTGATAGCATTGACGATAGGCCTGACAAGGTCATTTCATTGATCCCTACATCGAAGATGGGTTTGCGGAATATGGCAGTGATGACTTCTGCAGCGTGCTGATGACCACTAGGACTACGTCAGTTTTTTCCGCAAAGAGGAAGGGATGATGCAGTATAGCAGCGGTAGGTATTTCCCTCAGTGATGAAAGCAAGGTTATCGAACCAGTAGGAGAACCAAGCAACACAACGTAAACAACACCTGCACACAAATAACAAATACTCGCAACCCGATGTGCAAAAGGGGTTGTCAATCCCTTTCGGGTAACGGACGTGACAGAGTTAAAAATATTGATAGATCGGACGATAAATAAGATAATTGCAGCAAGGTAATTTTGGGTTTTTTCCTTTAGTAGATGTGAAAATAAAAGCAAAGGAAAATAGATCGCAAAGGCAAATAATATGAGAAAGAGACCCGGGGGTCGTAGATTTCACTAGTGGCTTCTCTCGAGAAAATAACAAACGATGGGAAAACAATTACTGTGGGGAAATTGATAGAACTTCAAATAATCATGACGATATCCAGGCAATGATCATTATATAGGCATCACGTCCAAGATTAGTAAACCAACTCCTGCCTGCATCTACTACTATCACTCCACACATCGACCGCTATCCAGCATGCATCTATTGTATTAAGTTCATGGAGAAATGTAGTAATGCAATAAGAACGATGACATGATGTAGACAAGATCTATTTATGTAGAAATAGACCCCATCATTTTATCCTTAGTAGCAACGATACATACGTGTCGGTTCCCTTTCTATCACTGGGATCAAGCACCGTAAGATCGAACCCACTACAAAGCACCTCTTCCCATTGCAAGATAAGTAAATCAAGTTGGCAAAACAAAACCCAAATATCAGAGAAGAAATATGAGGCTATAAGCAATCATGCATATAAGAGATCAAAAGAAGACTCAAATAACTTTCATGGATATAAAAAGATAGATCTGATCATAAACTCAAAGTTCATCGGATCCCAACAAACACACCGCAAAAGAGTTACATCATATGGATCTCCAAGAGACCATTGTATTGATAATCAAGAGAGAGAGAGAGAGAGAGGAATCCATCTAGCTACTGACTACGGACCCGTAGGTCTACAAGGAACTACTCATGCATCATCGGAGAGGCACCAATGGAAGTGGTGAGCCCCTCCATGATGGTGTCTAGATTGGATCTGGTGGCTCTGGACTCTGCGGCGGCTGGATCAAAATTCCGTCGACTCCCTCGAGTTTTTTTGGAATATTGGGGTATTTATAGAGCAAAGAGGCGGTCCGGGGGCACCCGAGGTGGGCACAACCCATCAGGGCGCGCCTGGGCCCCCAGGCGCGCCCTGGTGGGTTGTGCTCCTCTCGGAGCTCCCCCCAGGTGCTGCCTTGGCCCATTAGGTGTGTTCTGGTCCATAAAAAATGTTCGTAAAGTTTCATTGCATTTGGACTTTGTTTGATATTGATTTCCTGCGATGTAAAAAACATGGAGAAAACAACAACTGGCACTTGGCACCATGTCAATAGGTTAGTACCAAAAAATGGTATAAAATGACTATAAAATGATTGTAAAACACCCAAGAATGATAATATAACAGCATGCAACAATAAAAAATTATAGATACGTTGGAGACGTATCACGTGCACATGCGGTGTGCGCTAAGTGTGTGTTGGACTGGTGCTCCGGTTTTAGATGGAATGTGTAGGGATGAGTGTTGGGGAACATTGCATGGGAAACAAAAAATTCCGACGCTCACCAAGTTCAATTTAGGAGATGACCTCTATGAGAGGAGAGATTGGATCAACATACCCTTGTAGATTGCTAAGCGGAAACGCTAAGAAACGCGGTTGATGTAGTCGAACGTCTTTGCGATCCAATCATGATCTGTCCCGCGAACTCCTGATCCAAGTGCAAAACGGATGACACCTCCGTGTTCAACACACATATGGCTTGATGAGGCCTTCACCTCCTCGATCCAACGAGCGATGGTGAAGTAGTAGCTCGAGTCCTCTGGCAGCACGACGGCATGATGGCGTCGGTGGTGAAGAAATCTCAGCACAGCTTCGCTAAGATATGCGAAGAGAAGATGGACTATGAGAGAGAGGGAGGGCAGCATTGTGGCATAGATGGGGTGCGTCTGCCCTCCCTCTACCCCTCTATATATAGGGGGAAGGGAGGAGGAGGGGCGCCCTAGAGTTTCCCCTACGGTGGCTTGCCCCCCAAGCCAGGTGAATGCAGCTCTAGGGGGCACCCCACCTCCTCTAGTGATCGTGGGTGGGGTTAGTGGGGTGCACAGCCCCTTAGTGGGCTGGTATGCTCCCTCCCCTTTGCCCATGAGGCCCCCAACACTTGCCGGGGCCATTGAAACTCCTTTCGGTTCTCCTGGCCATAACCCGATACCCCCGGAACACTTCTAGACTCCGATTCCCTTCGGCATATATATCGATATTCACCTCCGGACAATTCTGGAGTTCCTCGTCATGTCCAGGGTCTCATCCGGGCTCCGAAATTGCTTGGGTTACCACTATAACAACTCAACTCTACTTATATCATCACCAAACATTAAGTGTGTAGACCCTATGGGTTCGCGAACTATGCAGACATGACCGAGACACTTCTACGTTCAATAACCAATATAGGGACCTATATTTCCATATTGGTTCCTACATATTCTACGAAGATCTTCATCGGTCGAACCTAGATGTCAAGGATTTAGATAATTCCGTATGCAGTTCCCTTTGTCCATCGGTATGTTACTTGCCCAAGATTCGATCGTCGATATCTCAATACCTAGTTCAATCTCGTTACCGGCAAGTCTCTTTACTCTTTCCGTAATACAATATCCCGCGACTAACACCTTAGTCACATTGCTTGCAAGTTTCTTGTGATGTTGTATTACCGAGAGGGCCCAAAGATACCTCTCCATCATATGGAGTGATAAATCCCAGTCTTTAACCATGCCAACTCAACAGACACTCTCGGAGATACCCGTAGAGTATCTTTATAGTCACCCAGTTATGTTGCGATGTTTGATACACACAAGGTACTCATCTAGTGTTAGTGAGTTGCATGATCTCATGGTCATAGGAACATATACTTGACATGCAGAAAACAATAGCAATAAACTTGATACAATCATATGCTACATTTATAGTTTGGGTCTTGTCCATCACATCATTCTCCTAATGATATGATCCCGTTATCAAATGAAAACAAATGTCTATGGCTAGGAAACCATAGCCATCTTTGGTTAATGAGCTAGTCCGGTAGAGGCTCACTATGGACACAATGTTGTCTATGTATCCTCGCACGTATTTGAGTTTCCAATCAATACAATTATAGCATGGATAATAAAGGATTATCATGAACAAGGAGATTTGATAATAACCACTTTATTATTGCCTCTAGGGCATATTTCTAACAGTCTCCCACTTGCACTAGAGCCAATAATCTAGTATTACATGGTAATGAATCTAACACCCATAGAGTCCTAGTGTTGATCATGTTTTGCCCGTGGAAGAGGTTTAGTCAACGAATCTGCAACCTTCAGATCCGTATGTAGTTTGCAAATGTTTATGTCCTCCTCCTTGATCGCATTGCGGATGGAATTGAAGCGTCGCTTTATGTGTCTGGTCCTCTTATGAAACCTTGGTTCCTTGGCCAGAGCAATGGCACCAATGTTGAAACAGAACATAGTCATTGGTGATGAAAATATGCCCTAGAATCAATAATAAAGTTGTTCTTATTATATTTCCTTATTCAGGATAAATGTTTATTATTCATGCTAGAATTGTATTGACTGGAAACTTAAATACATGTGTGGATACATCAACAAATAAGGTGTCCCTAGTGAGACTCTACTAGACTAGCTCGTTGATCAATAGATGGTTGAGGTTTTCTGACCATAGACATGACTTGTCATTTGATAACGGGATCACATCATTAGGAGAATGATGTGATGGACAAGACCCAACCGTTAGCATAAAATATGATCGTTCTGTTTATTGCTACTGCTTTCTTAATGTCAAATACATGTTTCTTCGACCATGAGATCATGCATCTCCCGAAGTCCAAAGGAATGCCTTGTGTGCCATCAAACGTCACAACGTAAGGGTGATCATAAAGGTGCTCTACAGGTATCTCCGAAGGTGTCTGTTGAGTTGGCATGGATCGAGACTGGGATTTGTCACTCTGTATGATGGAGAGGTATCTCTGGGCCCTCTCGGTAATACAACATCACAAGAAGCTTGCAAGCAAAGTGACTAAGGAGTTAGTTGCAAGAAGATGTATGACGGAACAATCAAAGAGACTTACCGATGACGAGATTGGACTAGGTATGGAGATACCGACAATCGAATCTCGGGCAAGTAACATACCGATAGACAAAGGGAACTATCTATGTTGCCATAAAGGTTCGATCGATAAAGATCTTAGTAGAATATGTAGGAACCAATATGGGCATCCAGGTTCCGCTATTGGTTATTGACCGGAGATGTGTCTTGGTCATGTCTACATTATTCTCGAACCTATAGGGTCCGCACGCTTAGCATTCGTTGACGATATAATATTATATGAGTTATCTATGTTGGTGATGGAATGCTGTTTGGAGTCCCGGATGAGATCACAGACATGACGAGGAGCTCCGGAATGGTCCGGAAGTAAAGATTGATATATAGGATGATAGTATTTGGTCTCCGAAAAGGTTTCGGAATGCACCGGGTATTTATCAGATCACCGGAAGGGGTTCTAGGAGGCCACAAGAAGTTACTGGGCCTAACGGGCCAAGGCGAAGGGAGCACACTAGCCCACAAGTGGCTAGTGCGCCCCAACATGGTAGCCGGCCTTGTAAACAAAAAGGGAGGGGCTAGCCCCCTCCAACCTTTCTCCACGGAAGAGAGAAAGGGAAAGGGGGGCGCCTTAAGGCAGCCAACCCCCTTTCCTTTCCCCCATGCGCCAAAGAAGGAAGGGGGGATGCGGCCAGGTCAGGAGGCCAGGGCTGGCCACCGGCACCTTGGGGACGCCCTAGGGCTGCCTCCCTTGCCCCACCTATATATATATATGTGAGGAGGGAGAGGGGCAAGACACACCATGATCCCCAAGCCATGTGCGGTGCCCCCTCTCCCTCTAGTTCTAGTTCGTCCTCCGTCCACGTTCGTTGTGCTTGGCGAAGCCCTGCAGATATATTCACCACCATCGTCACAATGTCGTCGTGCTGCCAGTTGTCATCTACTACTTCGCTTCTCTTGCTGGATCGAGTAGGCGAGGACGTCATCGAGCTAAACGTGTGCTGAACACGGAGGGCTGCACGTTCGGTACTTGATTGGGACGGATCATGAAGGTGTACGACTACATCAACCGCGTTGATAAACACTTCTGCTTAGCGATCTTCAAGGGTATGAAGATGCTCTCCCCCTCTCGTAGCTATGCATCTCCATAGATAGATCTTGCGTGTGCATTTTTTGTTTGTTTTCCATGCAACGCTCCCCAACAGTGGCATCATGAACCAGTTCTATGTGTAGATTATATGCACGAGTAGAACACAAAGAAGTTGTGGGCAGTGATGTTCGTACTGCTTACCACCAATGTCTTATTTTGATTCGGCGGCGTTGTGGGATGAAGCAGCTCGGACCAACCTTAAATGTCCACATACATGAGACTGATTCCACCGACTGACCCACAACTTGTTTTGCATAAAGGTGGCTGGTGGGTGTCTGTTTCTCCTACTTTAGTTGAATCGAATTTGATCACGGCTGGTCCTTGCAGAAGGTTTAAATAACAAACTTGATAATCACCGTTGTGGCTTTGCGTAGGTTAGAACTATTCTTGCTAGCTGCCCGTAGAAGCCACATAAAACTTACAACAACAAAGTAGAGGACGTCTAACTTGTTTTTGCCGGGCATGTTGTCATGTGATATGGTCAAGATATGATTTGATATATGTTGATGTATGAGATGATCATGTTTTGTAATAAGTTCACGACTTGCATGTCGATGAGTACGACAATAGGAAGAAGCCTTAGGGTTGTCTCTAATTATTGTATGACATGCATGTCTATCACTTAAGCTCCATGTAATTGCTTTACTTTATAGCTACGCGTTAGCAATAGTTATAGAAGCATTAGTCGGCGAGACGACCCCGATGCAACAATGGAGATCAAGGTGGCATGCTGATGACGATGGATATCATACGGATGCTTTGGATATGGAGATCGAAAGCACAAGATGATGATGGCCATATCATGTCACATATTTTGATTGCATGTGATGTTTATCCTTTATGCATCATATTTTGCTTAGAACAATGGTAGCATTATAAGATGATCCCTTCACTTAATTTCAAGATAAAAGTGTTCTCCCTGAGTATGCACCGTTGCTAAAGTTCTTCGTTCTGAAGCACCACATGATGATTATGTTTGATAGAGTCTATGTTCACATACAATGGGTGTAAGCCAATTTTGCACACACGGAATACTTCGGTTAAACTTGAAGAGCCTGGCATATATAGACATGGTCTTAGAACACTGGAGACCGAAAGATCGAACATGAGTCATATAGTAGATATGATCAACATGGAGATGTTCACAATTGATGACTACCCCATCTCATGTGATGATCGGACATGGGTTAGTTGATTTGGACCATGTATCACTTAGACAACTTGAGGGATGTTGATTTAAGTGGGAATTCATTAGTAATTTGATTAATTTGAACTTAAATTTACCATGAAATTAGTATTAATAGTTTTTTTTCATATCTACGTTGTAGATCAATGGCCCGTGCTACCGTTCCCATGAATTTTAATGTGTTCCTAGAGAAAGCTAAGTTGAAAGATGATGGTAGCAACTACATGGACCGGGTCTGTAACTTCAGGATTATCCTCATTACTGCACAGAAGAGTTATATCCTTGATACACCGCTTGGTGCGCCACCCCTCCATCGTCTGTAGACATTATGAATGCCTGGCAGTCATGTGTTGATGACTACTCGATAGTTCAGTGTGCCATGCTTTACGACTTAGAACCGGGACTTCAAAAGCGGTTTGAACGCCACATAGCATATGAGATGTTCCAAGAGATGAAGTTAATATTTCAAGCTAATGCCCGATGTCGGTGTCAAAACCGGCAGATCTCGGGTAGGGGGTCCCGAACTATGTGTCTGAGGATCGATGGTAATAGGATACAAGGGACACGATGTTTACCCAGGTTAAGGCCCTCTCGATCGAGGTAATACCCTACTTCCTGCTTGATTGATCTTGATGAATATGATTACAAGAGTTGATCTACCTCGAGATCATAATGGCTAAACCCTAGAAGTCTAGCCTATGAGATTGCTATATCCTGTTTACGGACTAAACCCTCCGGTTTATATATGCACCAGAGGAACCTAGAGTTGTACATGATCACCTTGTAGAGGAAGGAAAGTATTACACCCAGACTCTAAACTTGCTATTTTACACACGGGGAGTCCTAACCGGATAAGGGAGATAGTCTTCATCGATAATCTTCACGGCCCACCAGTCCGGGCCATAGTAAATGATCCGGTCACCTGAGGACCCCTTAATCCAGGACTCCCTCAGTAGCCCCTAAACCAGTCTTCGATGACGACGAGTTCGGCTGACGCACTATCTTCGGCATTGCAAGGCGGGTTCCTCCTCTCGAACATATTGAAGAAACATTCCCTACAAAAGGTACTGTGTTCGGCTCTGCATGGTTAGTAAAAACCTTAGCCTCGAAGTCAAGGTATCAAAAAACGGATACTGTGTCTTTACTGACAACCTTTCAGCGAAGCATCACGTTTGTGCCTTTAACACATATCGAACCGTTTTCTTGGCCCTAGTTTCGTGTTTTGAGGTGTAGCCGCATTGGAATGTCTTATCACAACAGAGATCGTGCCCGCTTATTACGAGATCCTTATCAACGCGGCGTGAGCATCTTAACTGCGCATTACACACGACCTTGTTGGGAACCGGCGAGGTTTATGGCGGGTGTGTGTGGGAGGGGGGGCGTTCAACATTCACCGCTTATAAAAGGATCCAAATTTTTACCTTTTATCCCCACACTCTCCTCAAGCCCTAGCATTCCGATCTCCTCAGCCTCCAGCTTCCACATCTCTCGCGCCCTCAATCCTCAACTCCTCCACCTACCGTCGCCGCATCCAGCAATGGCTTGTTTCCGCTCTAAGGGGAAGTGGGAGGCATCTTCGATCACGGAAAATACCGTGAAGAGCCTCCGGAGCGCGGGCTATCTAGCCGATGATGTGGCGCATCGGGTCCCCGAAAAAGACCAAGTGATCCTTGTCCCTAAGGCGGGTGAGAGGGTTGTATTCCTTTCACACTTCATTCGGGGGCTGGGATTTCCCCTTCACCCCTTTGTACACGGCCTTCTATTCTTCTACGGGCTAGATTTCCATGATCTAGCCCTGAACTCAATCCTTCACATGTCCGCTTTTATAGTGGTGTATGAAGCATTCCTACGAATCACCCCACACTTAGGCCTCTAGCTCAAACCTTCAATCTGAAGCCGAAGGTGGTTGACGGGCAGCTGATACGTCCATTTTGCATCATGCTTTTATGCTGATATTTATTGCATTATGGGCTGTTATTACACGTTATGTCGCAATACTTATGCCTTTTCTCTCTTATTGTACAAGGTTTACATGAAGAGGGAGAGTGTCGGCAGTTGTAATTCTGGGTTGGAAAAGGAGCAAACATTGGAGACCTATTCTGCACAACTCAAAAAGCTCCGAAACTCCACGAAACACCGTTTCAGAAAATATAAAAAATATCTGGCGAAAGAGATCTGCCAGGGGGCCACCACCTGTCCACGAGGGTGCGGGGCATGCCCCCCTGGGCGCGTCCCCTGCCTCGTGGGCCAGCCGGTGACCCCTCAATGCCCATCTTCTCCTATATGAGGTGTTTTGACCTGGAAAAATATATCAAAAGAAGGCTTTCGGGACCAGACGCCGCCGTCTCAAGGCAGAACCTTGGCGGAACCAATCTAGGGCTCCGGCGGAGCTGTTCTGCCGGGGATACTTCCCTCCGGTAGGGGGAAATCGTCACCGCCGTCATCACCATCAACTCTCCCATCTTGGGGAGGGTTATCATCATCAACATCTTCACCAGCACCATGTCCTCTCAAACCCTAGTTCATCTCTTTTATGCAATCTTTGTATCAAAACCTCAGATTGGTACTTGTAGGTTGCTAGTAGTGTTGATTACTCCTTGTAGTTGATGCTAGCTGGTTTACTTGGTGGAAGATCATATGTTCAGATCCATTATGCATATTAATATCCCTCTGATTATGAACATGAACATGCTTTGTGAGTAGTTATGTTTGTTCCTGAGGACATGGGAGAAGTCTTGCTATAAGTAGTCATGTGAATTTGGTATTCGTTCGATATTTGATGAGATGTATGTTGTATTTCCTCTAGTGGTATCATGTGAATGTCGACTACATGACACTTCACCATTGTTTGGGTCTAGAGGAAGGCATGGAAGTAATAAGTAGATGATGGGTTGCTAGAGTAACAGAAGCTTAAACCCTAGTTTATGCGTTGCTTCGTAAGGGGCTGATTTGGATCCATATGTTTCATGCTATGGTAAGGTTTACCTTAATACTTCTTTTTTAGTTACGGATGCTTGCAATAGAGGTTAATCATAAGTGGGATGCTTGTCCAAGTAAGGGCAGAACCCAAGCACCGGTCCACCCACATACCAAATTATCGAAGTAACGAACGTGAATCATATGAACGTGATGAAAACTAGCTTGACGATAATTCCCAAGTGTCCTTGGGAGCGCTTTCCTTCATATAAGAGTTTGTCCAGGCTTGTCCTTCATATAAGGATTGGGTCATCTTACTGCACCTTATTTACTTTTACTATTTGTCACTTGCTACCAATTACCTTATCACAAAACTATCTATTACCGATAATTTCAGTGCTTGCAGAAAATACCTTACTGAAAACTGCCTATCATTTCCTTCTGCCCCTCGTTGGGTTCGACACTCTTACTTATCAAAAGGACTAGGATAGATCCCCTACACTTGTGGGTCATCAATACTCTTTTCTGGCGCCGTTGCCGGGGAGTGAAGCGCCTTTGGTAAGTGGAATTTGGTAAGGAAAAATTTATATAGTGTGCTGAAATTTACTGTCACTTGTTACTATGGCTTACAATCCTTTGAGGGGCTTTTTCGGGGTATCTTCACCCCGACCAGTAGAGGAAAGAGTTGCTCCTCAACCTACTGAACCTACTGAAAATGTTTTCTTTGAAATTCCTTCGGGTATGATAGAGAAACTGCTAGCTAATCCCTTTACAGGAGATGGAACATTGCATCCCGATTTGCACCTAATCTATGTGGATGAAGTTTGTGGATTATTTAAGCTTACAGGTATGCCCGAGGATGTTATCAAGAAGAATGTCTTCCCTTTATCTTTGAAGGGAGATGCATTGACATGGTTTAGGCTATGCGATGATATTGGATCATGGAACTACAATCGATCGAAGTTGGAATTTCATCAGAAATTCTATCCTATGCATTAGGTTCATCGTGATCGTAATTATATATATAACTTTTGGCCTCGCGAAGGAGAAAGTATCACTCAAGCTTGGGGTATGTCGGGGGAAACTGTCCTCCCACGAGCACCTATGGGACCGGAGCCCCTTCTACGTTGCGGTAAGGGAGCGGAGGGAGCACGGAGAGCGGATCGAGGAGCACACGCGGGCAGTTTACCCAGGTTCGGGCCGCGATGACGCGTAAAACCCTACTCCTGCTTTTGGTTGTATTGAGTTTTTGGAGCTCGGGAGCTTGAAGATCTACAGTACCAGCTACACCGAGCGTGGAGTGAGCGAGTTCCTAGGATCCAACCCCCTCTACGTTGTGCATGGGCCTCCTTTTATAGCTCAAAGGGGTCACCGACAGGTGCCAACGTAGAGGAGGGTAAAAGTGTAAATTTGGTGGTAGTTGTAATAGTGCATGAACAGTGGTCTTCACCTAACCTTGACGGTGGGGGACAAGGGCATTTAATGCCCGTCGCCGTCGACCCCAAAAGCGTCTGTCCATGCGTCTCCGTTCGCCACGGCGGTAGCTTCGTCACCGCGGCTCGCCAGCGTGTCCCTCAGGCTGCACAGCCATCTGCCACGTGCCCCTGGAAGGGCCCCAGGGCGACGCGTGGCCGAATGAGCTAGAGCGCAGGCACACAGTGTGAGCTTCCCCCGGCAAGCACCTTGCCGGGGCCGCTATCTTGCCGGGCCCGGAAGCTCGCCGCTTCCCGGGTCCTGCCGGGGCGCACGATGCGCCGCGATGTATCTTTTGCGGTGTTATTCTTTGGCCTTCCTGGCAAGCACCTCTTGCCAGGGCCTTGTGCTGAAAAGGTGCCCTTGAGCATGATGCGGCCTTCCCGGCAAGCTCCTCTTGCCGGGGTCTTGTCTTCTAACTTGAATACTTTGTTCTTGAATGGCTTGAAGGGGTCTGGAGCGGGCCTTGGCGAGCGCGTGGTAAGCCCTGCCGCGGGAAGCTGCTACTGCCCGTGCACAAGTTGGGGTACTAAGGTACCCCTACCTTAGTACACCGACAGGGTAGGCTTAAATCAATGTTATATTCGTGCCCCAATCATGAGCTCTCAAGAGAAATGATTATTCAAAAAATTTATGCTCGGCTTTCTCTCAATAATCGCTTCATGCTCGATACTTCTTGTACTGGTTCTTTTATGATGAAGACTATTGAATTTAAATGGGATTTATTGGAAAGATTTAAACACAACTCTGAAGATTGGGACCTCGACGAAAGTAAGTCGTCAGGTATAACCCCTAAGTTTGATTGTGTTAAATCTTTTATGGATACCGATGTTTTCCGTGAATTTAGCACTAAATATGGACTTGACTCTGAGATAGTAGCTTCTGTGAATCATTTGCTACACATGTTGATCTCCCCAAGGAGAAGTGGTTTAAATACCATCCTCCCATTGAAGTAAAAGTAGTTGAACCTGTTAAAGTTGAAGAAAAGACTATCACTTATAATGTTGATCCTATTGTTCCTACTGCTTATATTGAGAAACTGCCTTTGCCTGTTAGAATGAAGGATCATGCTAAAGCTTCAACTGTGGTTCGTAAGAGTAATACTAGAACGCCTACACCATATGAGCAAAATTAAAGTTGAACCTAGTGTTGCTCTGGTTAAGGATATCTTGGTCGAAAATTTAGATGGACATGTTATTTATCTCCAAGAGGAAGCTGCTAGAATCGCCAAACCTGATACTAGAAATAAACATAGACCTGTTGTAGGCATTCATGTTATTTCTGTTAAAATAGGAGATCATTGCTATCATGGTTTATGTGACGTAGGTGCTAGTGCGAGTGTATTACCCATTTCCTTATATAAAGAAATTATGCATGATATTCCACTTGCTGAGCTAGAAGGCATTGATGTCACTATTAAGCTTGCCAATAGAGACGCTATTTCACCAATGGGGATTGCTAGAGATGTTGAAGTCTTGTGTGGGAAAGTTAAATACCCTGCCGATTTTCTTGTTCTTGGTTCCCCACAAGATAATTTCTGCCCCGTTATATTTGGTAGACCCTTCTCTAATACTGTTAATGCTAAGATAGACTGCGTAAAAGATATTGTTACTATTGGATTAGGGGATATGTCTCATGATTTTAACTTTGCTAAATTTCGTAGAAAACCCCATGATAAAGAATTTCCTAGTAAGGATGAAATTATTGGTCTTGCTTCTATTGTTATGCCTCCTAACGATCCTTTAGAACAATATATGCTAGACCATGAAAATGATATGTATATGAATGAGAGAAGGGAAATAGATGAAATATTCTTTAAGCGGGGACCCTTATTGAAAAACAACTTGTCTGTTGAAATTCTAGGGGATCCTCCTCCACCCAAGGGTGATCCCGTGTTTGAACTTGAACCATTACCTGATACTCTTAAGTATGTTTATCTCGATGAAAAGAAGATATCTCCTGTTATTATTAGTGTTAACCTTTCAGAGCAGGAAGAAGAGAAACTATTGAAAACTCTGAAGAAGCACCGTGCTGCTATTGGATATACTCTAGATGATCTTAAGGGCATTAGTCCCACTTTATGCCAACACAAGATAAAGTTGGAAGAGGACGCGAAACCAGTTATCGATCATCAACCTCGATTAAATCCTAAGATGAAAGAAGTGGTAAGGAAGGAAATATTAAAGCTTCTAGAGGCAGGTATAATTTATCCAATTGCTGATAGCCAGTGGGTAAGTCCTGTCCATTGTGTCCCTAAGAAGGGAGGTATGACTGTAGTTCCTAATGATAAAGATGTGATCCCGCAAAGAATTGTTACATGTTATAGGATGGTAATTTATTTCCGCAACTTAAATAAAGCCACTAAGAAAGATCATTACCCTTTGACTTTTATTGATCAAATGCTAGAAAGGTTATCCAAACACACCCATTTTTGCTTTTTGGATGGTTATTCTGGTTTCTCTCAAATACCCGTGTCAAAAGGGGATCAAGAAAATACCACTTTTACTTGCCCTTTTGGTGCCTTTGCTTATAGACGTATGCATTTTGGTTTACGTAATGCACCTGCTACCTTTCAAAGATGTTCTTTGATTTTTGTGAAAAGATTGTTGAAGTTTTCCTGGATGATTTTTTCGTTTACGGAACTTCCTTTGATGATTGCTTGAGCAACCTTGATCGAGTTTTGCAGAGATGTGAAGAAACTAATCTTGTCTTGAATTGGGAAAGTGCCACTTTATGGTTAATGAAGGTATTCTCTTGGGGCATAAAATTTCTGAAAGAGGTATTGAAGTGGACAAAGCTAAAGTTGATGCTATTGAAAAGATGTCGTGTCCCAAGGACATCAAAGGTATAAGAAGTTTCCTCGGTCATGCCGGGTTTTATAGGAGGTTCATTAAGGACTTCTCCAAAATCTCCAGGCCTCTGACTAATCTCTTACAAAAAGATGTTCCTTTTGTCTTTGATGATGATTGTGTAGAAGCATTTGAAATACTTAATAAAGCATTGATCTCTGCACCTATTTTCCAGCCTCCTGACTGGAATTTACCCTTTGAGATTATGTGCGATGCTAGTGATTATGCTGTAGGTGCTGTTCTAGGACAAAGAGTTTATAAGAAATTGAATGTTATCCAATATGCTAGTAAAACTCTAGACAGTGCCTAGAGAAATTATGCTACTACTGAGAAGGAGTTTCTAGCAGTCGTATTTGCTTGTGATAAGTTTAGACCTTATATTGTTGATTCTAAAGTAACTATTCACACTGATCATGTTGCTATCAAATACCTTATGGAAAAGAAACATGCTAAACCTAGACTTATTAGATGGGTTCTCCTGCTACAAGAATTTGACTTGCATATTACTGATAGAAAGGGAGCTGAGAACCCCGTTGCAGACAACTTGTCTAGGCTAGAGAATATTCTTGATGAACCACTACCCATTGATGATAGATTTCCTGATGAACAATTAGCTGTCATAAATACTTCTCGTACTGCTCCATGGTATGATGATTATGCTAATTACATTGTTGCTAAGTTTATACCACCTAGTTTCACATATCAGCAAAAGAAAAAGTTCTTCTATGATTTGAGACATTACTTCTGGGATGACCCACACCTTTATAAAGAAGGAGTAGATGGTATCATTAGACGTTGTGTACCTGAGCATGAATAGGAACAGATCCTACGCAAGTTCCACTCCGAAGCTTATGGAGGACACCATGCTGGAGATAGAACTGCGCATATGGTATTGCAATCTGGTTTTTATTGGCCTACTCTCTTCAAGGATGCTCGTAAGTTTGTCTTATCTTGTGATGAATGTCAAAGAATTGGTAATATTAGTAGACGTCAAGAAATTCCGATGAATTATTCACTTGTTATTGAACCATTTGATGTCTGGGGATTTGATTATATGGGACTGTTTCCTTCCTCTAATGGGTATACACGTATTTTAGTTGCTGTTTATTACGTTACTAAGTGGGTAGAAGCTATTCCAACTAGTAGTGCTGATCACAACACCTCTATCAAGATGCTGAAAGAAGTTATTTTTGCGAGGTTTGGAGTCCCTAGATACTTAATGACTGATGGTGGTTCACACATTATTCATGGTGCTTTCCGTAAAATGCTTGCTAAGTATGATGTTAACCATATAATTGCATCCCCTTACCACCCACAATCTATTGGTCAAGTAGAAATAAGTAACAGAGAGCTGAAATTAATTTTGCAAAAGACAGTCAATAGGTCTAGAAAGAATTGGTCCAAGAAACTTGATGATGCATTATGGGCCTATAGAACTGCATACAAAAATCCTATGGGTATGTCTCCATATAAAATGGTTTATGGAAAAGCATGTCATTTACCTCTTGAGCTAGAACACAAGGCATATTGGTCTATTAAAGAGCTCAATTATGATTCCAAACTTGCCAGTGAGAAGAGGTTATTTGACATTAGCTCGCTTGATGAATGGACAACCCAAGCTTATGAGAATGCCAAGCTATTTAAAGAAAAGGTTAAAAGATGGCATGACAAAAGGATACAAAAGAGTGAGTTTAACGTAGGTGATTATGTCTTGCTATACAACTCTCGTTTAAGATTTTTCTCAGGAAAACTTCTCCCTAAATGCGAAGGTCCTTACGTTATTGAGGAGGTCTATCGTTCTGGTGACATAAAAATCAACAACTTCGAAGGCACAACTCCGAAGGTGGTGAACGGTCAAAGAATCAAACATTATATCTCAGGTAACCCTATAAATGTTGAAACCAATGTTATTGAAATTGTAACCCCGGAGGAATGCATAAGGGACTCTTTCCAGAACTATTCAGACTCCGAAAAGGAAGAGGTATGTGGTACGGTAAGTAAACCGACTCCAAAACAGTTCTAATGGCAATTTTTCACCATTTTGGAATATTTAGAAAAATAGAAAAATAAGAGGCAGTCCGGAAAGGACACAAGGCGTCCACGAGTGTGGAGGGCGTGCCCTACCCGCCTGGGCGCGCTCCCTGCCTCGTGGGCACCTTGTGTGCCTCCGGGACTCCGATTTCTTGCACGTTACTTCTTTTGGTCGGTAAAAAATCATTATATATTCTCCCGAAGGTTTTGATCACCGTATCACGCAAAAAATCCTCTGTTCTTGTTTGAAGCTATTTCTAACGCATATAAGCGTAAGATGTCTTCTGAGGAGTCCGTTGGGGAGAGTCGGGTGTCTCATCCAACACCTGGCCTAGGAGCAAACAATGATGCTGACCACTTTGGACCATCAACGGAGGAAGAGATGGAGGCTGACTTGAAGAGGATAGATGCCATGGAGGAAGATCAAGAAGTTACTTCTCGGTTTTGAGCTGGATTCACGATGGGGGAACTACAGAGCTCAGCTATTCCAAACTCAGTCATCCCTACCAATGTCAGGTTTCTTTCTTATGAAAATATGAAAAAGAGTGTTACTTGTTCTCCCGTAGCTATGCAGCATCCTTGGGTGAAAGGAGCTTTAGCCATTACGGGCAAGCTAGGCAAGGAAATTATGGACCTTAAGCAACAAGTTAACAAGCTCGAGGAGGAGAATCGTATCCTGAGGGGTATCATCGCCAAGAATATCACGTCACCACCCCCGAAGAAGGAGACATAATCATATGGGTATGGGCACTCCCCTTGGCAACTGCCAAGCTTGGGGAAGGTGCCCTGGTATCGTATCACCTTCACACTCCTATCTTTACCGTTTTTCTTAGTTTGATCCTTTTGGTAATATCTTGATCTAGTAGAATAAATTTAGCATGATCTAGTTGTGAGCTTTTGCTTTTTGATCTTTATCTTTGTAATTGAGTCCGTGAGCTATATATAATATAGATTAGTGTTGAGTCAAGGGCTTGATTTCCTCGCTATGGTCATGAGAGAATAAACGAAATATAAAAAGTATCAAAGAGATCATATTGATCTTATGAAAGATAATGACTTCACACATAAAGAGTATGATGAATAAAAGTTGTTGAGAGTTGACAAACCTAGTTTTGGTCATCGTTGCAATTAGTAGGAAGTAATAAAGAAAGAGAGGTTTTCACATACAAATATACTATCTTGGACATCTTTTATGATTGTGAGCACTCAGTAAAATATGACATGCTAAAGAGTTGATGTTGGACAAGGAAGACAACATAATGGGTTATGTTTTCTTATATCCGAAATAAAGTATATTGTCATGGATCATCCAACATGTTGATCTTGCCTTTCCCCATCATGCTAGCCAAAACTCCTTGCACCAAGTAGAGATACTACTTGTGCTTCCATACATCCTTAAACCCAGTTTTGCCATGAGAGTCCACCATACCTACCTATGGATTGAGTAAGATCCTTCAAGTAAGTTGTCATTGTTGTGAACTCTCTAAAATATGTATGATTTATTAGTATGGAGAAAATAAGCTTTATACGATCTTGTGATATGGAAGTAATAAAAGCGATGGACTGTATAATAAAGGTCACTATCACAAGTGGCAATATAAAGTGACGTTCTTTTGCGCTAAGATTTTGTACATCCAACCATAAAAGCACATGACAACCTCTGCTTCCCTGTGCGAAGGGCCTATCTATTTTATTCTTGCTTTATAAGAGTTAAGGTGAAAATCACCTTTTCTTTTTACACTTTATCCTTTGGCAAGCACATTGTGTGGAAAGATCCTGACATATATACCCAATTGGATGTAAGTTATCATGGTGCATTACTATTGACAATTGACATTACCCAAGAGGTAAAAGGTTGGGAGGTAATACCATAAGCCCCTATCTTTCTCTGTGTCCGATTGAAACTCCATACCCATAAGTATTGTGTGAGTGTGAGAAATTGTGAAAGACTAGATGATAGTTGAGTATGTGGACTTGCTGAAAAGCTCTTATATTGACTCTTTCCGATGTTACGATAAATTGCAATTGCTTCAATGACCGAGATCATAGTTTGTTGGTTTTCAATGAAGTTTCTGATTCATACTTGACGTTGTTAAAATTGTTACCTTAGCATAAGAGTCATATAACAA
>LR738710.1:531886006-531981245 GCA_902687465.1 Secale cereale | reverse complement strand
GTGCGGCTGTTATGAGAATGCTCATGATGCCCTCATGTCCGTATTTTATTTTTATCGACACCTCTATCTCTAAACATGTGGACATATTTTTTGATATCGGCTTTCGCTTGAGGACAAGCAAGGTCTAAGCTTGGGCGAGTTGATACGTCCATTTTGCATCATGCTTTTATGTTGATATTTATTGCATTATGGGCTGTTATTACACGTTATGTCACAATACTTATGCCTTTTCTCTCTTATTCTACAAGGTTTACATGAAGAGGGAGAATGCCGGCAGTTGGAATTCTGGGCTGGAAAAGGAGCAAACATTGGAGACCTAATCTGCACAACTCGAAAAGCTCCGAAACTCCACGAAACACCGTTTCAGAAAATATAAAAAATATCTGGCGAAAGAGATCTGCCAGGGGGCCACCACCTGTCCACGAGGGTGGGGGCGTGCCCCCCTGGGCGCGCCCCCTGCCTTGTGGGCCAACCGATGACCCCCCCCAGACGCCCATCTTCTCCTATGTGAGGTGTTTTGACTTGGAAAAAATTAGAAGGAGGCTTTCGGGACTAGACGCCGCCGTCTCGAGGCGGAACCAATCTAGGACTCCGGTGGAGCTGTTCTACCGGGGATACTTCCCTCCGGGAGGGGGAAATCATCACTGCCGTCATCACCAACAACTCTCCCATCTTGGGGAGGGTTATCATCATCAACATCTTCACCAGCACCATCTCCCCGCAAAACCTAGTTCATCTCTTGTATCAAATCTTTGTATCAAAACCTTAGATTGGTACCTGTAGGTTGCTAGTAGTGTTGATTATTCCTTGTAGTTGATGCTAGTTGGTTTACTTGGTGGAAGATAATATGTTCAGATCCATTATGCAAATTAATATCCCTTTGATTATGAATATGAATATGCTTTGTGAGTAGTTACGTTTGTTCCTGAGGACATGGGAGAAGTCTTTCTATAAGTAGTCATGTGAATTTGGTATTCGTTCGATATTTTGATGACATGTATGTTGTCTTTCCTCTAGTGGTGTCATGTGAACATCGACTACATGACACTTCACCATTGTTTGGGCCTAGAGGAAGGCATTGGGAAGTAATAAGTAGATGATGGGTTGCTAGAGTGACCGAAGCTTAAACGCTAGTTTATGCGTTGCTTCGTAAGGGGCTGATTTGGACCATATGTTTCATGTTATGTTTAGGTTTACCTTAATACTTCTTCTGTAGTTTTGGATGCTTGCAATAGAGGTTAATCATAAGTGGGATGCTTGTCCAAGTAAGGGCAGCACCCAAGCACCGGTCCACCCACATACCAAATTATCGAAGTAACGAACGCGAATCATATGAACGTGATGAAAACTAGCTTGACGATAATTTCCATGTGTCCTCGGGAGCGCTTTCCTTCATATAAGAGTTTGTCCAGGCTTCTCCTTTGCTACAAAAAGGATTGGGTCATCTTTCCGCACCTTATTTACTTTTACTATTTGTCACTTGCTGCCAATTACCTTATCACAAAACAATCTGTTACCGATAATTTCAGTGCTTGCAGAAAATACCTTACTGAAAACTACCTATCATTTCCTTCTGCTCCACGTTGGGTTCGACACTCTTACTTGTCGAAAGGACTATGATAGTTCCCCTACACTTGTGGGTCATCAGCAGCATGCTGAGTGTGGAGGTGCTATGATAAGCAAACTCCCTAATGCTACCTGGCCAAAGGGGGAGTTCGTGGAGACAAACAAGATTTCGCAGCAGGAGTGGTTTTATATCATAGAGCCCCGCGACACCAAGTGGGCGGCCGCTCCTGCTTTCAGATCTGGACCACCGGAGAGGCTAACCTCCTGTACCGATAAGGGTCCGAATTGGGGATCCTATACAGAGGTGCTAGCCCTCCAAAAATGCATCTCCGATATGATCTCCATGGGTACCCAGCTCACTCACATGGTCCAGGTAATGCTTGCCCGTCTCATCCTCCGTTGCCAACACCGGGGCTCATATCTATGGGAGTTCAATCCGGAGGGGCCCTGGCCCTTGAAGCGCCTCTTCGGCTCTACACACGAAGACATCTGGAAGCACCTATTCAAGGCCCAGAAGGGGTGGCCGGTGGAGACTGAAGACAAGGGCTTCAACACAGAGCTCACTGCATCATAGGTATTTGAGATTTCTGCCAACCATATATCCCTTCCCTGTTTTAGTTATAATAGGAGCTGGAGTTTTTGCGTTCAATCCAGGTCTGGATGAAAAAGGCGGGGCAGATCAATTGTCCGGCTCCCCTACCAGAAGACCTAGAGACGCCTCAGGTGACGGCGATGTTGATTCCGGTGCCGTACAAGGCGCCGGAGAAGAAGGCCAGGAAGAAGGGCAAGGATGTCAAGAGCGACCCCCCGCCCCGCTGGCCCTACGGACACAAGGTCCGAGGAGATAGGCTCCCAACTCTCTCCCAAAGAAGAAGAGGAGGAGGGAGCAGAAGAAGACTCCCCGGTCCTAGCCAAGGGGAGGAAAAGAGCGACCCCTAATTCTTCAACCTATATATTCTCATATATTCCAGAAACAACAGAGGAGGCAACGAAATCACTTTTCCACCGTCGTAACCTTCTGTAGCTGTGAGATCCCATATGGAGGCCTTTTCTGGTACTCTACCGGAGGGGGATTCAACCACGGAGGGCTTCTACATCAACACCATTGCCCTTTCGATGAAGCGTGAGTAGTTTACCATGGACCGACGGGTCCATAGATAGTAGCTAGATGGCTTCTTCTCTTTCTTTGATTCTCAATACCATGTCCTCCTCGATGTTCTTGGATATCTATCCGATGTAATCTTCTTTTGCTGTGTGTTTGTCCAGTTCCGATGAATTGTGGATTTATGATCAACTTACCTATGAATATTATTTGAATCTTCTCTGAATTCTTATATGCATGATTTGATATCTTAGTAATTCTCTTTTTACTATCGTTTTGGTTTGGCTAACTAGATTGGTTTTTCTTGCAATGGGAGAAGTGATTTGCTTTGGGTTCAATCTTACGGTGTCCTCACCCAGTGAGAGAAGGGGTAGCGAGGCACGTATTGTATTGTTGCCATCGAGGATAACAAGATGGGGTCTTCATCATATTGCTTGAGTTAATTCCTCTACATCATGTCATCTTACTTAAAGCGTTACTTTGTTCTTCATGAACTTAATACTCTAGATGCAGGCATGAGTCGGTCGATGTGTGGAGTAATAGTAGTAGATGCAGGCAGGAGTCGGTCTACTTAACACAGGCGTGATGCCTATATTGCATAATCATTGCCTGGGATATCTTTATAACTTTGTGATTTTCTATCAATTGCTCGACAGTAATTTGTTCACCCACCGTATTATTTGCCTTCAAGAGAGAAGCCTCTAGTGAAACCTATGCCCCCCCGGGTCTATTTTCCATCATATTAGTTTCCCATCTACTATTTTGCAATCTTTTACTTTCCAATCTATAAACCAAAAACCCAAAAATATTTTACCTTTGTTTATCTATCTCTATCAGATCTCACTTTTGCAAGTAACCGTGAAGGGATTGACAACCCGTTTATCGCGTTGGGTGCAAGTTGTTTGATTGTTTGTGCGGGTATTGGTGATTTGTGCATTCATCTCCTACTGGATTGATACCCTGGTTATCAAACTGAGGGAAATACTTATCTCTACTTTGCTGCATCACCCTTTCCTCTTCAAGGGAAAAACCAATGCAAGCTCAAGAAGTAGTAGGAATAATTTCTGGCACCGTTGCCGGAGAGATCTACGCCAAATCAATAGACACCAAGTACCCATCATAAAACTCTCATCTCTTGCATTACATTATTTTCCATTCGCCTCTCGTTTTCCTCTTCCTCACTTCTAAAACATTTTCAGAAAAACACACAAAAAATTGCCTTTTCCCTTCGTCCTTTTTCCGTTTGCCTTTTGTTTGCTCGTGTGTTAGACTTCTTGCTTTGTCACAATGGCTCAACCAAAGAATGTCGATCCTAATTATAGGAGGTTGGAAGAAATTCAAAATAATGTTAGGACACTACTGGAATCAAGATCTTTGCCATCATCCTGATCTTTGCCGTCAGTCAGCTGATGGCAAAGAAGGTCTTTGCCATTAGCATACATAAAATAGATGGCAAAGCAAGAGCTGGCGGCAAAGATCATGTTTGCCGTCAGCCATATCTTTACCGTTAGCTAGCGGACGACGTAGAAGCTTTGCCGTCAGCTAGCAGACGGCAAAGAAATAGGGTTGCCCACTCGCAAGAGCCACATAACGGCCACTTTCTTTGCCATCTTCTAGCCGACGGCAAATCATCTTCACCCTCAGATTGCAGACGGCAAATAATGTGACCAAACTAACATCCGTTAGCTAGGCTCTTTGTCGTCTGCTAGCAGACGACAAAGAACCATGCCCTAACTAAAATGCCAACGATGCCCTTGCCCCATCTCTCTATCCTCCCCCCTCTCTCTCTCTCTCTCTACGCCGCCGCCCCACGCCACCCCACCCCTGTGCCGCCGCCCCGCGCCACCCTTGTCGTCGCGCTGCCAGCGCCGCCCCGGCGACCCCCTCCTCCGATTCGCGCCACCCTTGTCGCCGCGCCGCCACCGCCGCCCCAGCGAATCCCTCCTCCGCCCCACGCCACCCTCGTCGACGCCGCACCCGCCCTTGCCACCGTCGACGCCGTCCCCAACACTGAGGTGCGCCACCCCTCCCTCTTCCCTTCTTCTTCTCTCTCTCTCTCTCTCTCTCTCTCTGACTGGTCTCTTTGCCGATCAAAGCTAGGTAGCTGCAGATCGACGAGGAGGAGAAGGGGCCCCTCCTCCACACAACTGCTGTAGAAGATGGGATCCAAGTTCGGCAAGGGCCTCGGCAAGAACGAGCAAGGTTTCTTTCTTTCCACTGCTCTCACCAGCTTGTTTACCCTCTCTCTAGGTTCGTCCATCACTCGAAAGTAAAGGCATTTATGGTTGTCTTTGCGTGATGCTAAAAAGGAGCTTTGTTAAGCAACCAGTTTTCTCCTAGCTAGTTGCGAAAAATCTGCATTCGATACTACTAGCTCGTTTTGTGCCAAGATCAAGAATCTACTAGTTCGTTTTGGATGTCTACAAGGAAACTAGCTATCAATTAAGAAGTGGGCTAGGTAATTAAAGGACGCTATGAAAGCCACGTGGGCCATGGCTTGTCTAACAAAAAAGCATGTTAGTTTCCTTGGCTGTGGTTTTGATGAATTTTATAAGCTTGTGTTTTTTAATTTTCGGTTTACATCTAGTTTACTTTACGTTTAGTTTAGGTTAAGAAGAAAGATGAAAAATATAAGAAGAGAAGAAGAAGAAGAGGAAGAAGAAGAAGTGGAGGAAGAATAAGTGTATTTTTCTCAAGTGCACTGCTTGTTTTTCAGTTTGTTTCAGTTTTTTGTTTTTTTTGTTTTTCTGTTTCATGTAGGCGACATGAGATTGTGTGAAATTGCCATGTTGTAGGTAAACACTGCCACACTTAGAATAAAAATGAGGATAACACACTTGATTTAGAATAGTTCGTGTAGAAAACTGCCATGGACCACAACGTCAAATCTACTTTGTTCTTGGATTTTTTGCCATGTCACCTAGTATATTTCCGTGTAGTGCAATGAGAGTAGTTCCGTGGGGGTTTATGGGTGATTTACAAATTGAACCATATAGCCATGGTGAGGATATATATTCTCTTTCATTTGATGATCAAGAATATATTAAATAACATGCTAATAATAAATCTTGTGCTCGGCTCTAGTATGTCAACCTAGAGCCACCTAAAATATGCTCTGTCTTTTAGATTAATATGCTCTGTTTTTCAACATTTTCAGTTTTCTTTCATGTCTAAAGAAATCCCTAGTATTGAAGGGTGCCAATTGCCATTGCCAACTAACCTACGAAATTAATTAAGTGCTGTTGATGTTGTTGAGCACAAGTGCATTGCTTTTTTTCTCAGTTTTCTTTCATGTCTAAAAACTTAGCTCTATTCCAACTATTGCGAACTAACCTACCAAATTAATTAATTGTAGTTCATTATCTTCTGCTCAAAACTTATGCTGCTGTAATGTTATATGATAATGTTGTAAGGGTAGTAATTGCTCTCTTCTGCTGCTTATCAGAGATGGGGGGGAGGCCACCACTACAGGCTGCGCTCTGCCACACCGGAGTATGACTTGGAAGGTTTTGAGTTCTTCACGACCATACTTGAGAATTCCTCCAGGAGGCAGGTATATAAAAGGAGAGATCTCCCCTTCACCCATCTCTTTATCATAACACTGTTGTTTGCTACATCACTCCTTGACCATGTTGCATAGGCTGCCTGACACTTTTAAGGAGATGCTGGACGGCCATCGGCCAAGGAATGTGAAGCTGCGACATGCCGACAGCGGGCTTCGCAGGCTTTGGGACGTGGATGTGGTGATCAGGAACGGCCACATGTACCACTGTCATGGCTGGGAGTAGTTCGTCAGTGCCTACGACCTGCGGCACGGGTACTTCCTTGTCTTTAGGTATGACGGTGACGCCATGCTCAACGTGAAGGTGTGCAACACGACTATGTGCCGCATGCGCTACCAGGACAACGATGATGCCAGTATGCTCTGCCTCTTCTTCCTCTCCATTTGCTTTGTCTCACATTGATTGTTAAAAAAACTTTGTTGCATTTGTTCAGGCAATCGGAGCAGCAGCAACAACTCTGGCTATAGCAAAAGCAGCAACGAGTCTGGCTATAGTGAAAGCAGCAACGAGGATGATCCGGAATGGAGTGGGGAAGAAGAGGAGCAGAGTGGGGATGAGGAGGTGCAGCCTATTCTGTCAGACGATGACCTCGTGATGGTGGTGGCTGACGATGGCCAAGCGATGGTGGTGGCTGACGATGGGCAAGAGATGGTGTTGGCTGACGATGACCTCATGATGGTGGTGGTGCCTGAAAATGACCTCACAATGGTGGTGGCGCCGGCGATCCCACAGCCGGGTGACATGACCATGCCAATTGTGGTAGAAGAGTACATCCCACTACCTCGCCACTCTAAGCACATCAGGATGATGAAGCAGAGGGAGAAGAAGGAGGAGTGAAGTATGTCAGGTATGTCAGATCTCCAGAATGATCTATACTTAGCTTTATTTCCTCCGAAATGACCTAAGTTAGCTCTAATATGCTAAGTCATCTCTAATATGCTTAGTTACCTAGGTTTGCTCAATAATGACATACACTTAGCTTACTTATGTAAAAAATGGCATAATTAGCATACTTAGGTTTGAAATGGCACGACAATCTTGGTAACCTCATATATGTCATATAGTTAGCTTATTTTCCTCGAAAATGACATAATAAGCCTAATTAGCTCCAAAATGATCAATTTTACCTAAGTCGGCTCCAAAATGCTCTACGTTAGCTCTAAAATGCTAAATTAGCTCTAATATGCTAAATTACCTCAGTTTGCTCAAGAAAGACCTATACTTAGCTTACTTATGTCAAAAATGGTATAATATGCTTAGTTAACTCAAAAATGGCATAATTAGCTAGGTTAGCTCCAAAATGACCAATTTTACCTAGGTTGGCTCCAATATGATCCATTTTACCTAGGTTAGCTCCCAAATGACCAAGTTTACCTAGGTTAGCTCCAATATGATCCATTTTACCTAGGTTAGCTCCCAAATGACCAAGTTTACCTATGTTAGCTCTAAAATGACCTACACACTTAGCATTTTTACCTAGCTTAGTTAGAAGAAGAAGATAAAGAGGAGGAGAGGAGAAAAGACAGAGAAGAAATTTCTTCTTCTTCTTCTTCTTTTTCTTCTTCCTTTTCTTCTTTTTCTTCTAGCTAGTCTTCTTCTTCTTCTTTTTCTAACTTTCATCTTTCCCAATTTTCAGATTTGCTTTAGATGAGGAAGCTTACATTGATGGAGTGTACTCTTCTCCTTGTGCTTCCTTTTTGTTTATGGAAACTTTTTGGAATCTTCTTTTGGATATGTATGTATATATGGATATGTTGTTGGAAATTTCTTTTGGATATGTACGTATATGGATATGTTGTTGGAAACTTCTTGTTGGAAATCATTGTATGCTAGATATGTTGTTGGAAACTTGTATGTTTCTTATGTTCTTGGAAACTTATTGTTGGTATGCTTGCTGAAATTATTTTGAAATGTGTGTGTATATATATATATCTGTGAAATTCTGTCAAATTGAATAAATTTAAGAAAAAACAGGGGCTATACCTGGGGGGCACTTGGCTGGCCTATATGGTTTCTTTGCTGTCAGCTAGCAGACGGCAAAGAGCTTTGCCATCAGCTAGCAGACGGTAAAGCATGCCATGTGTCAGCTTCCTGGGGGCACCTGGGATAACCACTGTGCCATCCGTTGGCAGATGGCAATTACCTTTGCATCTTTCCCGTCTGCTGAGAGACGGCAAAGCACGCCGTTAACCCCTAATGGACCTAACCTGCCGTCCAACCTCTTTGTCGTCTGCGGGCTGATGGCAACGGCCTTTGCATCTTTGTCGTCCGCCAGCAGACGGTAAAGTACCCTTTATCGTAGCTCGTTCAGTCGGACGAGTTGCCGTCTGCCGTCTGATGGCAAAGGTCTTTGCCGTCCGCGAGGCATAGCTTTGCCATCCGCTATGGCTGACGGCAAAGATCCTAATTCATGTAGTGGGAGCTTCATGTCTTTAGATTTTGAGCATAATAATTTCTTTAGAAATGAGCTTAAGGAACAAAAAGGTCTTATGGAGTATATGAATAAAGCTCTATGATATGTCTAAGGAATTTTATGGTTTGAAATCTCAGTTCACTCATCTTGAAAATCTAATAGGCCAAGTTTCTGATAAACAAGCTACATTAATATACAAAATGGCTTCTAATCAGGAATTAATGATGAGGATCCTAAAGTAATTGATGCGACTCCTATTGAATCTTTGTTTTCCAATATTAATCTTGATAAAGATGGGACTGGAGATGAGTCAACTTTAGTTAAAAGGTGTCCCAATGATTCAGAGTTTTTAGATCTCAATGCAAAAAATAATAAAAGTGGGATTTGCGGGGTCAAAACTTTAAGTAGCAATGAACACACTCTTTTGGATTTCAAGGAATTTAATTATGATATTTTTTATTTAATATATTGTATTTACTTGTTGCAAAGATTATAATCAAAATAATGCTTTTACTAAACATATTGTTGATGCTATGATGAAATCTTTTGAAGAAAAGCTTGAATTGGAAGTTTCAATCCCAAGAAAACTTTATGATGAGTGGGAACCACTATTAAGATAAAGATTAAAGGTTATGAGTGCCATGCTTTGTGTGATTTGGGTACTAGCGTCTCCACGATTCCAAAACCTTATGTGATGTGTTAGGTTTCCATGAAATTGATGAGTGTTCTTTAAATTTGCATCTTGCAAATTCCACTATCAAGAAACCTATGGGAAGAATTGATGATGTTTTTATTATTGCAAATAAGAATTATGTGACCATAAATTTGATTGTTCTAGATATAGATTGCAATCCTGCATGTCCTATTATTCTTGGTGGACCTTTCCTTAGAACAATTGGTGCAATTATTGATATGAAAGAAGGAAACATTAGATTTCAATTTCCGTTAAGGAAGAGCATGGAACACTTTCCTAGAAAGAAAATAAAGTTACCATATGAATCTATTATGAGAGCTACTTATGGATTGCATACCAAAGATTACAATACCTAGATCTACGCGTTATGCCTAGCTAGGGGCGTTAAACAATAACGCTTGTTGGGAGGCAACCCAATTTTATTTTAGTTTTTTGCTTTTTGGTTCTGTTTTTCAATAAATACACATTATTACTTCTGTAGTAATTGTGTTTTAGTATTTTAATTAGTGTTTGAGCCAAGTAAGACCTTTGGGATGGCTTACGGTGATTGTTGATTTGATTTTGCTGAAAAACAGAAACTTTTGCGTCTAGTGCAGAAAATTCAATAATTCAGTGGAGCGCGGAAATCTTCTAAAATTTTTACACAAAATTTATATACAAATTCCCCACGTCGTCCTAATTATTCAGAATTTCTAGAGTTGCATAAGTATGCGAAGTTTTCAGATTCTACAGACTTTTCTGTTTTTGACAAATTCTGTTTTCTATGTGTTGTTTGCTTATTTTGATGAATCTATGGCTAGTATCAGGGGGTATGAGCCATGGAAAAGTTGGAATATAGTAGATATTACACCAATATAAAATAATGATGAGATCACAACAGTACCTTGTGTGGTTATTTGCTTTGTTTTACTAACGGAAATCATGAGTTTTCTGTTGAGTTTTGTGTTGTGAAGTTTTCAAGTTTTGGGTAAGGATTTGATGGACTATGGAATAAGGAGTGGCAAAAGCCTAAGCTTGGGGATGCCACGGGAAGGAATCCCCTCTTTCGTCTTCATCTATCGGTAACTTTGCTTGAGGCTATATTTTTATTCAGCACATGATATGTGTTTTGCTTGGAGCGTCTTGTATGATATGAGTCTTTGCTTATTAGTTTGCCACAATCGTCCTTGCTGTACACACCTTTTGAGAGGGACGCGCTTGAATCATGATTTATTAGAATACTCTATGTGCTTCGCTTATATCTTTTGAGCTAGGCAATTTTTCTCTAGTGCTTCACTTATATCTTTTTAGAGCACGACAGTGGCTTTATTTTATAGAAATTGTTGAAGTCTCTTGCTTCACTTATATTATTTTGAGTTTCTTTAAAACAGCATGGTAATTTGCTTGGGTTATGAATTTAGTCCTAATATGATAGGCATCCAAGGAAGATATAATAAAAACTTTCATATATAGAGCATTGAATACTATGAGAAGTTTGATTCCTTATAATTGTTTTGAGATGTTAAGATGGTAATTTGAGAATCATGCTAGTGGTAATTTGTGAGGTTAAAGAAATAATTGTGTTAAGGTTTGTGATTCCCGTAGCATGCACGTATGGTCACCTAACTATGTAACCAAATTGAAGCGCATATTAAAGACTTGTCTAAAATTTCTAGGCCTCTCACTAATCTCTTTCAAAAAGATGTTCCTTTTGTTTTTGGTGATGATTGCATAGAAGCATTTGAAATATTTAAGAAAGCCTTGATCTCTACACCTATTGTTCAACCACTTGATTGGAATTTACCCTTTGAAATTATGTGCGATGCGAGTGATTATGCTGTTGGTTCTGTTTTAGGACAAAGAGTTGATATTTTTTTTGAATGTTATTCATTATGCTAGTAAACTCTAGATAGTGTCGAGAGAAATTATGCTACTACTAAAAAAGAATTCTTAGCAGTTGTTTTTGCTTGTGACAAGTTCATGTCTTACATTGTCGATTCTAAAGTAACTGTTCACACCGATCATGCTACTATTAAGTATCTTATGGAAAATAAAGATGCTAAACCTAGACTTATTAGATGGGTTCTCTTGCTACAAGAATTTGATTTGCATATTATTGATAGAAAAGGAGGTGAGGACCCCGTTGTAGATAACTTATCTAGGTTAGAGAATGTTCTTGATGACCCACTACCTATTAATGATATCTTTCCTGATGAACAATTAGCCATCGTAAACACTTCTCGTAATGCTCCCTGATATGCTGATTATGCTAATTACATTGTTGCTAGAGTTATACCACCTAGATTCACATACGAACAGAATAAAAAAGTTGTTCTATGATTTAAGACATTACTTTTGGGATGACCCACACCTTTATAAAGAAGGTGTAGATGGTGTTATTAGACGTTGTGTACCTGAGCATGAACAGGAACAGATCCTACGCAAGTGTCACTCCGAAGCCTATGGAGGACACATGCTGGAGATAGAAGTGCACACAAGGTATTGCAATCTGGTTTTTATTGGCCAACTCTCTTCCAAGATGCGTGTAAGTTTGTCTTGTCCTGTGATGAATGTCAAACAATTGGTAATATTAGTAGACGTCAGGAAATGCCTATGAACTATTCACTTGTTATCGAACCAGTTGATGTTTGGGGCTTTGATTATATGGGACCTTTTCCTTCCTCTAATGGGTATACACATATTTTAGTTGCTGTTGATTACGTTACTAAGTGGGTAGAAGCTATTCCAACTAGAAGTGCTGATCATAACACTTCTATTAAGATGCTTAAAGAAGTTATTTTTCCGAGGTTTGGAGTCCCTAGATATTTAATGATAGATGGTGGTTCACATTTTATTCATGGTGCTTTCCATAATATGCTTGCTAAATATGATGTTAACCATAGAATGGTCAAGTAGAATTGAGTAGTAGAGAGATTAAACTGATTTTGCAAAAGACTGTTAATAGATCTAGAAAGAATTGGTCAAAGAAACTTGATGATTCATTATGGGCTTATAGAACTGCTTATAAAAATCCCATGGGTATGTCTCCGCATAAAATTGTTTATGGAAAAGCATGTCACTTACCTCTTGAATTAGAGCATAAGGCATATTGGGTTATTAAAGAACTCAATTATGATTTCAAACTTGCCCGTGAGAAGAGGTTATTTGATATTAGCTCACTTGATGAATGGAGAACTCAAGCCTATGAGAATGCCAAGTTATTTAAAGAGAAAGTTAAAAGATGGCATGATAAAAGGATACAAAAGCGTGAGTTTAACGTAGGTGATCATGTTTTGCTATACAACTCTCGTTTAAGATTTTTTGCAGGAAATCTTCTCTCTAAATGGGAAGGTCCTAACATTATTGAGGAGGTCTATCGTTCCGGTGCCATCAAAATCAACAACGTTGATGACACATATCTGAAGGTGGTAAACGGCCAAAGATTCAAACACTATATCACATGTACTCCCATAAATGTTGAGACCAATATAATTGACACCGGGACACCGGAGGAGTACATAAGGAACACTTTCCAGAATGTTTGAGACTCTGAAAAGGAATAGGTATGTGGTACAGTAAGTAAACCGACTCCAAAACATTCCAAGCAACAATTTTTCTCTGTTTTGGAATATTTAAAAAAAAGGAAAATTAAAACTAGTCCGGAAGGGACACGGAGCCACCACAAGGGTGGGGGCGCACCCTACCGCCCTGGGCGCACCCCCTACGTTGTGGCCACCCCGTGTGCCCTCTGGAATCTGGTTTTTTGCATGACACGTCTTTCTGTCGGTAAAAAATCATTATATAACATACCGAAGGTTTTGACCACCGTACCTCGACAGAATCCTCTGTTTTCGTTTTTGAGTTGTTTCTACAGCAAATTTGGAGCAAGATGTCATCTCAAGAGTCGGTTGGGGAGAGTCGTGTCTCTCATCCGACACCGGAGCACTTTGGTCCAGCAACAGAAGAGAAGATGGAGGCTGACTTGAAGCGGATAGATGCCATGGAGGAGGATCAAGAAGTTACCTCTCATCTCCAAACTAAATTCATGATGGAGGAACTTTAGAGCGCGGCGATCCCAAAATTGGTCATCCCTCCCAATGCTAGATTTCTCTCTTATGAAAATATGAAAAAGAGTGTTGAATTTCACCCGCAGCTATGAAATATCCATGGGTACTTGGAGCTCTAGCCGACACAGGCAAACTTCGCAAGGAAATAATGGATCTTAAGAAGCACATCAATAATTTGGAGGAGGAGAATCGCATCCTAAGGGGTATCATCGCCAAGAATATCACATCAAGACCACCTCGAAAGAAAGAATCATCAATACATGGGTATGGGCACTCCCCTTGGCAACTGACAAGCTTGGGGGAGATGCCCCGGTATCGTATCACCATCACACCTTTATCTTTGTCATTTTATTAGTTCGATCCTTTTGGTTATATCTTGATCTAGTAGAATAAAGTTTTTAGTATGATTTATCTTTGAGTTTTGCTTTGATCACTATCTATGTAATCAAGTCCGTGAGATATATAGTAAAGAGTAGTTTTGAGTTGAGGGTTTTGCTATGTTGCTATGAGCTTAAGGGAATTAATAATATAAATAATAAAAAGTAATAAATAAAGATCATATGTTGATCTTATGTGAAGTAATGACTTCACATATAAAGAGTATGATGAATAAAAGTTGTTGAGTGTTGACAAACATAGTTTTGGTCATTGTTGCAATTAATAGGAAGTAATAAAGAAAGAGAGGTTTCACATATAAATATACTATCTTGGACATCTTCTGCAATTGTGAGCACTCATTAATATATGACATTATAAAAACTTGAAGTTGGACAAGGAAGACAACATAATGAGTTATGTCTTCTTACATCCTAGCAGAAGTTATATTGTTATAGATCCTCCAACGTGTTGAGCTTGCCTTTCCCTCTCATGCTAGCCAAAATTCTTTGCACCAAGTAGAGATACTACTTGTGCTTCCAAATATCCCTTAAACCAGTTTTGCCATGAGAGTCCACCATACCTACCTATGGATTGAGTAAGATCCTTCAAGTAAGTTGTCATCGATGCAAGCAATGAAATTTGCTCTCTAAATATGTATGACCTATTAATGTGAAGAAAAAAAAGCTTTATACAAGCTTGTGATGTGGAAGAAATAAAAGCGACTAACTGCATAATAAAGGTCCATTATCACAAGTGGCAATATAAAGTGACGTTCTTTTGCATTAAGATTTTGTGCATCCAACCCTAAAAGCGCATGACAACCTCTGCTTCCCTCTGCGAAGGGCCTATCTTTTATTTTTATCTCATATCCTTATACAAGAGTCATGGTGCTCATCACCTTCCCTTTTTACTTTTATCCTTTGGCAAACACAATATGTTGGAGCTAGATCTAGATGTATATACCCATGTGGACGTAGAGAGCCATGAACCATTATTGTTGACATTACCCTTGAGGTAAATCATTGGGAGGCGAAACTATAAGCCCCTATCTTTCTCTGTGTCCGATTTAAGCTTTGAAATCATTTGTATCGCGTGAGTGTTAGCAATTGTGAAAGACTAAATGACAGTTGAGTATGTGGACTTGCTAAAAAGCTCTTATATTTAACTCTTTCCGATGTATGATAAATCGCAATTGTTTCAATGGCTGAGATCATAGTTTGTTGGCTATCAATGAAGTTCCTGATTCATACTTTACCTTGTGAATGAATTGTTACTTTAGCATAAGAACCCATATTACAAGTTGTGTTGCTGTTCTAAAGATGATCATGATGCCCTCATTTTCGTATTTTATTTTTATTAACACCTCTATCCCTAAACATGTGGGCATATTTTTCGATATCGGCTTTTCGCTTAAGGACAAGCGAGGTCTAAGCTTGGGGGGGTTGATATGTCCATTTTGCATCATGCTTTTATATTGATATTTATTGCATTATGGGCTGTTATTACACATTACATCACAAAAGTTATGCCTTTTTCTCTTATTTTACAAGGTTTACATGAAGAGGGAGAATGCCGGCAACTGGAATTCTGTACTGGAAAAGTGGCAAATTTGAGATACCTATTCCGCACAACTCCAAAAGTCCTAAAACTTCACAGAGAATATTTCTGGAATATATAAAAAATATTGGGAGAAAAGCACCGGAGGGGCGCCACCAGCCATCCATGAGGGTCGGGGGCACGCCCAACCCCCTGGGCGTGCCCCCTACCTTGTGGCCCCCCCGGCAGGCCCCCGGAGTCCATCTTCTGCTATACGATGTGTTTTAACCTAGAAAAAAATCATAAGGAGGTTTACGGGACGAAGCGCCGCGGTCTCGAGACGGAACCTGGGCGAGACAAATCTAGAGCTCCGACATGGCTGTTCTGCCGAGGATACTTCCCTCCGGGAGGGGGAAATCGAAGGCATCATCATCACCAACGATCCTCTCATCAAGAGGGGGTCAATCTCCATCAACATCTTCACCAGCACCATCTCCTCTCAAACCCTAGTTCATCTCTTGTATCCGATCTTTGTCTCAAAACCTCAGATTGGTACCTGTGGGTTGCTAGTAGTGTTGATTACTCCTTGTAGTTGATGCTAGTTGGTTTATTCGGTGCAAGATCATATGTTCAGATCCTTAATGCTATTCAATACCCCTATGATCATGAACATGAATATGCTTTGTGAGTAGTTACTTTTGTTCCTGAGGACATGGGAGAAGTCTTGTTATAAGTAATCATGTGAATTTGGTATTCATTCGATATTTTGATGAGATGTATGTTGCCATTCCTCTAGTGGTGTTATGTCAATGTCGACTACATGACACTTCACCATTACTTAGGCCTAGGGGAAGGCATTGGGAAGTAATAAGTAGATGATGGGTTGCTAGTGTGACAAAAACTTATACCCTGGTTTGTGCTTTGCTTTGTAAGGGGCTGATTTGGATCCCTATGTTTCATGCTATGGTTAGATTTATCTTCATACTTATTTCGTAGTTGCGGATGATTGAGAGGGTGGTTAATCATAAGTGGGAGGCTTGTCCAAGTAAGGACATCACCCAAGCACCGGTCCACCTACATATCAAATTATCAAAGTATCGAACGCGAATCATATGGACATGATGAAAACTAACTTGACAATAATTCCGATGTGTCCTCGGGAGCACTTTGCTTTATATAAGAGTACGTCCAGGCTTGTCCTTTGCTACAAATAGGATTGGGTCACCTTGCTGCACCTTGTTTACTTTTGTTACTTGTTACCCGTTATGAATTATACTATCAAACAACTATCTCTTACCCATAATTTCAGTGCTTGCAGAGAATACCTTGCTGAAAACTCATTGTCATTTCCTTCTGCTGCTCATTGGGTTCGACACTCTTACTTATCGAAAGGACTATGATAGATCCCCTATACTTGTGGGTCATGAATCGCCAACCCTATCGTCATCCCCAAGCCAAACGGAGGCGGGCGTATGTGTGTCGACTTTTGTGCTCTCAACAAGGCCTGCCCCAAGGATCACATCCCACAGCCACGGATCGACCAGATTGCGGAATCCACCACTGGGTGCAAGCTGCTATGCTTTCTGGATGCATTCTCAGGCTATCACCAGATCAAGATGGCGGAGGAAGACGCTGAGAAGATGACCTTCATCACTCCATGCGGAGTGTACTACTACATCTGCATGGTGTTCGGCTTGAAGAGCGCATGAGCCACGTTCTAGTGGCTGATGTGTATCGACCTATGACCCAGATGGGAAAGAATGCAGAGGCCTACGACGATCACTACAAAAAAACCACTTCCATGATGTTTGTCACAGTAGGTCACGTTTTCTATCATGCATGTATATCCATGACGATTTTGTGACAGAATCAAGATAGTCATACCTGTGCTGTTGTAGAAGTGTTCCATGAAAATACCAAAATTATCATCACCGAACTGACCACTTCCATGACGATAAATACCGCGTCATGGAAGTGCTTTCGTCAAGGGTAACCGACACGTGGCATCCACCGTAACGGGTCACCGTTAAGCTATCGGGTCTGGTTTTTGATCCGATAACCCGCTAAGAGCCATGACCAATGGCGATTTTCCACGTGTAAAATTCTCATTGGCTAAAGGAACCACGTGTCAGCTCCACGTTGGCACAGATGTCACTCATCCAATGGGTGAGATGCGCCTATGATATGTTGACACATGGACAGGCCCAAAAGTGGACCATAAATATTAAATGGGCTGACCAGTGATCAAGGTGGCAACAGTTCAGCCCAACGTGACTTTGGGCCTGTTAGAGGCATGTCGTATAATTCGGCCCGCTGATGCCTGTACTAAGTTTCCGGCCTCTTAAAGGCCCGTGATATTAGTGGGCCAACTAAGGCCCAGATATGTTTCGGCCTGGTAATGGCCCGTATTATAAGTGGGCAAATAATGGCCCAGACTACGTTTCAGCCTGCTAAAGGCCCATGGACGACTTTTGGATATTGAGGCCCAACATGCATTTCAGCCTGCTAAAGGCTCATGGTATCCTCTCGGCCTCAACATGCTGTTGGTGTCAAAACCGGCAGATCTCGGGTAGGGGGTCCCAAACTATGCGTCTGAGGATCGATGGTAACAGGAGGCAGGGGACACGATGTTTACCCAGGTTCAGGCCCTCTCGATTGAGGTAAAACCCTACTTCCTGCTATATTAGTATGAGTGAATATGTGTACAAGAGTTGATCTACCTCGAGATCGTAATGGCTAAACTCTAGGTCTAGCCTATGAGGATATTATGATTCTTCTCTGACGTCTATGGACTAAACCTTCCGGTTTATATACACACCGGAGAGGCCTAGGGTTTGTACATATCATCTTGCAGAGGAAGGAAAATCTACACCCGAGCCTAAAGCTTGCCATTACAACAATCCAGGAGTCCTATCCGGATACAAGAGATGATCTTCTATAATAATCTTCACGGCCCACCAGTCCGGCCCACCAGGAGTTTGTTCGGTCACATGAGGACCCCCCGATCCAGGACTCCCTCAGTAGCCCCTGAACCTGTCTTCGGTGGCGATGAGTTCGGCTTCCGTATTGTCTTTGGCATTGCAAGGTGGGTTCCTCCTCCCGAATATATCTTATGCAAATAGATGGATTGTGTTCGAATCTGCAAGATTAGTACAACCCTTAGCCTTGAAGGCAAGGCTATTTAAGGAAAATGAATAATGTGTCTCTACTGACAACTTTTGGGTGAAGCGTCGCGTCCAACCCACTAATATATCGAACCATTTTATTTGGTCCTAGTTTCGCATTTCGAGGTATATCCTCATTGGCACATCCCATCAAAATAGAGATCGTGCCCGCTTATTGTGGGATTCTTATCAGTGTGATGTGAGCACCCACGCCGCGCATTACGCACGACCACTTTGGGAACCGACGAGTTTTATGGCTAAGGTGGGGGGATGCTCTGTATTCGCAACGTTTTTAAAAGGACACCAATCCCTTTCATCAGCCCCACGCCTTCCTCAAGCTCGAGCTCTCCAATCTCCCTTGCCCTCGTATTCTTATCTCCTGCACCCACAACTCCTCGTTCCTCAACCACCACTCCTCTTCCTAGCAATGGCTGGGTCCGGTGCCAGAGGCAAGTGGGAGGCTTCCACGGTCACGGAAAAGACCGTGGAGGATCTATGGAGCGCGGGGTATCTCGCTGACGATATCGCACACCGAGCCCCCCTAAGGGCCAGGTGATTCCCGTTCCTAAGGCGGGTGAGAGGGTAGTTTTTACCTCGTACTTTGTTAGGGGGCTAGGGTTTCCACTCCACCCATTTGTTCGGGGTATTTTGTTCTTCTACGGGCTAAATTTCCATGATCTAGCCCCGAACTCAATTCTTCACATATCCGCTTTCATAGTGATGTGTGAAGCCTTTCTCCGCATTCCCCACACTTCGGTCTGTGGCTTAAGACCTTCAACGTGAAGCCGAAGGTGGTTGACGGGGATCACGTGAAGTGCGGAGGTGCCATGATCAGCAAGCTCCCGAACGCAACTTGGCCCAAGGGCTCGTTCGTGGAAACGAACAAGGTCTGGCAGCAGGAATAGTTCTATATCACCGAACCCCGCGACACCAAGTGGGTGGCGGAACCTACTTTCAGATCCGGACCCCCAAATAGGTTGACCTCCTGGACCAAGAAGGGTCTGGACTGGGGGTCGCACACTGAGGTAACGACTCTTGTGGGTCGTGTGTCCAGTGTGATCTCCGAGGGGCACCTGCTCTCCTCCGTGATCCAGGTGATGCTGACCTGGCTTGTCCTCCCTGCCAAAGCCAGGATTCCTCCCTGTGGGAGTTCGATCCGACGGGAGACAAGCCGCTGAAGCATCTCTTTGGCTCTATGCACGAAGAGATCTGAAAGCCCCTCTTCAAGAGCCAGAAGGAATGGCCCAAAGAGGACGAGGATGCGGGCTTCAGCACCGAAGTTTCCGCCACATAGGTAATAATAATCCTTGCCGAACACTTACCCTTTCCCTTATTTAATGATAATAGGAGTTGGAATTTTTACATGATATACAGGGCTGGACGAAGAAGGCGTACCGGATTAAGTGTCCAACGCCTTTGCCCAAGAACCAGCACTGCCTCTACTGACGGCGATGATGGTTCCGGCGCCATACAAGGTGCTGACCAAGAAGCCCAAGAAAGTCAAAGGGCAAGGGGGCCGGAGACAGCCCCCGTCCTGCGGGCAAGAAGCCCGAGGACCTCCACATCCTCTCCTCCGACGAGTGGAGGAAGATGATGAGGAGGAAGAGGAGGAAAGAAGAAATGCCCCCTGTGCAAGGCAGGGGGAGGAAGAGGGGGGTCGTCGATGATGCGGGTGCGGCCGTGCCCCGGAGGAAACTAAACCTCGGAGCTAGTTTGAGTTCATTCGAACATAGCTATGTGATGAAGCCCAGGGAAAACCCCCTGCCCACAACGTAAGTCAGTCCGGACTCAAGTGTGGCATCTTTGTTTATTCAGCTTTTATGGTATTTTACTTAATGTTTTTCCCTTGCTGACCTACAGCCCTCCCGGTGTAAAGCCCGATGTTACATCATCGGAGGGGAACTCTCTGGCGCCTGGGGAGACGGAGAGTGACCCGCCAGTCCGGGCTCCATCGCCTGTAATCGGCGGGGACACCGAAGTGTCATCCCAATGGGTTCTCTCCGGCCAAGGAGATGAGGGCGGGGCAGGAGACAGGGCGGCCGAGGGTAATACCTCGGCGGATGCTGACCATGGGGAGAAGACCCCCATGGAGACCGAAGACGTGGGGCCCGAATATTCCGGGGTCCCACCAAACACCATCCCGGAGCCTAGCGCGGCTTCGGGGTTCGAAGATCCAGCTCCTCAAGCGAATGAGGATACGGCAGCGCCCGGAGTTAATCTGGAGGCACCGGATTCTATGGAGGGAGCACTGCAAAGTGCTCTCGTCATTTAGGAACACCGCATCGTGATGGGTGAGGTGATGAAGAAGATTCAGTCCGTCAAGGGCGGACTGAATGAAGCCTTTAACATCCTCTTAACACGCTTTGAGGTAAGTAATGTAATGCTTTTTAAGAAATTTTATTTGTTTTAAATACACATATATAACCAATAGCCCCTGATGCTTTTTGTGATTCTGAATAGAATCAGACGAAGTATCCATTGGAATATCATACTTACCAAGCTGAACTGTTATGCATGCTTCCTTAGTTACGGCGACTACGCAAGACGCAGAGGTTGCCGAACTAAATCGGAAGCTCGAGGTGGCCAACGCGGACCTGGACCGTGTCAACCGACATTTTGATGAAATGCAAGGTATGCGGATTTTTGTTTTAAAATGTCAATAAGACCTAATTGATTGAGTATGATTACAAACTCTAATATTGTATTCTGTATTACACAGTTGGCGCCGCTGAGCTCGAGGCCCTCAAGGGCGAGGTTGCCAAGGCCAAGGAGGAGGCCAAGGCAAACAAGGTGGCCGCTAATAAAGTGGCTGCTGATTTGGAGGCCGAAAAGGCGGAGTGCAAAAAGCACAAATCTCGGGTGTCCGAAGTTGAGGTTGAGCTCCAAGATGCCATCCTTAAGTGTGAGGCATCAGAGAAGAAGGCTTCGGAGCAGGCGACCGAGCTGTCTGCGGCAGTAAAGTCTACCCAGGACACGCGAGGTGAGGCACGCAACACCTGTGAGGAAATCAAACAAGCGCGACAGATAGCATCTGGTAAGATATTTCTCTTACAAAGCATCTTCGGAGGGCGGAAGTATATTGGGCTGACACGATTGTGGAGTTCTCCAGGTGTGTTTGCTGATCTTCCGAGGAGCAGCGCAGATGCCGCTCAATACTTCCGAGCCCAGGAGGGGAATGACACGGAGAAATTGTTCTGGTCGCTGTTCTATGCGCCACAACATCCAGTTCCCCTCAACGACCAGATGAAGCGGCTGGTCAAGCTGCACAACATGGCGGGTTCGACCATGAAGGACTTAATAGTCCGTCTATGGCCCGCTGAGCCAATCTCGAGTAGTTACTTTGGATTGGTGAAGCGGCTCGTCGAGGCGAGTCCGCGGGTCAACGCACTAACGCGTTCGGCCTGCATATAAGGTGCTCGGATGGCCTTTGCTTGCGTCAAGGTGCACTGGGCGAAGATGAACGTAGTGCATATAGCTACTGCTGGCCCGCCCGCAGGCAAGGAGCACCGCAAGCCGGAGAAGTATTTCGAGGACATCATCGATGGCGCCCGCCTTGTAGAAGGCCAGTGTTCGAAGGATGTTGTCTTCAAAAGATTGTATCCGGATGTAAAGACTATGCTTTTGAATCCAATGTATATAACTTTTGTGCTATTATAATATCAGCGTCTTTGTCCTCCTGTGTGACTGTTTATTTTAAATCTGAAAGTTTCCAGTCATCGGCTTTAGCCCCCATGTACATAGTACTAGGGTGTTCGGTCATATGCAAATACACACTTTATCCAACGTCTTGGTCCGTATAGGAGGTGTATGCGGAGCGAACCAGGCAATCAGACTTATGCGGCATTATTCCTTTCACTTAGTCGTAGGAGTTTGACAAGTGGGGCTAGGTACTAGCCCCTGGTGCGGATGAAGTATCCAATTGCACTTGGCTGGGTGAAAAACCAACTCTTCGTATAACACGGGGTAGATCTCTATCGATCGTAGTATAAAACTAAGTCACCGGATTCAGACCAGGTTCTCGCTTATCATGACAGTCAGTTTTCGGCTTTCTCTACTGAGGTACTTGACAGGATTAGCCAGAAGAACTATCGCAACAGTTCTCCCGTTACACCCTAGCCGAACAATCGAGAACGTAGGGGTAAGCACACGAGCCGGGCAACCCAACTATTGACCCAAGACATGATTCGGAACTCATACATATAATGCAAATATCCAGGATGCCGAACACTCCCTATAGGTGTTCGGTCTTTTCAGCATATACCAGGGCTGACTACAGCCCCTGGTAGCAAACCCTTATTGACAAGGCACATATGACAATCTGATGCGGGAAAAGAACATTCCATGGTGAGTGAATAAAACTCTGGACATAATAAGAACAAAACTGTTCTATTAATATCCCTCTATAGTACGGCGAGCCGCAAACTTTATAGATAATGCCGATGACCTTTTTTGGACATTTTACATGCCAAAGAGGTATATAAGAAGAAAGAGAAAAAAGGTTTACACAGGGTCTTAATCTAAAAGAGAAACCTTAGTGCAGGTCCCTGCTGGACGTCTCCGCCGTTTCCTCATCTGTAATGTGTCCTTGAAGGTGTGAGTATGATGGCCGTCTGTAGAAAGGAAAAAGTAAACCTGGAAAAGAATAAATCGATCCAGTGTGGCCATAACAATTCTGGTTCATTTAATGAACCTAAAGAAGGTAAGTTTAAAGTCCGAATAGGGTCTAACCGAACTATGGACTATATGCAGGTGCCCCCGATCGTCGCCCAAGGAATTTTTAAGACATACTTATGTACTTGAGGCACGTATGCTATCACCTTATGGGGCAGTCGAAGGGGGCGTAGCTGTCAATCCTGCTCAGGTTCATCTGAGCTGCTACACTGAAGCGTGTGTCGGACACGTTTAGCTGTGTCCCCTGTTGATAGATTATCCGGCTTGAATAGGCCGTATTGGACTTCGGCTGCTAAGGCCGCAGTGTCCTCCTCCGTACGGAGAGAGCACTCCATATTTCCATTGACCGTGACAACGCCACGTGGTCCAGGCATCTTGATCTTTAAATAGGCATAATGCGGGACAACATTAAAGCGGGCGAAGGCCGTTCTTCCGAGTAGAGCGTGATAGCCACTTCAGAACGGAGCTATGTCAAAGATCAGTTCTTTGCTTCGAAAGTTGTCGGGAGAACTGAATACAACCTCCAATATTAAAAGCCTGTGCAATGAGCTTCGATGCCCGGTATCACTCCTTTAAAGGTCGTGCTGCTTGGCTTGATTCTTGATGGGTCGATCCCCATCTTGCGGACAGTGTCCTGTTATATCAGATTGAGACTACTGCCGCCGTCCATAAGGACTCGGGTTAGATGGTATCCATCTATTATTGGGTCGAGCACTAAGGCAGCCAAACCACCATGCCGAATACTAGTCGGATGATCCCTGCGATCAAAAGTGATCGGATAGGCTGACCATGGGTTGAGTTTTGGGGCGACGGGCTCAACGGAGTGCGCATTTGCGCTCGCTCTTTGGGATATGAGTGGCATATATCATGTTCACTGTTTTGACCTCCAGTGGAAATTTCTTCTGTCCCCCTATATTCGGCTGACAAGGTTCATACTCGTCTTCGCTCTGAGGCTCCTTCCCCCTGTGTTCGGCATTTAGCTTGCCGGCCTGCTTGAAAACCCAACAGTTACGGTTGGTGTGGTTGGCAGGTTTTTCTGGGGTGCCATGGATTTGGTAGTGCCTGTCTAATATCCTGTCCAAACTTGACGGACCGTCTTTGCTGCCTTTAAATGGCTTCTTCCATTGACAGGGTCTGGAGCCACTGAATCCGATGTTTACCGCTCTATCATCAGGGCTTCTAGAGTTGTTTCGACGTTTGTTTTTGTTACGTCGTGGCTTTCCATTGCCATCCCAGACTTCGGATGTTCCAGGGTCACTGGTGCTGCTACGAGCTAACCCACTATCCTTACCCGCGCAAAAGCGAGTCATGAGTGTAGTTAGGGCTGCCATTGTCCTCGGCTTTTCCTGTCCAAGGTGGCTGGCTAGCCATTCGTCCCGGATACTGTGCTTGAATGCTGCTAAGGCTTCGGGATCCGGACAGTCGATGATCTGGTTCTTCTTAGTGAGAAACCGGTTCCAAAGCTTGCGGGCCGACTCCCCGGGTTGTTGGATGATGTGACTTAAATCGTTAGCGTCCGGGGGCCGGACATAATCCCTTGAAAATTGCCCAAAAAGCGTCCTCAAGTTCTTCCCAACTTCCAATGGAGTTTTCTAGGAGCCTATTTAGCCAGTGTCGAGCTGGTCCTTTTAGCTTGGGGGGTAGATATTTGATGGTGTGGATATCATCTCCTCGAGCCATGTGGATGTGAAGAATAAAATCTTCTATCCAGACGGCAGGATCTGTCATTCCATCATACGATTCGATGTTCACGGGTTTAAACCCTTCTGGGAAATCATGACCCAACACCTCATCGGTAAAGCATAGAGGGTGTGAAGCTCCTCTGTATTTTGCTATATCGTGGCGTATGTTCAATGGTTGTGGTGTTCGGTATTGACCCCGAACTGGTATGTCACCGGCGCGATTGGCTTGATAGCCGCCGTCCCGTGCGGGAGCTCGGTCTCTGGGTCTGAATATAGACCTGGTCTTGCTAGCTTTTTTGTTTAGGTCCTCACGCAGATCGTGTTTTCGGACTTGGGCCGCACCCTCCTTTCATTTATGGGGTGGGGGCTTGTTTACGCCATTGCTAGCGACTCTATCCCGTCCGGGAGGTGGTCAGTCCGGCTTGTTGGCGGTGTTATTTTTCGGTGGGACGGGCGCAACAGCCTCGTCGTCGAATTCAAGCAGCAGCTTGAGCTTGGAATAGCCTTTGGTTTGGCCGTTAAAGCCATGTTTCTGTTCGGCATCTAGCACCTCATTCCATCTATCATTAAGCATGTCTTGTGCAGCTCGAAGCTGTCTCTGCTGCTTTTTTAAGCTCTGTGCAGTGGCTATAAGCTGCCGATGGAAGCATTTTTGTTCAGAGGGTTCTTCTGGGATGGTATATTCATTGTCCTCCAGGAGAGCCTCTTCTTCGGAGACCGGTTCATAGTCACCATCTTCGGCATTGCTGTCATCGGACTGTGGCTCCGGACTCTGTTCACCGTCCTCCCGCTCCTCCTGCTCTATCGCTGTATCTGCGGGGTCTTCGACTTGTTCCGGAATATCACCGTCATTAGTCATGGTGTTGCTGTCTTTTCCTTTACGGGATTGTGTTCGGCGTTTTGGATGCCGACGCTTGGGTGGTTCTTCGGCGGGTTTATCCTCTATGCGATTATTTTCGCCGTTGCCTTCCGCCTCTTTGGGTGTATCCACCATATATACGTTGTATGAAGACGTAGCTTTCCACCGCCCTGTTATGGGCCAGCTTTGATCTATATCTGCTTCAGCTTCGAGGTCCATCCCGTCGAAGTCTTCTGAAGCGTAGTCGAGTAGATCAGTTCGATCTTCAACCGTGGCTACCAAGTGGGTGGTGGGTGGGGAACGAAATTCTTCACCCCCTGGGTATAGCGCGACTGTTCGCCAGCCTCCAGTTCGAACCGGATATAGTGCGGCTGTGTGTTCTCATCCAAGGAGAGAGCTCTTAACGACCTTAACATGTCGCCAAGTGGTGAGTGCTGGAAGATATCCACAACACAGAATTCGGTGATAGGCACTTGATTGGATTTGAGGGGCGTAGTTACGCGTAGTTTGGAATCAGAGACTGGAGCCGAGTCCGAGGTTCCGGTAACACAGACCCCATCAGTTGGGTCAGTGTGCGGATCCAACGCCGTAGAGTATGTGGCTCCCGTGGTGGGGTTGAGCTTCCCATCTTCGGGTGATGCGATTTGTTCTGGATCTAGGGCCAGAACTGTTGCAGGTGCTATTTCCTGATCCGATGATAGAGTTACGTCATGATCATCGTGGTGGCCGAGAGGGGTTGCCGCTGGTTCGAATCCGGTGAAGATCAAGTCTCCACGGATATCAGCAACGTAGTTCAAGCTACCGAATCTGACATGATGGCCAGGGGTATAGCTCTCGATCTGCTCAAGGTGGCCTTCAGTGTTGGCACGAAGCGCGAAGCCCCCGAACATGAAAAGTTGGTCGGGAGGGAAAATCCCCTCGACGTCGCCATTGCAGTTGATGACGTGATCCATCAGTCCTTCCGTCGACGACATAGTGGAACTCTCAATGAAAGCAGCAATGTCGGTGTCAAAACCAGCGGATCTCCGGTAGGGAGTCCCGAACTATGCGTCCGAGGATCGATGGTAACAGGTGGCAGGGGACACGATGTTTACCCAGGTTCAGGCCCTCTTGATCGAGGTAAAACCCTACTTCCTGCTATATTAGTATGAGTGAATATGTATACAAGAGTTGATCTACCCCGAGATCGTAATGGCTAAACCCTAGGTCTAGCCTATGAGGATATTATGGTTCTTCTCCGGCGTCTATGGACTAAACCCTCTAGTTTATATACACACTGGAGAGGCCTAGGGTTTGTACATACCATCTTGCAGAGCAAGGAAAATCTACACCTGTGATAGCCTGGCTTATTAGGGATGATAGACTACTCATATCAATAAGGAATTCCTTCTTTTTCGGGAGCCCATTCAGAAAAAACTCCAAAGTTAAGCGTGCTCAGCTTGGATTAATTTCAGGATGGTTGACCGACCGGGAAGTTGCTCTCGGGTGCGCGTGAGTGAGGACAAAGTGCACAGAATAGACTAGTATTGATATATGGGTCCAGTCTAGATCCCGCCAGGAGTAACGACCACCGGCGGGTGTGTCCGGGGCGTTACAAGTTGGTATCAGGGCCGACCCTCGCGGTTACATGGATGTTTGTGGACAGGTGCTCGGTCATGTTATTCATGATGTTTGTGACCTGTCGTGGCACACGGCATGGCACATGTATCGAACTGGATGCATAGACGTTTGTGCCAAGAGGGAACGTTCCTGTGGCCCGACGAGGATGTCGGTTCCTCTGAGTGGGGATGTATGTGATAGCCTGGCTGATTAGGGATGATAGACTACTCATATCAATTAGGAATTCCTTCTTTTCCGGGAGCCCATTCGAAAAGAACTCCAAAGTTAAGTGTTCTTAGCTTGGATTAATTTCAGGATGGGTGACCGACCGGGAAGTTGCTCCTGGGTGCGCATGAGTGAAGACAAAGTGCGCAGCATAGACTAGTATTGATACATGGGGCCAATCTAGATCCCGCCAGGAGTAACGACCACCGGTGGGTGTGTCCCGGGCGTTACAACACCCGAGCCTAAAACTTGTCGTTACAAGAATCCAGGAGTCCTATCCGGATACAAGAGATGATCTTCTATAATAATCTTCACGGCCCACCAGTCCGGCCCACCAGGAGTTTGTCCGGTCACATAAGGAACCCCCGATCCAGGACTCCCTCACATGCCAGCAGAATATTCAGTCTGTTAACGGACCAAAGCAACATGGGACCAACTAAGCGATGGGTCCACTAAAGGCCCAACTAAACATTGGGCCGGATGTAGGCCCGTGTAAGTTGTGGGCTTGGCACAAAGTGTGAAGGGCCCCAATGGCCTTTCAGGCCTAAGAAAGTTTTGGCCCGGTCGACTACGTCACATTTTCGCCCTTTTTCACATAGCGAATGATGGCATATACAATAACTAGTAGGAATTAAGAACAAAACTACTCGGCATTGTAACTTACAACAAACCTACACTATACAATAAAGGATTTATGGTATATTACATCCACTGGGCATCGAAGTTCACCACGAGTGATCATAAAGCACAACGAAGAAGCAGATTACAAAAACTGGGTATCATTGCACGTAACAAAATAATACTGAACCAAGACCACTTCCAAGACAGTTAAAGAAAGGTTAGCCATGCGCGGGAGCTGCTGTGCAAGCTGCTGAGCAAGGCTATGAGACCGGCCTAGCATGTCGGTCATAGCTTCCAGGTGTAGCTGTTTAGCAATGTGGCTCTCATTGGTGTTCTCTACGATCTTCCTTAGAGATTGGACTTCAAGTCGAAGTTGAGTTGCAGAGTGCCTTTCTTCTTGAACTTGAGACTGAAGAAGTGAAACTGATTCAGACAGCGAATTATGTGAGCTTGTATGACTGCTAGTCTCAAGTAACTTGAACACTGCATCAAGACATGACTTTGGGATTGTCTCTCCATCTTCAAGATGTTTTGCTTTCTTTGCTGCAATATATGTTGGGTTTGTCTCTTAGCCTTCAGCAGACTTGTGCATGCCATCAGGCATATCACCCTGAAACAAGCAGAGAGATGACATGTTTTACACGTGTATAAACAAAGATGGTAACTATGCTGTCAATTCCATCCAATTTCAAGTTAGAAAATAAAGAGCCAGTTCAAAATATCAATAGCATAATTTGACATTGTTCATAATGCGTGGAGCTTCACCACACTACTGGATTACCGTGTTGACAAAACAAGCATAGATGGAGGGCAAATAAAATCATTGTATCTATTTTGGTTATTGTGCATGGCATGTTGTTCATATCATTAGCCACATCAGTAAGATAAAGCAGGAGATGACAAGGTGCAAATGTGGGCTGCTTCACCACACACTGGATTATAGATCCACAAAAACAAGCATACATATAGGGAGTATTGAGTGATGTGCATCGTATTAATAAGGAATTTGGTTTTACAACTAAAACTTGGAACTTATAGTTGTTGCGAACATGCATTTTGATAGAAACAACAAACTAAACAGAAGTTGACAATAGGTAGTATGAGCAAATTAAACAGCAACCGAGGATAAAGGCTTTAGAAGGACTGACTTACGTTAACAGTTAACACTGGCTTTATAAACGTTAACAGTTAACACTGGCTTTATAATGCCCTTATCCATTTCAAGGGAAGGATAACTTAAGAATTTCAGCACAGAATGTTCTTCATAAGCATTACAAGTACTCTACATTTTTTAGAGAGTAATTATAGATATGATAATACTAGAAGGGATAGAGGATAATGAAGATAAGATGTAGATTGATGCTACATAATCAAATACCAATCCCTGTAAGTACAAGCGTTACAAGACAAAATGTACTGACAATAGCAATGGGCTACACTTATGCACTCGCACAGTCAGTGTATTCAACTTTTTGGTAAGATTAAATATAGATCTGATATTTTTTACTAATTAGTGGGCGAGGGAGATAAGATGCAGAATGCTACACAATGAACTAATCCCTCCTTCCCATAATATACGAGTGTTTTGTACACTGGTGTACAATAAAAAACGCTCTTATATTATTGGACAGAGCGAGTAGCTGTTAATGTAAGTACAGTGATAGAAGACGTTTCGTCCTTACAAGAGCACTGCAGAGCTAAACTTCTTCAAAAGCATTCAGTTGATTCTAAATTTATGTAAGAGTCAATACTGGTCTTATAATGTCCACCAAATGGAGGATAACGAGGCTACCATGGGCAGTGATGCTACATAATCAACCATCTATGGAAGTATGGTCATACGGGGCAAGAGGTACTCACAAGAGCAATGTAGTGTGTAGTATAGTTGCGAGTTTCTGTGGTCCCTTGAGAATGAATGTTCTTCTACAAACAGTTTTCGTACAAGTGAGACGGTAAGATACATGCAGAAAAGTAGTTCAAATTATGATGTGATGTCATAGATAGTACCTTACGCTGCAAACGAGACCAATGTGTAACAAAATTATACCAGTCACTGTCTGAACTACGACGCAAAACCCCCATTCCAGCAAAGAGTACGCCAAATCCAGTTGCTAAATCCCTTTTCAAACGAGATAGAGCCCCACTTACAGCAAATAGGACCCCTGTTCCATTTATTGCCGGTTTAGAAGAGCAAGCTTATATTGTTGTCAGGAACTTTGTGTGCACCGGAGACTTTACAGAAATTTTGTTTAGAGGCTTGCCATCGAAGTGCGCTTGCCTGAAGTAGGAACGATACTTCATCAACGAGTGCTTGAAAACTGCAAGCAACTGTTGCTCATCTTCACTATTCGGTTTGGTCCTCGCCTATTTAAAAGAATGAAATCTTGTGTCTTCTGTCAGCAGAAACATATGCAGTAATTACCCTGAACAAGATTAGTACATTACTTACGCGTAAGTTGTGGAGGAATGTTGGAAATTGTTCTGTGTTTGTGGTATATTCTTTCCATGAAGAAAAGATGCACACAAAGTTCCTGACAACAGTATAAGCTTGCTCTTCTAAACTGGGAATAAATGGAATAGGGGTCCTATTTGCTGCAAGTGGGGCTCTGTCTCGTTTTGAAAAGGGATTAGGCAACTGGATTTGGCGTACTCTTTGCTAGAATGGGGGTTTTGCATCGTAGAGCTGGTGCTATGTCAACTGGCATCATCATACTGTTTGTTGCAGTTGGGGTCTGCTGAGTTGGGGCATCAGAGATGGCCAGTGTAGTAGGGCTAGAGTCTGCTAGATTTGTGGCCATGTTTTCTAGGTCTGGTAATATTGCAACTACACCAATTGGGATATTTGATTTATCAGGTGTCACTACCTTTTCTAAATACTTTGTTCATGCTCCTCGGCGATCAGCAATCGCCCTCTTCCTTTTGAACATCTCATACACAAGAACATCATTTGAATGGATAAATATGGTATGATGATAGATGGAATATGTACTAAAAATGGATAGGCAGTGCATATTCACACACACGGTGTGTAAACTAAGCTAATGACAGTGCAACAAAGTAGAAGCAATGCAAAGAATCAGTTGCAAGATATGTGCGACCAATATAACCTTGAAAAGTTAGAGCAAGCACCTTGATGGGTGAATAAGATAGGGCATTGTAACATCCCAAGTTTAAATTTGGATGTTAACATAGATCATTCATAAGCATTCATTATTTGAGCATTCTGCATTTGAGTTTATTTGAAAATTGATCCAAAAACTTTAAGCAACTCAAGGACCCACGTGAGAGAGTTGGAAGTTTTCCCAAAGAGGACCCACTATTTTATTATTTTATCAGTTAGGTTGGATCAATTGATATTTTTGCCAATTTTCATTTTCAATATTTTAAATAAATGAGAGAAGATAATATGACTTCTTCAAAAATAGAATAAAAATATTGGAATTTGAATTTTGAGTAAAAATAACTTTGATCGGATTTTTATTTGCAATTTATTATTTTAAAATTGCATTAAACAAGTTATTTTATATTTTAGGCATTTTTTAGAAAAATGTTCACTTTGTCCCAAATATTAGGTGGGAACGAGGAAATTTGCTTCTGGATTTTTTAGGATTTTTTTATATTCTAGTTTTGAATTTTTCGTTCGGCGAATTAAAAAAACTTAGGCCGAGCCGACTCTGCCGAAGCCCAGCCGCCCGAGCCGGCCTGCTCTCGCGCGCCACCGACCTCCGGTCGAAGACCACCGCCAATAGGGCACCTCTGCCGCCCGTGTCCGGGGCGGACTCCTACCCTCGCTGCCCCTCCTCCAAGAAAGAGGCCCCGACCCCCCCTTTACAAGCCAAGGCCCCGGCCCTCGAGCACCTCCACCGCCACCGCCGCTTGCCACCGTCGCCGCCGCGAACCCGCGCTGCCACCGCCCTGCCCGCACTCGCCAGCGCCGAGCTCCGCCACCCCCGCTGCCACCGCATGTCGCCACCGCGCCAGCGCCGCGCCCCGTTGCCGCTAGCCGCCGCCGCCGCTGACCGCCCGCCGCCGCCAATGCCCGAGCTGCCTCCGCCGCCTGAACCCGCGAACCCACCGCCGCCCACAACTCACCCCGCCGGCCAAACCCGATCCGTGAGGTATAACCCGTCCATTTTTTTAGGTTTTGTTTCAGTTTTTTTAAACCATAGATCGTTTTTTAAGAAAACCTAGATTCATTTTCTATGGTTTATTTAAACAACGAACATCCGCTGTTTCGTTCCAGAAAATGAACGTTCACGATTTAGATTTTTCTTTTTCTGTTAATTTTCGTCAGGGACCTATCCGCGATTTAGGTTTTTACAAATTAACCCCTAGTTTTCAAATGGCCGTTACTTTTTACTCGTTCGTCGGAATTAGGTGAAACCAACGCCAATTTCTTTGTTTCGATCTTATATTTCCAGTAGCGTGAACCAAATTTGATTTTGAAAGTTTTTAAATTTGAATTCAAACAGATTTGTGTTTGAACTTCTTTTGATCGTAAGTTGAGTTTCGTAACTCCGTTTGAGTTGATTCTTTTTGCAAATCGAAGCTCTTGACCTAAATTTTCTGATAAGGTCAAATTAACTTAATTTTGGTACTGTTAGAAATTGTTTTTTGTTGCAAGAGTTATTCGTTTATTTTCGAGTTATTTTGATATATGTTCTTCGATTCTGTTGCATGATTGCTTATGTATGCTATTGTTTGATTGTGATAGAATTTTCGGAGTGCGAAGCATGCTACTACGAGTCACTAGGTTTCAACAATCATCAGCAAGGCAAGTTCATACTTTGATCATACTTTCCAATACCCAGTTTTTATTGCATTAGTTCTATCCTCAAAGATTGCATGAGTAGGACTTGGTCACATGTGGTATTGCTTAGTAGTTCATGAGGTAGGAACCCAATGACTTGAGATCAACCCACGGGAATATACGCTTTGTTACTATTGCTTAGCCATGATCGTAGACGTGGATTGGTATGTGAGATTTCATGAAAGTTGTGAGTGTAATAACAACTAAGGGAATGTTTAAGGTGGTAACTTTAGTACACCACTGGGTGGATTGGTTGCAGGGCACTTGGAGAGTCCATTGTTGTCCTAGGAAATCCCAGAGGACCCGTGTGATTATCCTATGGAATGCCACCCAGGCTCAAAGGGATCATATATCATTCATGCCTAGAAACTTCCGTGTGCAGCCACATGCCATTATGGGCTCTGGCATAGTTGAGTATGTAGTGTGAGCTCTTTCAGTGGTGAACTAGCAGATGTAGGGGAAAGTAGGTGTAACTGTTCATCCGAGGTAAAGAGTAAATGCTTCTGAAAGACTGTGTCTCGGTCATCCGTTTCTCAAACACCAGGCAGTGCGAGAAATCAAACGGAGGAGATTGAGTCTTGTGGGGAAAAGTGCACAAACCTCTGCAGAGTGTACAAACTATTCATGAGTAGCCGTGTCCCTGGTTATGGACATCTTGAGTATCCTAGTATTTGAATTATGGACTAATCTCAACACTCTATTTAATTAACTTGTTGGGTTAATAATGACTTTGGTAATTTGGGATTGAGATGACGGAACCATTTCTCAATATTGCTTAAAACAACAGTGTAGTCAATAAAATTTATTCCTTTGTTGTAGAGAAAAACTAGCTTTATGCAAAAATAAACCTTACAGCCTCCACCAGCCAAATATGCATATAGTTGTAGACATTTGTTCATCATTACTTGCTAAAGTGTGTTATTGCTAGCATATTCAATGTGCTGACCTACACGGCTGCAACGTCTCATGTTGCAGAGTTTACCAACGAAGAATAAGGTGAGATTAGGTCGTTGTCAAGCAGTCAATGTTTGCCGTGGAGTTGGATGGACTCAACTTATCTTTGATGCTTCTTCAAGATTTTGTATTAGTTTATGGCCTTCAGCCATCTTATTGTAATAAAGGTCCTTATGAGGATTTTTCGATGTAATAAAGTGTGACTGAACTCTGCTATAAATCCTCTAAGTACTGTATGTGTCAGCATAGCGATCCAGGGATGACACTAAGCATAGAGACTCTGGTCCATTCGGATCGAGGTCGCTACAGGCATCTGCCTCTGGCTCCTCCATTAGGGAGCTACATTGCCTTAGGTCTCCCTCTAGCTCAGAATCATTGTTAGGATCATATTCTGAGCATGAATATGTAGGTGGAGAGCGTTTGCATTGCATTGCATCCATACTTGATTTCAGTCCCTTAATGCCAAGTTTGACAGCCATGGCATTATTCAGCTTTATTCTTTTCATGTGCGCAAGCTCATAATCATTATGATGATGTTCAATATCTAAGATTCATGAAAACATAAAAAGTAGTCTGATTATTATGGAATGCATTGTGGATTCAACTTGAAGAGTGTCTCCCAACAAACCCGTGTGTATACAAATTTCATCCTCCAACCGTGCTGACCAGACCACACACAGAAATACAAACCTCTTATGTCTCTAACAAGTGAGCACACATTTCAAAACTGAAGTAGGAACATTAGAATCATATCAAATTCATTTTTGAACAAATAAACTAAGGAATTATGAGTGGCATAATGTTTAGCTTCAAGGGTGGAGTGCTGGTAATGCGACACAAAGCAAGTAGGCAGATTGTATTCCATGTTAAAGATCATAGTCTATGTAAAAGGTCGATATGACACTTTCTTTCTATACAATGCAGTGTTCGTTGCCCACACATGATGAAAGAGATCACACAAAGAAATACTATTCACTCATGTCTACGGTTCCAACATTTTGAAATAGGGTGGTCCACCCTACAAGAATATTGACAACAAATATGGCAAGGCAAGCATAGAGGTAGTGAATCAATCATTACTTGGGAGCTTACTAGGACAAGTATACAAAATTGTAACTACAGAAAGACACCGTCCAAAATCTGAATCAAGAAGTTGCTCTAGCACTTATTGTTTGCAACTAATCGACATGAATAATTGGATATCACATCGAATGAGTAAGAAAGACAAGTAAAATTATCAACAAACTTGGCCTACAGTAGTAATCTGGGTCAATGTCACTATGACAAATGATCCAACATGAATAGTGTATGTTCCTTGGGCCAGAATTTTGAAATCCTGTGAACTTTACATGTACTAAAGATTACTAAAATATATGAACCATTAAGTGTAGGTAGCACTCAGTACACACCGAACCCTAATTATAGTCCTGCCTTATGAGTAATAAATCAATTAGAAAATGAGTGATTGGGAGTAGCTACTGAGGGTTGAGGACGTATCTCAGGATAAATCGGGTTCGCTTAGTTGGTGCCGCTCGTCTGAGCCCTGAACGGACTGGGAAGGTAGGCACGGCGGTGCGCCCGGGCAGCGGTGACGCTGTTGGCGAGTGGCTCCTCACTTCCTAGTAGTCCGGCGTCCCCTCCTAGAGTCATGTCGTTCGGGGACGGCAAGTCACCGACGAGGCAGGCGGCTGAGGGCGAGTAGAGATCGGAAGCGCATCAGAACAGAGGGGAATCGGGGTCTGGGCCGACCCAAAATCCCAGGGTGGGCCACGGCCCCCTATAGATCCACACCCCATCAGTGTACATGTATATTCGAAACTAAATTAGGAACATTTAGCTGACCAATTAAACGACTATGTTTTAATAATATCATATTCATATTTGAACAACTAAGCTTGTTTAGCTTGATGGGTGGAGCAGTGCTATTGATCGTATAGTGATCATAAAAGGGGGAAACCCTAAGCATGATCAATTAAACCCTATTATGATTGTGACTTGGCAGATTTGAAGCTATAAACCGCATAAATGCTATTTAGTAACCATTTTTTGCTTCAAACTAAGAACTAGTAAATTCTAAGAGTTGAAAAGATAGTACAATAACCAAGTTGTGATCTTTTTTCTGGTTGAGATCAAAAAGTTGAGCAGATATGAAGTAGTACCACCTCTTTTGTGGCGCCGTGTAGGCATCGGGGGTGCGATGGCTATCGGTGGCATGGAAGCAGATCTGCGATGGTAGACGGTCCATTGGGGGATAAGTCCTGTTGAGGTGGACGAGAAGGTCATCGGAGCTGCCCCGGCGAGGACGATGATGGCGTCGATGATGCGAGAGGACGCGATGCAAGGTTCCCGGTCCGTTGCTGTGGATGAGAAACACCCATCTCTAGCAGTGGAGGACGCGGTCTGCGCTCCGGCATGGTGGAGTACGGCAACGACAGATGGGGTGGCACACGGAGGAGGCTGGTGTGGGGATGGTGTTCTTGCGCGGACGGTGTATTGATACGTCTCCAATGTATCTATAATTTTTGATTGTTCCATGCTATTATATTGTCCATCTTGGATGTTTTATATGCATTTATATGCTATTTCATATGATTTTTGGGACTAACCTATTAACCTAGAGCCCAGTGCCAGCTTCTATTTTTTCCTTGTTTTTGAGTTTTACAGAAAAGGAATACCAAACGGAGTACAATTGACGTGCCAAATTTTAATGATTTTTATGGACCAAAAGAAGCACCCTGAGTAAAAGAGTTGGGCCAAAAGAGTCCTGGGACGTCCACGAGGGTGGAGGGCGCACCCTACCCACCTGGGCGTGCCCTCCTGCCTCGTGGACGACTCGGAGACCCCCCAGACGTGAGACCGATGCCAAAATTTTCCTATAAATATAGAAGCCCCCAGAAAAAACCTAGATCGGGACTTCTGCCGCCACAAGCCTCTGTAGCCACCAAAAACCAATCGGGACCCTGTTCCGGCACCCTGCCAGAGGGGGATCCCTCACCGATGGCCATCTTCATCATCCCGGCGCTCTCCATGACATGGAGGGAGTAGTTCGCCCTCGGGGCTGACGGTATGTACCAGTAGCTATGTGTTTGATCTCTCTCTCTCTCTCTCTTTCGTGTTATTGATTTGGCATGAGATTGATGTATCGCGAGGTTTGCTACAATAGTTGGATCTTATGATGTTTCTCCCCCTCTACCTTCTTATAATGGATTGAGTTTTCACTTTGAAGTTATCTTATCGGATTGAGTCTTTAAGGATTTGAGAAAACTTGATGTATGTCTTGCATGTGCTTATCTGTGGTGACAATGGAATATTCATGTGATCTACTTGATGTATGTTTTGGTGATAAACTTGCGGGTTCAGTGACCTTGTGGACTTATGCATAGGGGTTGGCACACGTTTTCGCCTTGACTCTCCGATAGAAACTTTGGGGCTCTCTTTGAAGTTCTTTGTGTTGGTTTAATAGATGAATATGAGATTGTGTGATGCATATCGTATAATCATGCCCACAGATACTAGAGGTCACAATGGAGTATCTAGGTGACATTAGGGTTTTGGTTGATGTGTGTCTTAAGGTGTTATTCTAGTATGAACTCTAGGATAGATCGCATGGAAAGAATAGTTTCATGTTATTTTACTACGAACTCTTGAATAGATCGATCAGAAAGAATAACTTTGAGGTGGTTTCGTATCCTACAATAATCTCTTCGTTCGTTCTTCGCTATTAATGACTTTGGAGTGACTCTTTGTTGCATGTTGAGGGATAGTTATATGATCCAGTTATGTTATTACTGTTGAGAGAACTTGCACTAGTGGAAGTATGAACCCTAGGCCTTGTTTCAAAGCATTGCAATACTGTTTTCGCTCACTTTATTGCTTGACCTTGTTGTATATTTTAAGATTACAAAAACCTATATCTACCATCCATTTTGCACTTGTATCACCATCTCTTCGCCGAACTAGTGCACCTATACAATTTGCCATTGTATTGGGAGTGTTGGGGAGATAAGAGACTCCTTGTTATTTGGTTGTAGGGTTGTTTAAGAGAGACCATTTTCATCCTACGCCTCCCATGGATTGATAAACCTTAGGTCATACACTTGAGGGAAATTTGCTACTGTCCTACAAACCTTTGCATTTGGAGGCCCAACAACGTCTACAAGAAGAAGCTTGCATAGTAGACATCAAGCCCCTTTCTGGCGCCATTACCAGGGTGGCTAGGTAAGCAGCACTCACATCTCACCAACGAAGCTCTTTTCTGGCACCGTTGCCGGGGAGGTTAGTTCTTGAAGGTATATCTTTAGATCTTGCAATTGAATTTTTTAGTTTCTTTTTTTATCACTAGTTTAGTTTATAAAAGAAAACTACAAAAAAAATGGAATTGAGGTTGCCTCATATTCTTCATCTTTTTAATATCTTTCGTGAAAATGATGGAAAGAAAAATTGTGCCAAAGTGCTAGAAGAAGAATGCACTAAAATGTTTGGCCCTAAATACTTGAATGATGAGCATGATTGCAATGTTGTTAGTGTGAATTCTTTGAATATCCATGATGCTAATGATATGCAAAACCACAAGCTTGGGGATGTTATGTTTGATGAAGATGATATTTTTAGTCTCCCAAGTTTTGATGAGCAAATTTATTCTGATGAAAGCATGCCTCCTATTTATGATGATTATATTGATGAAAGTGGATTTGGAGAGGTCATGACTTTATTTAGTGATGAATCCACTATTTTGGAAGAGGTTCCAATTGATTATGAGAACAAAGTTGCTATCTATGATGATTATTGTGATGACTTGTATGCTATTAATATTAATGATAACCATGAAACTTGTCATCACGATTTTAGTTTTCAATTGGATTATGCCTCACATGATAGTTATTTTCTTGAGTTTGCTCCCACTACTATTCATGAGAAGAAATTTGCTTATGTGGAGAGTAATAAAATTTATATGCTTGGGGATCATGAAAAGAGTGCTTTATGTGATGGTTATATTGTTGAATTCATTCATGATGCTACTGGAAATTATTATAAGGGAGGAATATATGCTTGTAGGAGTTGCAATAATATCAAGTTTCCTCTCTATGTGCTTAAAATCTTGAAGTTATGCTTGCCTTGCCTTCCTATGCTAGTTGATTATTGCTCCCATAAATTGTTTGCTCACAAAGTCCCTATGCATAGGAAGTGGGTTAGGCTTAAATGTGTTAGTCATATTCTTCATGATGCTCTCTTTATGTTTGAATTCTTATCTTTTATGTGAGCATCATTGAAATCGTCATTCCTAGCTAAAAGGCATTAAAGAAAAGCGCTTGTTGGGAGACAACCAAATATTTACCCTTACTATTTTTGTGTGTCCACATGATTAAGATATTGTAGTAACATTGTTTTATAGCTTTTATTTCTATAAAGTGCCAAGTAGAACCTTTGGGAATACTTGGGTGAATGTTAATGTTATCTTGCTGTAAAAAACAGAAACTTTGCGGTCACGAGATTAGCTGCCATTTTTACAGATGATTAATAGAAAAATTACTCACGTCCCCCAATTTATTTCAGAATTTTTAGAGTTACATAAGTATTCTAAAGTAACAGATTGCTACAGACTGTTCTGTTTTTGACAGATTCTGTTTTCTATGTGTTGTTTGCCAATTTTGATGAATCTATGATTAGTATCGGAGGGTATGAACCATAGAGAAGTTGTAATACCGTAGATATAACACTAGTATGAATATAGACTGAGTTCACAATAGTACCTAAGTGGTGGTTTGTTTTCTTATACTAATGGAGCTCATGTGATTTCTGTTAAGTTTTGTGTTGTGAAGTTTTCAAGTTTTTGGGTAAGGATTTGATGGACTATGGAATAAAGAGTGGCAAGAGCCTAAGCTTGGGGATGCCCAAGGCACCCCAAGGTAAAATTCAAGGACAACCATAAGCCTAAGCTTGGGGATGCTTTACTTGAGGATATATTTTTATTCATCACATGATATGTGTTTTGCTTGGAGCGTCTTGAATGATTTGAGTCTTTGATTTTTAGTTTACCACAATCATCCTTGCTGTGCACACCTTTTGGGAGAGACACACATGAATCGGAATTTATTAGAATAATCTATGTGCTTCACTTATATCTTTTGAGCTAGATAATTTTGCTCTAGTGCTTCACTTATATATTTTTAGAGCACGGTGGTGGTTTTATTTTATAGAAATTATTGATCTCTCATGCTTCACTTATATTATTTTGAGAGTCCTTTAGAACAACATGGTAATTTTCTTTGCCTATAAAATTAGTCCTAATATGATAGGCATCCAAGATGGGTATCATTGAATACGATGAGAAGTTTGATGCTTGGTGATTGTTTTGAGATATGAGGATGGTGATATTAGAGTCATGCTAGTAGAGTAGTTGTGAATTTTAGAAATACTCATGTTGAGGTTTGCAAGTCCCGTAGCATGCACGTATGGTAACCATTGTGTGACAAATTTGAAGCATGAGGTATTCCTTTGATTGTCATCCTTTGTGTGGAGGTCGGCATCGCGCGATAGTTAACTCCTACCAACCCTTCCCCTAGGAGCATGCGTGTAGTACTTTGTTTTAGTGACTTGTAGATTTTTGCAATAAGTATGTGAGTTCTTTATGACTAATGTTGAGTCCATGGATTATACGCACTCTCACCCTTCCACCGTTGCTAGCCTCTCTAGTACCGCACAACTTCTCCGGTACCATTAACCCACCATATACCTACCTCGAAACAGCCACCATACCTACATATTATGGCATTTCCATAGCCATTCCGAGATATATTGCCATGCAACTTTCCACCGTTTTGTTTATTATGACAAGCTCCATCATTGTCATATTGCCTTGCATGATCATGTAGTTGAGATTGCATTTGTGGCAAAGCCACCATCCATAATTTTTTCATACATGTCACTCTTGGTTCATTGCACATCCCGGCACACCGCCAGAGGCATTCATGTAGAGTCATATTTTGTTCTAAGTATCTAGTTGTAATCCTTGAGTTGTAAAAGAAATAGAAGTGTGATGATCATCATTATTGGAGCATTGTCCCATGTGAGATAAAAAGAGAAAGGGAAAAAAAGAGAAAGAGTCTCCAAAAAAGAGGAGTCTAAAAAAATGAGATAAAAAGAGAGAAGGGACAATGCTACTATCCTTTTTCCACACTTGTGCTTCAAAGTAGCACCATTATCTTCATGATAGAGAGTCTCTTGTTTTGTCACTTTCATATACTAGTGGGAATTTTCAGCATAGAATTTGGCTTGTATATTCCAACAATGGGCTTCCTCAAAATAACTTAGGTCTTTGTGAGCAAGCAAGTTAGATGCACACCCACTTAGTTTCTTTTGTTGAGCTTTCAGACATTTATAGCTCTAGTGTATCCGTTGCATGGCAATCCCTACTCACTCACATTGATATCTATTGATGGGCATCTCCATAGCCCATGAATACGCCTAGTTGATGTGAGATCATCTTCCTCCTTTTTGTCTTCTCCACAACCACCACTCTATTCCACCTATAGTGCTATGTCCATGGCTCACGCTCATGTATTGTGTGAAAGTTGAAAAGGTTTGAGAATACTAAAGTATGAAACAATTGCTTGGCTGAAACCGGGGTTGTGCATGATTTGAATATTTTGTGTGACGAAGATGGATCATAGCCAAACTATATGATTTTGTAGGGATTAACTTTCTTTGGCCATGTTATATTGAGAAGACATGATTACTTTGTTAGTATGCTTGAAGTATTATTATTTTTATGTCAATATTAAACTTTTGTCTTGAATCTTTCGGATCTGAACATTCATGCCACAATAAAGAAAATTACATTGATAATTATGTTAGGTAGCATTCCACATCAAAAATTCAGTTTTTATCATTTACCTACTCGAGGACGAGCAGGAATTAAGCTTTGGGATGCTTGATACGTCTCCAACGTATATATCATTTTTGATTGTTCCATGCTATTATATATTCTGTTTTGGATGTTTAATGGGCTTTATTATACACTTTTATATAATTTTTGGGACTAACCTACTAACCCAAGGCCCAGTGCAAATTGTTGTTTTTTGCCTATTCGAGTGTTTCACAGAAAAGGAATATCAAACGGAGTTCAAACGGAATGAAACCTTCGGGGGAGTTATTTTTGTAACAATATCAACACAGAAGACTTGGAGTACATGCCAGGAAGCGAGAGAGGCGACCACGAGGGCACGGGTGCGCCCAGGGGGTAGGCACGCCCCACCCTCGTGGGCCCCTCGTGGATCCCCTGACGTGCCTCTTCCTCCTATATATACCTACGTACCCTGAAACCATCGGGGAGCACCACGAAACCCTAATTCCACCGCCGCAACCTTCTATACCCATGAGATCCCATCTTGGAGCCTGTTCCGGAGCCACACCGGAGGGGGCATCTGAGTACTTGTACATCGCCATCGACAAGTTCACAAAGTGGCCGGAAGTGGAACCGGTGAGAAAGGTGACCGCACAGTCAGCAGTCAAGTTCTTCAGGTCAATTGTTTGCCGTTTCGGAATCCCTAACAGGATCATCACCGACAACGACACGCAGTTCACAAGTCGCACCTTCATGCAGTACGTCCGAGACCTTGGCGCCAAGGTCTGCTTTGCTTCTGTTGCTCACCCGAGGAGCAATGGTCAAGCGGAGAGGGCAAACGCTGAAGTGCTGCGCGGACTCAAGACAAGAACTTTCGACAGGCTGCACAAGTGCGGAAGAAACTGGATTGAGGAGTTGCCGGCGGCTCTTTGGTCAATCAGGACGACACCAAATCGAGCCACTGGACAGACACCCTTTGCTCTTGTCTATGGAGCAGAGGCAGTTCTCCCCACGGAACTCGTATACGGGTCGCCTCGAGTGCTCGCTTATGATGAGCTCGAGCAAGAGCAGCTGCGGCAAGATGATGCACTGCTCCTCGAGGAGAACCGTCTTCAGGCTGCTGTACGAGCTGCTCGATACCAGCAAGCTTTGTGCCGCTATCATAGCCGCAAAGTCAAGGCCATAAGTCTCGAGGAAGGCAACCTTGTTCTTCGGCGTGTTCAGTCCGCCAAGAATTCCAACAAGTTGACGCCGAGGTGGGAAGGCCCTTATCGGGTGAGACAAGTCACAAGGCCCGGCGCTGTCCGCCTTGAGACCGAAGAGGGCTTACCGGTGAGCAACTCCTGGAACATTGAGCACCTTCGCAAGTTTCACCCATATGGCGCGGTTGCCGTGACCCGCTCCGGCAACCACCTTTTGTACAAGTCTTGCCGCTGTTGCATGTAAACCTTTGTACAAAGCTGGGCGCCGATCCCGTGCATCAGTAAAGCTTTTGTGCCTTGCACAACTTGTCGTTTCATGCATTTTTCTCTTTTTCTTGCATATATTATATGACACCTCGTGCAGCACACACCTCCGGTAAGCAATAACGAGCCGCGAGGCTCCATATCTATGTTTCCTCCCTTTCTCTTTTTCTCTCAAGCAGAAGAAGGATTCCTCGCGCACAAGTTTGCCGGGGGGGAAGGAGACAGTGGTATGGACCAAGTGCCGTTCAAGAAAGCCTCGCCCTGCCAGGAAGCAGACCATACACAAAAGCTAAGTTACCAAAGTTTGAGCATTCAAATTTTTAAAAATTTCTAAGTTATCTTCCTTAAACGACCACGCTTTGTATGGAAAACCTGTGCGCGGAGGAACCTACCCGTGGCTAGCCGCACCCTTACTTTGTTTCGAGCACGCTCAACGGCTTAAGTGTGCTGCGACAAGTGTCGCGCCCTTACTTCGTTTTCGAGTTCGCTCAACAACCTAAGTGTGTTGCGACTAGCTGCGGCAAGGTTTCTTGCCGGTAGAGGCATTGCCAGCAGGCTGCTGAAGTTCCGCACTCAGCGCTCGCGGCAAGGGCCCCTTTGCCGGCAAGTTCCCTAAAAGCGTAGGGTAAAAGCATACAAAGTAAAGGAGTCAAATAAAGGAAATAACACTGCATTAACTACCCAAAATAAAGTTATATTACAAGACGACTTGTCGCTGTTCTAATAAACTACTGTCCATAACGTGATTGGCAGCGACAAGAGAAGCAGAAAGGAAGACAGTCTAGTCCAAGCGGTCGCCGTCGACCCTCCTGATCTTGCCCACCTTGGCCACGATGGGGGCGACAAGAGCCTTCAGCGCTTCCTGGTCGGCGTCGGGCGGCAAGGTCCTGAGGACGTTCTCAAGATTGATTCCGGGGTTGCGGTAGACTATCTTCGTCAGCACTCTCTCCACAACTCCCGTGCAAAGCCTGCGCGCCTCGTTCGCCAGCTGCGTGGGGATCCTCTCCCGGAGCTGCTCAAGGGCCGGTGCCACTCCCCTGAAGAATAAGCTTAGCTTGGCGCTGTGAGGGAGGTTCGCGTCGGGGGAGTACCCGAGGTGTTCTGTCCCCAGCCCCGCCAACTCTCTGTCGATATCAGCGGCGGCGGTGACAAGCTCCTCGGTCCACTGCTCCACCGTCTGCCTGAAGTTGTTCTGCGTGAGGGCAGCGCTGTCCAGCAGTGCCCTCTCAGCCCGGAGGTCCTCCTTCAGCTTTGTCTCCCGGTTCCTGGCGTTGTCGAGCGATGCAGTGAGGGTGGACAGCTTCAATTCTAAGTCCGCAATAGAATCCTTGGCGACGGCGAGCTCCTTGCCCTTGTCGGAGAGACGGACCTGCAGCTCCGAGTGGCTGTGGGCGTCTTTCTCCCTCTCCAACGTGAGCGCGGCAACCTTCTCCTCGCTCGTCTTCAAGTTGATCTCCAACTGCGCCACCCTCGCCTCCAAGTCTCTCTTGGCGGTCTCTGTAGCTGCAGCGGCATCCCTTGCTTCCTGCAGAGCCCCACCAATGGACTGCTCGCGCGCGGCAAGGTCGTCCTCGTGGCTGTCGAGGTCGACCTTCCGCTGCGTTAGCTCTCCTTCCCGCCGGGACAGCTCCTCGGCGGCGAGTCGTTGCTGCTCCTCCGCTTCAGCCTTCTCGAGGATGAACGCTTGGTGCGCCTCGGCGAGCTCCTCCCGCTCCTCCGCCAAGGATCGGAGGGCCGCCTGGTTGGCGGCGTGGAGCTCCTCGGCGCGCTTCTCCAAATCGAGGCCTGCCTTGGCAGCCAGAGCCTCTCGGGACTCCAGCTTGGCCTGCCTGGCACGGTACAAGGCCAGAAGCCGGCGCAGAAGCTGCTCCTCCTCGGGCTCGTTGCTGCTGCCGGGCGCGTCGACGAACTTCAGCCCCGCGGAGGCGAGGACTTCTCCATCGAAGACCTCCCCCTCCGCGGGCGCCCTTGACGAAGAAGCCCACGGAAGTTGGATGAAAACCCCGTTTCCGGCCTCCAAGTAGGCGCCAGTTCCGGCCGTGGCGGCGGCAGGGTCGGCGGTCGGCGCAGCGTCAAACGCTCCTGCGGCCTCAGGGCCGTCAGTGCGACCGCCGGTCCCCTCCCCGTCCGCCGCGTCGGCGTCCCTGGTTGCCTCTTCGACGGCGGGCTCCTCGGTGTCGACCACCTCTTCGGTAGCCGCGGCATCGCCAGCGTTGCCGCGCGCGGGCTCCTCGGTGGTGGCCTCCGTCTCCATAGGCTTTGGAGCGGACGAGTCTGAAGACAAGAAGAAGAAAGAAGAAAATCATTGTCAAGCAAATATCCAAAAAGAAGAAATCAAAAGAGGAAAAGCACAAGGGTTACCTGCGCGGGCCTCTTCTTCGACGGGGTCCCTCGCCGGGCGGTCCTCCCTTGGCGGCGTGGTAGTAGCCCCCGCCGGCGGAGGGCCGCTGGCGCCTTCCCTTGGCGGGGTTGTGGTGCTCGCCCTTGGCGGGGTACTCGCCCTTGGCGGAGTACCCGCCCTTGGCGGAGTATTCTCCCTCGCCGGGGAGCTCCTCCTTGGCGGGGAGGTTGAGACGAGCGGCTCGTCGGGAGCAGTCTCTTGGCGCTCCTGAGGCTGCGGCTCTACTTCTGCACAAATCAACAAACAAACAAGACGATTAACAAGGATGAGAAGCCCACGCACGCCCGACAAGCGAAGAAGCAAACAGAAGACTACGCTGGGGGCTGCGCTGGGGGCTGCTCTGCGGGGCAGCCGGCTGGTCCGGCAAGCTCGTCGCTGGCGCATCCCCCGCTGCTGCGACGGGCTCGTCCTCGAGGTCCACCACCGGGATCTTGGCCCTCTTCGCCACCCTTTGGGTCAGGGTCCTGAAAGGCGGAAATCAAACAGAATCAGACAAAGAAGATTCAAGACAAGAACAACAAATTGAAGAAAACAAGAGTTGCAAGTACTTACTCTTCCTCCTCCTCGTCGGAACTGAGAACAGAGAAGTTGAAGTCTGCCTCGTGCGGTCCGGCGCGAGGAGCTGGAGGAGTAGGCGCCCTCGGCCGCTTGCCGGGAGCGGGGTCAGTGGTCTGCGAGGACCCCGCTCCGGTCGTCGCCGAGGCCCGAGGGGCAGAAGGAGCGGTGGAGCCCGTGCGTGAAGATCCTCCTCCAGCCGCTGCTGAGGCGCGAGGCGCCCCCTCTGCGGCCTTGCGGAGACGCTTCTTTGGTTGAGGCGGGGGACTTGGCGGCGGCGGTGAACTTCCCGAGGACGAAGAAGAGTCGAGGTTTAGAGACCCGCCCGAGTCTTCGGCAGAATCGCTTGATTCATCGCCCTGCTCGGCGGGCTCGCTCGACTTCGTCCCTTGCCCGGCGGCCTCACTCGTCTCGGCAGGCTGCCCGGCAGGCCTTAGCAGTTTGAGGATCTCTTCCTCCTCGGCCCAACTCACCGCATCCGCTGCATCTGCCTCCTCCAAGGTGTACCCGAATTCACCCGCAGCCTCGACTGCGGCAGCCTCCTCCAACCTAGTGGCTATATACGCCATCTCCCGGTCGGTGGTGTCGCGGGTGAGGCCCTTCTTCTCGTCGGGATCGATGGGCAGCTCCACCAAGTTATCGAAGAATGTTTGCATGGCTTCATCAGAAGGCGCCAGCCAAGTGGGGTCGATTCCATGGGAGTCACACAACGACATTGCCGCGCGGATAGCACTGAGCGATGAATTGTTGCATAGTGGAACTACCCCCCACGGCAAGCTGAACCACTCCGGGTGCTTGGCGTCGTGCTTGAACAGCTCACGGAGCATCCCTTTGAGCTCCAGAACAGTGAAGTTATAGTTGAGGCCTGGGCGCAGCCTCATACAGTCTGCCGCATTGCCGAAATCCCAAGCAAGACTCTTCCTCTCCTACAAGGGAGCGATGCACCGGCGAAGGAAATCTGCTCCGACAACCCCTACAGTGAGTTTGGCTTGCCGGAGGCGAAGGATCCTAGTGATGGCTATCTTCAACTTGTCGTCCTCCGGGGCCAGATCACTCCAGTCCTTGCCGCGCACTATTGCGGCTCAGCGCGGGGAAGTGAACTGCTGGGGTCCATCCTCCATGACCCAGCACCAATCAGCCCTCCACTCCTCCCACTTGCCGCGGAGCTCTCCAGTCAAGTATGCCTCTTTCTTATTGAGCCTAAAGATCCAAGAAATCCTGCCAGACAGAGGAGACCCAGACTCTACTCGAGGCGTGAAATAGTGGCGAAAGAAGGCTACGTTGGGGTGGACTCCGACAAAGTTTTCGCACAGATGTGCGAAAACGGCCATGGTCAAGACTGCATTCGGGGTGAAATCCAAAAGATGAAACCCGTAGATGTTCATAACGTCGCAGAAGAATTCAGAGTATGGAGGACAGAGTCCACAATGGAAGAACAGGGCGAAATAGGCATACCCTCCCGGGAACATGTCGCAGGCTTCGGCGGGGAGAACCCTGGTGCGCGGGTGAGCTTTCGTCTCCCTCGACCAGAAGAGGTAGAACTTGTCCTTCAGCTCCCTCGCGCCGAGCCTCGGCGGAAAGACCACCATCTTCTTCCGCATTGCTGCTAATTTCTGCGCCCGGTCGGTCTTCGCGGCTTTCGCCTTGTCGCGCTTCGGGGCCATGGCAGGGGCGGCGAGGGAGGTCGACGGCGCTGGAGAGGCTGGCGGCGGCGGAAGAAGGGCGGAGCGCTGCTATCTTTCGACCTTCGGGAAGAAGGAGAGCGGCGGGGGTTTCTGGAGGTTGAAGACGCAATGAAGCAATGGGGGAAACTGTCCCTGTTTCCTCTGATTTTAAGGGGAAGAGGGGGACGTTCCGCATTTTCCCATTAAAGAAACAGGTCACAATCTCTCCCACGACGCCGCAATCGACGCGTGCCGCTAGGGAGGGGCGCGACAGATACGGAGTGGGATACGGCGCGCAGTGGGCCGCGTGTGCCCGTGCACTGTTTTGGGCCTGGCCCAACAGCGCTCGGCACCGTGTGTGGCCCAGGCCCGGGGGCTCCTGTCGGTGTACTAAAGTAGGGGTACCTTAGTATCCCGACTTGTGCACGGGCAGTAGCAGCATCCCGTGGTCGGGCTCGCCACGCGCCCGCCAAGGCCCGCTCTGGATCCTTTAGAGCCATTCAAGAACAAAGTATTCAAGTTAAAGAAACAAGACCCCGGCAAGAGGAGCTTGCCGGGAAGGCCGTACGAGGCTCAAGACCACCCCTTTGGCACAAGGCCCTGGCAAGAGGAGCTTGTCAGGAAGGCCAAACATGGCATTTCGGAAGACTTGCTGTAGCGTATCGCGCGCCCCGGCAAGGCCCGGAGAGCGACAAGCTTCCGGGCGCGGCAAGGTAGCGACCGCGGCAAGGCGCTTGCCGCGGCAAGCTCCCACTACGTGCCCGCGCTCCAGCTCATCCAGCCACGCGTCGCCCTGGGGCCCTTCCAGGTGCACGTGGCTGAAGACTGTGCAGCCTGGGGTACACCGTGGCGAGCCACGATGACGAGGCCACCTTCGTGGCGAACGGAGACGCCCTAACGGACACTTTTTGCACTGTTTGGGGGCGACGGCGACGGGCATTCAATGCCCTTGTCCCCTGCCGTCAGGGTTAGGTATAGACCACTGTACATACATTGTACATGTACTGTTCCAACTACCACCATTTTTACACTTTTACCCTCATCTACGTTGCCACCTGTCGGTGACCCCTTCGACCTATAAAAGGAGGCCCATGCGCAACGTAGGTGGGATTCCGATGCTTGATCACTCTCACGCTCGGTGTAGCTAGCAACCAGCTCTGTAGCTCTTCGTGCTCCCGAGCCAAGAACACAATACAACCAAGGCAGGAGTAGGGTTTTACGCATCCGTGCGGCCCGAACCTGGGTAAACTGCCTGCGTGCTAGCCTCGATCTGCTCTTCGTGCTCCCTCCGCTCCCTTGGCTCGATGCGTAAAACCCTACTCCTGCCTTGGTTGTATTGTGTTCTTGGCTCGGGAGCACGAAGAGCTACAGAGCTGGTTGCTAGCTACACCGAGCGTGAGAGTGATCAAGCATCGGAACCACACCTACGTTGCGCATGGGCCTCCTTTTATAAGTCGAAGGGGTCACCGACAGGTGGCAACGTAGATGAGGGTAAAAGTGTAAAAATGGTGGTAGTTGGAACAGTACATGTACAGTGGTCTATACCTAACCCTGACGGCAGGGGACAAGGGCATTGAATGCCCGTCGCCGTCGCCCCCAAATAGTGCAAAAAGTGTCCGTTAGGGCGTCTCCGTTCACCACGAAGGTGGCCTCGTCATCGCGGCTCGCCACGGTGTACCCCAGGCTGCACAGTCTTCCGCCACGTGCACCTGGAAGGGCCCCAGGGTGATGCGTGGCCGGATGAGCTGGAGCGCGGGCACGTAGTGGGAGCTTGCCGCGGCAAGCGCCTTGCCGCGGTCGCTACCTTGCCGCGCCCGGAAGCTTGTCGCTCTCCGGGCCTTGCCGGGGCGCGCGATGCGCTACGACAAGTCTTCCGAAATGCCATGTTTGGCCTTCCTGACAAGCTCCTCTTGCCAGGGCCTTGTGCCAAAGGGGTGGTCTTGAGCATGGTACAACCTTCCCGGCAAGCTCCTCTTACCAGGGTCTTGTTTCTTTAACTTGAATACTTTGTTCTTGAATGGCTCTAAAGGATCCAGAGCGGGCCTTGGCGGGCGCGTGGCGAGCCAGACCACGGGACGCTGCTACTGCCCGTGCACAAGTCGGGATACTAAGGTACCCCTACTTTAGTACACCGACAACATCGATCACGGAAGGCTTCTACGTCAACACCATAGCCTCTCTGATGAGTTGTGAGTAGTTTACCACAGACCTTCGGGTCTATAGTTATTATAGATCTATTCGATGTAATCTTTTTGCAGTGTGTTTCTCGAGATCCGATGAATTGTGGGTTTATGATCAAGATTATCTATGAACAATATTGGATTCTTTTCTGAAATCTTTTATGCATGATTTAAATATCTTTGCAAGTCTCTTGAAATTATCGGTTTGGTTTGGCCTACTAGATCAGTAGTTCTTGCAATGGGAGAAGTTCTTAGCTTTGGTTTCGATCTTCCGGTGTCCTTTCCCAGTGATAGTAGGGGCAACAAGGCATGTATGGTATTGTTGCCATCGAGGATAAAAAGATGGGGTTTATATCATATTTCTTGAGTTTATCCCTCTGCATCATGTCATCTTTCTTAAGGCGTTACTCTGTTCTTATGAACTTAATACTCTAGATGCATGCTAGATAGCGGTCGATGTGTGGAGTAATAGTAGTAGATGCAGAAACTACTTCTCACGGACGTGATGCCTATATACAATGATCATGCCTAGATATTCTCATAACTATGTGCTTTTCTATCAATTCTTGACAGTAATTCATTCACCCACCATCGAAATCTGCTATCTTGAGAGAAGTCACTAGTGAAACCTATGGCCCCCGGGTCTATCTTGCATCATATTAGTTTCCCGACAACTTGCCAATTTCTATCGCCGTTGTTTTATTTTATTTCCTTTACTTTTAATCTATATCAAAAATACCAAAAATATTATCTTATCATCTCTATCAGATCTCACTTTTGTAAGTGACCGAGAAGGGATTGACAACCCCTTTTATCGTGTTGGCTGTGAGGTTCTTATTTGTTTGTGCAGGTACGAGGGACTCGTGCGTGGTCTCCTACTGGATTGAAACCTTGGTTCTCAAAAACTGAGGGAAATACTTATGCTACTATGCTGCATCACCCTTTCCTCTTCGAGGGAATACAATGCAAGCTCAAGAAGTAGCACCGCGCTCTTTGATCTTGGGCTAACCTGTTTTGCCATTAAAGTTCCGATTGGATTCCAAAAAGTTGAAGTTAGCAAAACATCTCAACTGGGAGTTAGAGCAGTGATCCAGTTAAACAAACAAGGAATTAAAGAGTTTTGATTGGATGCTGAAAAGTAGTTATTGACATCATTGTAACCGGTTGCAACATCAAAGCAGTTAAACAAACAAGTTTGGCAAAAGGTACCTGTTGTGGCATTCGAGTTTCTCTTGGATCCTGAAAAGTTGAGTAGCCAGTAACGTGATTAGAGGAACCGGTTGTAGCAGTAAAGCAGTTAATTAACAAGTTTTGCAAAAGGAACCTATTGTGGCATTGCAGTTTCTCTTGGATCCTAAATAGTTGAGTAGTCAGTAACTTGATTAGAGGAAAAAGTTACAGCAGCAAACCTGCTACACCGATATGTTTTTGAAATGTACCAGCTGTGCAATTGGACTTCCAATTGGATCCTGGAAACTTGAAGTTAGTAAGATGATTACAACAGCAAACCAGGTAAACAAGGAAGTTTTTTAAAACCTACCTATTGTGCCAACGGAGTTTCAGTTGGATCCTGCAAACTTGAATGTTAGCAATCATAAATAATGTGTTGCAAGAGCTATAAGAAACTAACATCAAACTAGTAAAACTAACCAGTTTTGGCAATGTATTTAATTACACATGAACTAGTAAAACTAACAAGTTCTTGGTAAAGTATTACAGTAAGAAGTCGGTACCATTTACCAGCAACACAGACATCTGTAAATTTCTTTGATGTAAGCAAAACTATTCTGACACATATATATGTTAAAAAGATGTTATCCCTCATATAAACTTGACAGTTGTCTATCTATGAACATGCAAACATTACTAGTGCTACAAGTGATAACAACAAACCATTTGAACAAATAGGCTATTAGAATGTAAATTACACATGAATTTTGCTGCACCCTAGAAGTACATATGACCAGCTATCTACGTGCTTAAGTAGCTATTTAAGTTCAGGCAAATAGGTAATTCTTAATAGTAAGTATCATACACATAGATAGGCGCAGTCTATAATATATAACAGGCTATGGCATTATGTAATCAGTAGCAAAATAAATTAAGCCAAGCAACGTAATTGAACAACTTTGCAATCAGTGGCTAACTAAAATTCCGAGAAGTTGGTAACTAAACATACGCTAGCTCTTTGTAAAGTCACAGTGCAACTTCTTTTTTGCTTAGTAGGTTCTACGAAGGAGTCCATGGCATCAATTGCTTGGATACGCAGTCTGTCGTGGAATTGTCACGGCAGATGTCCTAGGGGAAGGACTTAATTGTGGAGCCATTGCGACGTAGTTAGATTAAAGGGGTTAAAGCGGGACAAAGGACACGAGGAGTTTATACCGGTTCGGCCCCTTGCGGTGAAGGTAAAAGCCTAATCCAGTTTGAGGTGGTATTGCTAAGGTTTCGATTACCAGGGTGCGAATACGCTTAGCCTGGCTTTCGATCTGTTGTTTTTTCCCTAAGCTGCTGCCGGGTCGTCCCCTTATATACATGGGTTGACGCCTCGCGGCTTACAGAGTCCCGGCCGGCTCATACAAATGTGTCCGGCCCGGTGACTTATCTTACATGCCTTACGGTACAAGTCACATATACATGGCGGTTTACATTTACGGGCTTTAAGCCGCTTTTGGGTTTTGGGCCCTTTAACAAGCCTACTACATGAACCGCCATCTTCGACATATTTATGGGCTTCGTCCATGAACTGCCATTGGGATAACCCAGCCCCTCCTGGGTGGGTCATATCCAATAGTCATATCTCCAACATTCTGCCCCAGGTTGATTTGAACTTGTTCATGTCAATCTTCAACACTTAGAAAAAAATCATTTTTCATCTTCTTGTGAGATAATGTAACCCGCCATGATGTCCTTCCCTGAGATTGTGATAACCCGCCATGACGTCACCTGTCATCAATATTACATATGGCCCAAATCTTCTTCTTTAATGAATCTCCGAAAATCGAGGCGCTCGCGCCGTCACATATCCATTTTCTTGTCTCCTCGATTCCCGCGCATGCCACTTATCCTTACTGCCTTATAAATAGGGCTATGGGTCCTCTTTTAACTCTCCCCTTTGCCTTCTCGTCTTCATATTCTTCCTCGCAATGCTCCGGCGCGACCGAGCTCTGACGTTGTCGATCTTCGTCCACAGCTTCAACTCTGGCCGCTGCATCACCCTGAACGAACTAGAATACCTAGGCGCCCCTCCGCTGTTCATCAGCGTCGGTAAGCATTCACCTTATCCTCTTAATAGATCTGCCTTAGGGTTTCCCTGTTCGTCGGCGTTCATCACTGTTCCTCTTTCTCTTTCCTAGATTGCATAGTTTTGATCCGAAAACAACACAGATCTTGTGCGGTAGCGGTTTTAGCACTTGTTTTTTAATATCAGAATATATCCTCCTTGCAACAGATCTCATCTGGGCATTCCCACTTTTCTGTTGCCGCCACCTTAGGTTTAGATTTTATTTCATTTCACTGAACTGCTGTAGATCCAATCTATAGCTCCAATATGTGAAACATGTTTGTCCCAACACTTAGTAAAATTTGCTCTTTGATAGATGTTGAGTACCATTGCTGTCACGGCTGTTTACATCATCAATGATAATTATCCAGATATCATTAGGCCCCCTTTAAGCCGCCATTCTGAATATATATTGTACCTTTTTATTTCTGGCTTAATGAATCAATTTGAACCGGCAAAACTTTTCTTTCCTTTAGGCTTCTCTCTTCGCAATGCTGCCAACGACAGTCACTTCATGTAATTGGGTTCCCTCCATTGTCACTGAGGATACACTCAAAGACTTTGTCAAAATCGGGTACTTGCCAGCAAAAATTGTCATGCATTATCGCACCCCTAATCCAGGCGAAGAAAGACCTCAGCCAAAGGATGACGAAGTCATTGTTTTTACGGATCACATGAATCGGGGCTTTTCACCGCCCGGTTCTAAAATTTTCCGAGAGGTTCTGCACTTCTTTCAACTCCATCCTCAAGACATCGGACCCAATTCCGTGTCAAACATCTGCAACTTTCAAGTCTTTTGCGAAGTATACCTTCAAGAGGAGCCCAATGTCGAACACTTTAGGGAATATTTTTATTTAAACCGCCAAAACGAGTTTACGAATGGACCCAACTTGGAACTTGGTGGAATCTCAATTCAACGAATAAGAGATGTCATCTTCCCCTATGCTCGCTTGACGAGTCACCCCAAGGATTGGAACCAAACATGGTTTTACTGCAAAGATACTTCTCCGGCTGATGAAAATTCATTGTCGGGTTATCGTGTTCAACGTCTTGATCCAAAGCATCATCTTCCTGAAAAGCTTACCGCTCCTGAACGTAAAAAGCTTGCCTCTACTATTGCAAAGGTCAAGGCTCTGCTGGGAAATGGGTTAACTGGTATTGACTTGGTTCGGTGCTGGGTTTCTTGGCGAATCATACCCTTGAGTCGCCGACCCGGCTTAATGTGTTCTTACACGGGTGGTACAAAGGATCCATTACGCCACGGCTCCTTAAGTTTGACTGATGAGACAATCACTGAGATGATAAAGACCCTTTTGAATGAAGGCCTGGAAGACTACAGCAAAGTGGGTCTGAACCCTTTCTGCAAACTTAACCCGCCACCAGATGTGAGTCTCTAACTTACTTTACTTTTACCTCATCATTAACTCAACTTTGCTGACTTTCACAAGATGAATCTGATTTCTGGAAGAGAAAATATGACCATGAAGCTGCCAAAAAGGCCAGGGCTGCCAAGAAAGCCACCAAGAAGATAAAGAAGAAACCAAGTGCTTCTGATATGTTTGAACTAAACGACTGCTCTGAGTCGAAGGTAACCCTTGATTCCTTTGGCTCCTTTTTCAATTATCTTATTGACACTGATTATTATCAGGATGACATGGGGCCAGCCAGGCAGTTAAAGAAGAGGTAACTATTATTTCCTCCGGCTTTAGCACCTTTGGCAAGACAGAAACTCAACGAGTAACCCGGAAAGTAAGATTTTCACACCCCTTAGCTCATTTGGATCCTCACTTTCTTTTGAAGCAACAGCAGCACGAGAACCGGCGAAAGACTCGTAACAGTGGAGGTGAAGAATTGTCCTCCGGCTAACCGAATACTTCAGTTCGACGGAAACACCAAAACGATGTCCTTCCGCACTTAAACTCTTTTTGTCCGCTGGCGGGTCTCATTCGCCAGCCAATTAATTCTTCCGATTCAAACTACTAGGAAGTTTCTCCCTCTTCCTCCGGTGACTCATCATAGACCCAGCTGTCGGCTTTCAAAACTGCCCCTGGGTAATCAACAATTACTTTTTATTCTGAATCTCCTTATGCTTTGATAATTGTACTGACTTGTCATAACCCGTACAGTGACCAAGCAAAGTCTAGTAAGAAGGCAAAGGTGACCTAGCTGGCTGAGGATCCTAAAGTCGTTGAACTATAGCAGCAAGTCCCAGCATCAGATGCTTCTGAAAAATAACCAGAAGAAACTGCCCATGATATTCTGCCTTAAATTCCCGATCTCTCCTTTGACCATACAAATATCAATTCTTTGAACACTTAATCATCAAGCCCACTTAATCCATCAGAAGAGCATAGTGAAGATGTGATGATCACTAGCAGCGGCTTTAAAGAACCGGGAAATCTAACTGTCTTGGCTAAGCACTTCGCTAAACAAGAGGTCATTGAAAGGCAGAGAGTGAGGTTTGATGTCACTCACTATGCGCAACTGAGTAGGAGCGAAATACTTTCTGGCTACCTTAATCAAGTACACACCAGCCGTAATCTTGAAGTTGATATGGTGAAATAGATGCATCAAAAATTTGAGGTATGAACTCCTGCTTTGAATAAGTTATGTACATCCTGCCAGCCCCTAAGTCTACTGAGTATGATAAAATTGAATACGATGTAGACTTAGAGAAGCATGAGCATCTTTAGTAGAATTCTTCCAAGGCCGGCTTTCACCATTATAGTAAAACCGGATTTTGATTAACATTGCATCCGTAGTCCGCAAGGGCCGGTTAAATCCGCATGAATGAGACGATCCTATTCACCATTGTTTATACAAAGAGCTTACCTGTATAGCCCCCAATAAACTGCATGTGATTGTTTACGGCACCACTGGGTTATCATAAATGAATAACAAGATGCAAGCGATATGCATTAGCCCCCAAGTGCCAAGTATTCTTGCGTGCAAAGTGCTTGGGACTTATTTATATGAGCCGGTGTATGAAGAATGTTCCGGCAAGCATTAGCCCCCAAGTGCCAAGTGTTGTTGCTTGCAAAAGGCTCGGGACTTATATTCATGTAACCCGGATATGAATGTATTTGCTACTCTATGTTTGTAAAGAATGCCACTTCTGAACTTCAATCACAATTGGTTAATGCAAAGACCCAGCTGGAGAATCAAGAATCTGAGACCCGGAAAGCTGAGTCAAAATTCCAATTTAGCGTGGCTGAAACAGAAAAGCTGAAGACCAGTTTTGAGGCGGAGAAAAATGCTTGGGCTGAAGAAAGGACTGTTTTGACATAGCGAGCTAAAAAAGCGGAGGCGACTCTTCAAGAGGTGACCGCCGAGCTAACCAACTTAAAACACCGTGTATCCCAGATGGTTTCTGCTATCTTCGGTGAGTCGCCTTGTTAATCATCAACAGTGAATCTTTTCCCTGATAGTATAAACCGCCACTAACCAATCTATGACTTACGTAGGTTGCAGGAGTAGCAATCTTAACCAAGATATGCTTGTGAAACTCAAGGCTATTTACACACTTGTTGAACAACTATACACTGGAGCTCATTGTGTAATAGCCACAATTTCTCCGACCAATCAAGCACCTACTCTCTTGATAGATGTCTTGAAAAAACTTTTTGTGCTGCCTGCTAGGATGAACGAGATGAAGCGGTCGTCTGCAAGAGCCGATGCCGTGACAGCTTTGAGCCGGGCCAAGGCATGGTTACAATAGCTAGACCCATCTAATGTAGCTACTGGATATCCAAGCTTGAAAGAAGACGGCACTGCATTTGATCACAAGGACTTCGCTGCCTGTGTGAAACAAATACATCCTCTGGCCAGTCTGATTGCAAATGAAACGGATCTGTCAAAATATCACCCAGCTTACCGATACGTCCAAAACGTATCTATAATTTCTGCTTGCTCCATGCCTCTTTTGGGTGATATTGCTATGATATTTATACACTTCCATACACTTTTGATCATATTTGGACTAACCTATTAACTCAGTGCACCCCAGTGCCAGTTTCTGTTTTCGGCTGTTTTTGTATTTCAGGTTTTCACGTTACGAGAACTGCCAGGAAAAATCCAGAAAATTTATATAAAAAATCAGCGTTCGAGAACCTACCGTGCGCCCGAAGGACAGCCAGGGGGGGGGGGCACCAGGGCTCCAGGCGCCCTGGCAGCGCCCCCCCTGGGCCGCGCCGGGGTGGCGCCTGGGCCCCCCGAGGCTCCTCCGATGCCCCCCTTTGGCATATATTTAAAGCGTCTCCCGAAACCCTCGAAACAGGAACTCTTTTTCATGATCCCATCTCTGTTCCACCGCCGCCGCCGCTTCCAAGATCGGGAGCACCAGGAGAACTCTTCCCGGCACCCTGCCGAAGGGGAGGATCACCACCGGGAGCTTCTCCACCACCATGGACGCCTCCCGGATGAGTTGTGAGTAGTCTCCCTTGGACCATGAGTCCATGACCAATAGCTATGTGATGTTCTCCTCCCGTTCTTGTGCTTCACTAATTAGTCCTCGTGAGCTGCCCTACATGATCGAGGCACATATGTAATCCTTATGCTGTTGCTATGATGAGTTTGCTGGGATCCGATGGATTATGAGATTATGTTCAGATTGTGCTTGAGTAATATATTTGATCTACCTCTTTTATATTTATGTTCGTAAGTAATTCTTGCATGTTCTCCGTTGTTATTTATTGCTTTAGCCAAGTAGTAGGTAGTGACTCCAAGAGGGAACTTTATGCTCGATTGTGGGTTCATGCCCCTCGATGACTAGTTTGAGTGACAAAAACATGAGTCTAGGGGATGTGTTGTTGCCACAAGGGGGAAAACAACGATGCTTGTGCCCGTGGGTGCAAGGACTGTTTACTTTACGCAAAGTTCTTTTAATGCAGTTGTCTGTTGCATTGAGTTTACACTATGGTTGGGACTCGCAACTTAATACCAGCGAGATGTTCTGGATAGATATCTCAAGGTCAATGATTAGTAGTAGATATTGATGGATTTCGGTCTACTTACTTTGGCGTACCGCCCATGCTTTGAACCTCAACCTTTCTTGCAATGTAGTCAGCATTGGTTTGCGCACATGGTCCTGTCAATTGCCCAGGTGTAATTCGTTTACCTCACATAGCTGTTTTATCGTCTTTTGGGAGAGAGACATCACTAGTGAACATCATGAGACTCCGGTCCATATTACCATCATTGATCACATCCGCTATTTACTTTTCCGCTATTTACTTACTATTGCAATTATACCTATCACTATTATCACTTGCGTTTGATCCTTTGTAAACTACAAGGCCGGAGGGATTGACAACCTCTCTGTACTCGTTGGGAGCAAAGTTATTTGTATCTGTGTGCAGGTCCACGTTGATTGCTAATATCCGGCGCCGTTAGCAGTTGACACCGTCTTGTTGAAACTGGGAGTCTCTGGGAAATCGATCCTTGGTACTACCAAGGGAAAACTTCTGCTACACTGCATCTCAAACCTTCCACTTGGGGTAACCAACGAGGGGTGAGAAGCCACCTAGCAAAGCAATTTCTGGCGCCGTTGCCGGGGACTCCACTCTTCAGGATAGGGGAGTTGCACGCTATCTTTTACCTTTGCTTTTAGTCTTGTTAGTTTACCTTTCAGTTTTTGCTTTAGTATCTTTTATCGAAAATCACAAAAATAGTTATCTTGCTTGCTTGCTACTATGGGTTCCACCCAAAACACTAGATGGGAGGAGTACACCCCTTCTTCCATTAAACCAATCACCACTGTCGGGATCTACAAAAGTAATAAACCTTGTGATTATGTTAGTCTTGACGGAGGGTTATGCCCATGGCATGGTCTTCCCGGAAAAGAGTATGAGCCTCAGTTTAAAATTGCTCCTAAGCTTCCCCAAACTTGGGAAGACGTTCAAACTCTTATAATAGAGAGCGATTCAAACAAAGAGGATGCCACTACAATTCTGCCCAATAATGATAAAATTAATTTTGATAATTGTAGTATTTCAGAAGTTGTCACCTTTCTGCAAGGAATGGCCAAAGATCCCCACACTAGCACGCTTAATCTTGCCTTCATAGAGCATGTCACTAATGCTCTCATCAAAGCTAGGGAGGAAAAACTTAGAGTATAAGCCTCCATACCTAGAAAGCTAGAAGATGGTTGGGATCCTATGATTAAAATTAAGATAAACAACTTCTCATGCTATGCTTTATGTGATATTGTAGCTAGTACTTCCATTATGCCCAAAAGACTATATGATATGCTTAAATTGAAACCTTTTGATTCTTGTTCTTTTGGTGTTCGTCTCGTTGATTCTTCCATAAAGAAACCTTTGGGGAGGATCGACGATGTTCTTATCGTTGTCAATGATAATTATGTTCCCGTTGATTTTACTATTATGGATATTGAATGTGATCCTTCTTGTCCAATTATTTTGGGACGTCCCTTTTTACGCACCGTTGGTGCTATCATTGACATGAAAGAGGGGAATATAAAATTTCAGTTTCCTCTCAAGAAAGGGATGGAACACTTCCCTCGAAAGACGATCAAGTTACCTTTTGAGTCCGTTGTACGGGCTAGCTATTCTTTTACTCTTGATAAAACTTGATCTATATGCATTATGCCTAGCTTAAAGGCATAAAAGAAAGCGCTTTTGGGAGGCAGCCCAATGAATAAATTTATTTTGCTTTTGTTGTGTCTTGATGTTGTTTACTACAGTAGCATCATCATTGTATCTTTACTTTTCAATTTTGTGCCAAGTATAGCCTCTGATTGCTAGAAAGTTCAAAAGTTGTGAGGTGCTGTCCAGGAAACAGATTCTGTCCTTGGATAGAAAACTTCGTATAAAATCACCAGATCATCTTTTTGGTCTGAATTTTTTCGACAGCGTTCTATATATAATTGTCTTTCGTGCGTCTGTTCTGAGTTTTTTGATTTGAGTTGCAGAAGTGCCCCGAACAAATCAATTACTACCTGCTGTTCTGTTTTTCACAGATTCTGTCCTGTTTTGCCTTTCCAACATTTTGCAAACCAAGAGCTTGCTTTTTCTTTGCAAAAACCTTTTGGCAATCTTGAGAAACAGTAGACCTTCAAGAATATCTTTATTTCCAGCAAGGTATAATTATTTTATTATGGGTACTAACCTCGCTAATCAGATTATGATGAGTTATGTATGAAGGGAGTTTTCAAGTGTGCGAGGGAAGATGATAAAAAGATTCAGGAGTGTCAAGCGCTCAAGCTTGGGGATGCCCCCATGCACCCCCAAGAAATATTCAAGGAGACTCAAGCGCCTAAGCTTGGGGATGCCCCCGTGCATCCCCTTCTCCATCAACATTATCAATTCGTCTTTCGTTCCACTATATTTTAATCACTTCATGTGTTATGTGCTATGCTTGGAGCGTCTTGCTTTTAGTTTCTTTAGTTTTTCATAACGAGTCGGAACTCAGCGTTCTTTATGTGGGAGAGAAACACGCTCCACTTCTACCTAGAACATAACATAGAATTTTCAAGTCTATCTTTGTTGTGTGTGTTCTTTGTCTTTTAATAGCTACTATCATGCTCTGCTCTTAGTATTCATGCTTATCTTTTTAAAGAGCTTGTGTTTAGTTGGTTGCTTGAACTCTCTTTAATTATCATGCTTATCTTATTCAGAGAGCTTGCTTCCATTGCATTGGTTAATATGTCTATGATAAAGATGCTACGTGCATAATGGCGCTTAGTAGTTCAGGTTTTCTTATGGTTAGTCTCAAATAGCTGGGGGATTCCCAATGTGTTATTGGAGTACCAACATGATTTGTTTGCCAATGATGTGGTATGGTTTAGTAATATCTTCCTTCAAGAATTTATTTTGATTGACTTGGCGTATGCTCACGCATATATAAGACTGTAAAGAAAGTCTGTCAAGCCTTGATGATCTTTTGTTTCTGAGTAGCGATATAACTTCCATGCCTGATTCAATGTTGCTTTGTCGCTCTGCATGATTATGACCGTCATTGCTCTCTTAGTTGGTCGCTCCCAGTCTTTTGCTAACCTCCACCTGTACTAAGCGGACTGACTGCTTGTGCATCCACATCCTTTTAAACCAGTTATGCCATATGAGTCCACCATACCTACCTATATGTGGTATTTCACCGCCACTCCAAGTAAATTTACATGTGCTACCTTTAAAACCTTCAGTTTTTGCAATACATAGCTCATGGGAAAGTAGCTTAAAAACTATTGTGGTAAAGAATATGTTGCTTATGTATCTTATTTTCTTATAAGTTGCTTGCTGAGCAGTAACCATGTTTCTGGGGACGCCATCAACTGTTACACTTTTGTTGAATATCATGTGAGTTGCTATGCATGTTCGTCTTGTATAAAGTAAGGGTGATTTGCCATGGGTTGAATGGTTTGAGTATGCATATTGTTAGAGAAGAACATTGGGCCGCCAACCAAAGCCATGTATCATGGTGGAAGTTTTAGCTTGGACATTAATCCTCAATCTCTTATGAGAATATGCTTAAGCATTAAAGAGGAGTCCATTATCTATTTTCTATGTTGTCCCGGTATGGATGTCCTCAAGTTGAGATCTATCAAAAACGAGAAATTAAATGCGATCTATCTCCTTGGACCTTTGTACAGGTGACATTGAGGTACCCCTTTGTGACACTTGGTTGAAACATATGTAATGGAATGACAATCCATGGGAATCCGAGCTAACTAGGACAAGGTGCGAGCACTATTGGTAGTCGATGCATGAGGCTTGCAACTTATAGGATGTCTTATGCATAACACATATGAAGTACTACTACCTTGACAAAATTGTTTCTATGTTTTCAAAATTAAAAGCTCTAGCACATGAGTAATCCCTGCTTCCCTCTGCGAAGGGCCATTCTTTTACTTTTATGTTGAGTCTCCACCTTCTTTTAAAGCACCAACTACTAAGAGCATGATTGTCATTCTGAGTGTAATGTGCATTGTCCCAAAGTAGCATTGTCTTTTGCATGATTGTGATATCGTTTATTTTGAAATCGTTGTATCTAGTCATCACTTAAACCTTGGAGGTGCCCCTGCATTTATGTTTTGCTTCATTAAAGGGGGCAAGCTAGATATCACTTTATCATATTTGCACATCATATTCATTGCAAATCTATTTGATGTTTCAGTATCATATTGTAAAACTTCCAGTTCTTTGTGATTTTCTCATGAGGCAACTTAATTACTATAGATTCATTGTCTCAGTAAGCTTTTGTCATATGACTATGAAAAAGTCTTATATGGTTAATAGCATGTCACCACAGAAATTATTCTTGTTATCATTTACCTACTCGAGGACGAGCAGGAATTAAGCTTGGGGATGTTGATACGTCCAAAACGTATCTATAATTTCTGCTTGCTCCATGCCTCTTTTGGGTGATATTGCTATGATATTTATACACTTCCATACACTTTTGATCATATTTGGACTAACCTATTAACTCAGTGCACCCCAGTGCCAGTTTCTGTTTTCGGCTGTTTTTGTATTTCAGGTTTTCATGTTACGAGAACTGCCGGGAAAAATCCAGAAAAATTATATAAAAAATCAGCGTTCCAGAACCTACCGTGCGCCCGAAGGACAGCCGGGGGGGGGGGGCACCAGGGCTCCAGGCGCCCTGGCGGCGCGCCCCCCTGGGCCGCGCCGGGGGGGGCGCCTGGGCCCCCCGAGGCTCCTCCGATGCCCCCCTTTGGCATATATTTAAAGCGTCTCCCGAAACCCTCGAAACAAGAACTCTTTTTCGCGATCCCATCTCTGTTCCGCCGCCGCCGCCGCCGCTTCCAAGATCGGGAGCACCAGGAGAACTCTTCCCGGCACCCTGCCGGAGGGGAGGATCACCACCGGGAGCTTCTCTACCACCATGGACGCCTCCCGGATGAGTTGTGAGTAGTCTCCCTTGGACCATGAGTCCATGACCAATAGCTATGTGATGTTCTTCTCCCGTTCTTGTGCTTCACTAATTAGTCCTCGTGAGCTGCCCTACATGATCGAGGCACATATGTAATCCTTATGGTGTTGCTATGATGAGTTTGCTGGGATCCGATGGATTATGAGATTATGTTCAGATTGTGTTTGAGTAATATATTTGATCTACCTCTTTTATATTTATGTTCATAAGTAATTCTTGCATGTTCTCCGTTGTTATTTATTGCTTTGGCCAAGTAGTAGGTAGTGACTCCAAGAGGGAACGTTATGCTCGATTGTGGGTTCATGCCCCTCGATGACTAGTTTGAGTGACAGAAACATGAGTCTAGGGGATGTGTTGTTGCCACAAGGGGGAAAACAACGGTGCTTGTGCCCGCGGGTGCAAGGACTGTTTACTTTACACAAAGTTCTTTTAATGCAGTTGTCTGTTGCATTGAGTTTACACTATGGGTGGGACTCGCAACTTAATACCAGCGAGATGTTCTGGATAGATGTCTCAAGGTGGATGATTAGTAGTAGACATTGATGGATTTCAGTCTACTTACTTTGGCGTACCGCCCATGCTTTGAACCTCAACCTTTCTTGCAATGTAGTCAGCATTGGTTTGCGCACATGGTCCTGTCAATTGCCCAGCTGTAATTCGTTTACCTCACATAGTTGTTTTATCGTCTTTTGGGAGAGAGACATCACTAGTGAACATCATGAGACTCCGGTCCATATTACCATCATTGATCACATCCGCTATTTACTTTTCCGCTATTTACTTACTATTGCAATTATACCTATCACTATTATCACTTGCGTTTGATCCTTTGTAAACTACAAGGCCGGAGGGATTGACAACCTCTCTGTACTCGTTGGGAGCAAAGTTATTTGTATCTGTGTGCAGGTCCACGTTGATTGCTAATATCCGGCGCCGTTAGCAGTTGACACCTTCTTGTTGAAACTGGGAGTCTCTGGGAAATCGATCCTTGGTACTACCAAGGGAAAACTTCTGCTACACTGCATCTCAAACCTTCCACTTGGGGTAACCAACGAGGGGTGAGAAGCCACCTAGCACTTACAGCATGGAGAATCAGAAGATTCCCACTCCTGCTTATAAAGTGAGGGATTTAATCCCTCCAATCCGTAAGAATACTTTCACCCCTGAAGTTGACCTGTCCGAACTTATAGATGATGAAGCTGAATTTCAAGCCCTGCTGGCATCGATTGGTCATCACCAAACTTTCAGACGGCAGAGGAGGATGAAGAACCGGAGAAGGATGATCTAGAAGCATCAATTCAGCAAGGCCAAGAAGAGTGAACCGCCGGGCGGTTTATATATTTGATCTTTTGAAAATACTAGATCTTGTTTGGCTCACGGAGTCATGTAATAGGGTAGTGAAACTTTAATCTGTCGCGCCATCGTGCACGGTTCTGTTTTGCGCAATACTGCTAATCCATCAGTTTAAGAAACTATTATTTTATGCTTATGATAGCGTTGATTTATGCAGACCAGATTGATCATTACCCTACACACAAACAGATAACAAGTGCATTGGCGGTTTACCACCGGGCGGGTCATGATACCCAATCGACACCAATGGGGACTGATACGTCTCCAACGTATCTATAATTTTTGATTGTTCTGTGCAATAATTTATGATGTTTTGGATGTTTAATGGGCTTTGTTATACACTTTTATATTATTTTTGGGACTAACCTATTAACCCAAAGGCATGTTCCGGAGCTCCACAGGAGGGGGGATCTAGCACAGAGTACTTCTACATCATCATCATCGCCTCACCATGAGTTGTGAGTAGTTTATCACAGATCTTCGGGTCCATAGATAGTATCTAGATGGCTTCTTCTCTCTCTCTTTGGATCTCAATACCAAGTTCTCCTCGGTCTTCGAGGAGATCTATTCGATGTAATCTCTTTTTGCGGTGTGTTTGTTGAGATCCGATGAATTGTGGGTTTATGATCAAGATTATCTATGAGAAATATTTGGTTCTTTTCTGAACTCTTTATGTATGATTATAATATCCTTGCAAGTCTCTTTGAATTATTGGTTTGGTTTGGCCTACTAGATCTATAGTTCTTGCAATGGGAGAAGTGCTTAGCTTTGGGTTCAATCTTGCGGTGTCCTTTCCTAGTGATAGTAGGGGCAGCAAGGCACGTATTGTATTGTTGCCATCGAGGATAAAAAGATGGGGTTTATATCATGTTATTTGAGTTTATCCCTCTACATCATATCATCTTGCTTAAGGCGTTACTCTGTTCTTATGAACTTAATACTCTAGATGCATGCTGGATAGCGGTCGATGTATGGAGTACTAGTAGTAGATGCAGAATCGTTTCGGTCTACTTGTTTCGGACGTGATGCCTATATATAATGATCATGCCTAGATAGTCTCATAAGTATTCGCTTTTCTATCAATTGCTCGACAATAATTTGTTTACCCACCGTAGAATTGTGCTATCATGAGAGAAGCAACTAGAGAAAACTATGGCCCCCGGGTCTATTCTCAACATATCAATCTACAATCTACTTTACTTTTCCGCTTTTACTTTCTGTTCTTATATCCAAAAAATACCAAAAATATCCAACTGTCATCTCTATCAGATCTCACTTTCGTAAGTGACCGTAAACGGATTGACAACCCCTTATCGCGTTGGCTGCTAAGTTCTTATTTGTTTGTGCAGGTGTGAGGGACTCGCGCGTGGTCTCCTACTCGATTGATACCTTGGTTCTCAAAAACTGAGGGAAATACTTGCGCTACTGTGCTGCATCACCCTTTCCTCTTCGAGGGAATACAACGCAAGCTCGAACAGGGACGGATAGTCCATAACTAGGGCCGGTCTAACCACAATGTTGACACAATTGTGAAATAAAGAATCATACCTGTGGTGTGTGCTTAAACTGCCGGCTTATCAGCTTCATGCAGTTAGAATCTTTAGAGCTATAAGTCTAAACATAAGATTATTATCCTCTGGCGACTTAGAGTATCCCAACCTGGCGGGTTGCAAAGACCCAAAGGTGCTTCAAATATGAGACATAAATAGGGCAGCTTGGCCCGATTGGTAAAAAACATATGGCAAGAAAAAAGCGATGAAATAAAGCCAAATAGAAAATCAAAAAATCCAAGGCTTTTGCAGGCCGCCAAGCCAAAGTTTCTTCTTCAATGAAACTAGTCTGTTGTTCACTGGAAGGTACGTGCTTTCTGTGTGCCAGCTCTCACATGACCCAATCTACATTTGAACCCACATAAGTTCAGGTCTTATTTAAGGATAGACTTGTCAAGAGTACGCGGGGTCGGAGTAGCATCATGCATCACAGGCCAATTTATCCAAGTTTGAAGGAAAGCGGCTTATGAGCCTGTATCTATCCTGACTATCTATAAGTCGTGCTCTCACATGACAAACCGGTGTTTTAACCTTAACAAGCTCAGGATCTTTGGTGAATACACAATAAAATATTGATTGCTAAGAGTTTAGCGGGTCAATCAGGATTACCTGATGGAGAAGTAGCTGGTATACAGGTAGGATGACCCGGAAAGGTTATGTCCTCTTTGGTGAATACACCTATGTTTGAACAAGATAACCTGGTCAAGAGGGTTGTAACGCTATGTTCTCTTTGGTGAGTACACCTATGTTTGAACAGGAAGCCCCCAAGTGACATACTTATGAATTGTGCTTGTTGGGGACCTATGTTTGAGCTGTGTTGTGCATCCAACTCTCTTTGTTCCCTGTAATTTGGGCATCAAGCCTCTTAAGCAAACAAGTAAGATGATGATAAAGACTCGGCTTCAGAGAAGTGAAACGATAGAGGCCCTGAATTATCAGGGTTGCCAGCTTTATTATACTATCTCTAATATATACATCATCAAACTATGTACATCATGAGAGCCAGTAGCTCAAGTATAGTAGGGCCGAAGATGAGCAATATTCCACGGCCGACGGGTCTCCTCCTCCGATGTGCATGAGTCCTTGTGGTCTCGAACGTCGATAAGATAGTATGACCCGTTATGAAGATTCTTGCTGACCACAAAAGGTCCTTCCCAAGGCGGTGATAGTTTATGCATATCAGTTTGATCCTGGATAAGCCGGAGCACCAGGTCGCCTTCTTGAAAGGTTCTGGTTTTGACCCGGAGGCTGTGATAACGCGTAGATCTTGTTGATAAATCGTTGAACGAGTTGCCGCAAGGTCACGCTCCTCATCCAACAGGTCTAGTGCATCCTGACGTGCCCTTTCATTATCAGCTTCAACATAAGTCGCCACATGGGGCGAATCATGACGGATGTCACTAGGGAGAACCGCCTCTGCTCCATAGACCATGAAGAAAGGTGTCTAACCCGTAGATCTGTTGGGGATCGTATTGATACTCCATAACACCGAGGCTAACTCCTCCACCCAGCAACCCGGCGTTCTTTGCAAAGGAACCATAAGCTAGGGCTTGATGCCTCGCAGAATCTCTTGATTAGCTCGTTCTGCTTGACCGTTAGACTGGGGGTGAGCCACGGAGGAAACATCAAGTCGAATATGCTCTCATTGACAAAACTCTTTCATAGCACCCTTAGATAGATTAGTGCCATTATCCGTTATAATGTTGTGGGGAAAACCAAAACGGAAGATCACCTTCTTGATGAATTGAACCGCCGTTGCTGCATCACACTTGCTAACCGGCTCTGCTTCAACCCACTTAGTAAACTTAGCAAATGCCACCAAAAGGTGGATTTTCTTATCTTGGTACCTCTTGAAAGGACTGACCATATCAAGCCCCCAGGTCGCGAACGGCCAAGTAATTGGAATCATCCTCAACTCTTGAGCCGGAACATGAGCTCGTCGTGAAAACTTCTGACAATTGTCACATCTGCTGACCAAATCCTCCGCATCAACATGAGTCGTCAACCAATAAAACCCATGACGAAAAGCCTTGGCTACGAGAGATTTAGAGTTGGCATGATGACCACAATCTCCTTCGTGGACCTCTCGCAGAACCTCACAGCCTTCTTCAGGAGAGACACAATGTTGAAACACCCCTGTGACACTGAGATGGTGCAACTCCCCATTGACAATCGTCATTGACTTAGACCGCCGGGTTATCTGCCTGGCCAAAATCTCATCCTCGGGCAACTCGTCCCGGGTCATGTAAGCCAAATACGGAACTGTCCAATCAGGAATGGCATGAAGAGCCGCCACCAATTGTACTTCCGGGTCAGGAACAGCAAGATCCTCCTCTGTAGGTAATTTGACAGAAGGGTTATGTAGAATATCCAGGCTTAAAGCGTCAGCCGCCTCATTCTTCCTGTGAGCAATATGCTCAACTTGGTAACCCTTGAAATAACCTGCAATAGCATTAACCTCTCAACGATAAGCCGCCATGAGTGGATCCTTGGAATCCCAAGTGCCAGAAACATGCTGAGCTACCAGATCTAAGTCGCCAAAGCACCTCATCCGGCTTAAGTTCATCTCCTTAGCTATCCGAAGACCGTGGAGCAAGGCCTCATACTCAGTTACATTATTAGTACAAGGGAACATTAACAGGAGAACATAAGAAAAAATATTACCTCATGGGGAAGTCAAGACAACTCCAGCCCCCAAGCCTTCCAACTGCCTGGATCCATCAAAGTGAATAGTCCAATATGTGTTATCCGGCTTTTCCTCAGGCATCTGCAACTCCGTCCAATCATTGATAAAGTCCACAAGTGCTTGTGATTTGATGGCCGTACAAGGCACATACTTTAAACCATGAGGTCCAAGCTCAATGGCCCACTTGGCTACTCGAACTGTGGCTTCTCTATTTTGGATGATATCCCCCAGAGGAGCAGAACTAACCACAGTAATGGGATGACCCAGAAAATATTGCTTAAGCTTTCGGCTTGCCATGAAGACCCCATATACAAGCTTCTGCCAATGCAGATACCTTTGCTTGGACTCAATAAGTACCTTGCTGATACAATAAACTGGCCTTTGAACCGGATACTCCTTGCCTGCCTCTTTCATTTCCACCACAATGGCCACACTGACAGCTCGGCCATTGGCAGCCACATATAACAACAAAGGCTCCTTATCAATAGGAGCATCAAGAACCGACGGCTCAGCCAGTTGCTTCTTAAGCGCCACAAATGCCTCATTAGCAGCTTCACTCCAGACAAAATCATCTGTCTTCTTCATCATCTGATACAGAGGGATAGCCTTTTCTCCTAGGCGGCTTATGAACCGGCTCAAAGCCGCTATCCGACCGGCCAATCGCTGGACATCATTAACACTCTTTGGCTTAGCCAGGGAAGTAATAGACTTGATTTTTTCCGGGTTAGCTTCGATGCCTCGTTCTGAAACCAAAAAACCTAAGAGCTTGCCCACTGGTACACCAAAGACACACTTGGTCAGGTTAAGCATCATTTTATAAACTCGGAGATTGTCAAACATCTCCTTCAAATCATCGATCAACGTTTCCTTCTTCCTGGATTTCACCACAATGTCATCTATGTAAGCATGAACATTACACCCGATCTGATCGTGAAGGCAATTATGTACACACCGCTGGCAAGTCGCATGGGCACTCTTGAGCCCGAAAGGCATAGATACATAGCAGAAGGCTCCAAGCGGAGTAATGAAAGTTGTCTTCTCCTGGTCCTTAACTGCCATCTTGATCTAATGATAACCAGAATAAGCATCCAAAAAAATCAAATGCTCACAACCCGCCGTAGCATCAATGATTTGATCAATACGAGGGAAAGCAAATGGATCAGCCGGACAAGCCTTGTTTAAGTCCGTGTAGTCCACACACATTCGCCAAGTGCCGTTCTTCTTAAACACCAACTCCGGGTTAGCCAACCACTCAGGATGAAAATCTTCAATGATAAACCCGGCCGCCAAGAGCTGGGCCACTTCTTCACCAATGGCCTTCCGCCTCTCCTCGTTAAAATGACGAAGGAATTGTTTGACCGGCTTAAACTTCGGATCAATATTAAGAGTGTGCTCAGCGAGTTCCCTCGGTACACCCGGCATGTCTGAAGGCTTCCTTGCAAAGATGTCCTGGCTCTCATGGATGAACTTGATGAACGCGCTTTCCTATTTTGGATCCAGACTAGCACTGATGCTGAGTTGTTTAGATGAATCGCCAGGAACAAAGTCAACTAGCTTGGTGTCGTATGCCGATTTAAACTTCAACAAAGGGTCATGCTCTGTGGTTGGCTTCTTGAAGGATGTCATATCTGCCGGGTCAACGTTATGCTTGTAAAATTTCATCTCCTCTGTGGCACAAATAGACTCCGCGTAAGCAACATCACCTTCTTCACACTCCAAGGCTATCTTGTGACTCCCATGCACCATTATAGTGCCCTTGTGACCCGGCATCTTAAGCTGCAGATAAACATAACACGGCCTTGCCATGAATTTAGCATAAGCCAGTCGTCCAAACAGAGCATGATACGGGCTCTGGATCTTAACAACTTCAAATGTTAAAGTCTCTGTTCTGGCATCGTATTCATCCCGAAAGGCTACCTTCAAATCAATTTTGCCCACCGGTTACACCGACTTACCAGGCACTACTCCATGGAAAACAGTATTGGATGGCTTAAGATTTTCGTCAGTTAACCCCATGCGACGGAAAGTATATCATAGTAAAGGATATTGATGCTGATGCCCCCACAACCAAAGCCAATTGACGCGGATTATCAACCCGGGGCGGGTGATCCTCACGACTCCACACAATGGGCTGCTCAGACCATCACTAGTAACGGGGAACCACCGGTTCAACGGCGTTCATGACCCTTTTATAGAGCTTATGATCCCACTTACATAAACTTGTGGTAAAAACGTGGTACCGCTCTAATAACCAGACTGTTGCTGCTGATTCCCTTGACTATCCTGCTGGTTGTAACCACCTTGATTGCCTTGGCGGCGAAACCCGAAATTTGGGCCGCCGCCTCCATGACCCGGACCATGAGGGCCGGACCCTGAACCGCCGTTCGGATCATGGTTGTGTTGGAAAGACTCCCTAGAATGTCTCATAATGCTGCAATGCTTCCATAGATGGGTAGACGGCCTCTCCTCTGTTCCGTGCTTCGGACATGGCTGATTCATTATCGCTTCAAGGTCAAATTTTGTCCCTTGAGCCGGCATCCCCTTATGACGCTGGTTATAATTCCGTGCAACGGTGTTAGCTACAAAATCATCAACTTTGCGCTTACCGCTACCGCCCTGATTGGCCGGGTTATGCTGTTGTCCCCTTATACCGCTACTCTTCTTTCCCTTTCCTGATCTTTCATCCTCAGAGTCGGGGTCCTTGGTACTATCAGAGTCGGCGTATTTGACAAGAGTTGCCATGATCTCCCCCATATCATTGCAATGATGTGTAAGCCGCCCAAGCTTCTGCTTGAGTGGAAGGAAACAATAATTTTTATCTAACATTAAAACCGCTAAGCCGGCGTTGATATTATCTGAAGAATGTATGATAGTCGAGACCCAGCACACCCAGCTGGTCGTCGATTCGCCCTCGGCTTGAACACAAGAAACCAAATCCACAATTGACATAGGCTCCTTGCATGTATCTTTGAAATTTTGGATAAACTAGGCCTTCAGCTCTACCCACGACCCAATGGAGTTGGCAGGTAGCCCTTTCAACGAAGTACGAGCCGTCCCTTCCAGCATCATGGTGAAATACTTAGCATATGCAGCCTCACTAACATCCAGCATCTCCATAGCCATCCCATAACTCTCCACCCAAGCCTCAGGTGGCTGATCTGTTGTGTAATTAGGCACCTTACGAAGGCCCTTGAAGTCCTTGGGCAAACATTCATTTCGCAGAGCGCTGTTAAACACGGCACACCCCAAGTTCTAGAAGTCACACCTGCCTTCATTGAAATTGTCGGGTAAGTTGGCGCATGCTGATGAGCCGCCAGCGGAGCCGCCAGCTCGGCCTCCTGGCGTGCTTTGCCCTTTTCCACCAAATCTTGTGCATTGGTACCATTGCGTGTCGGGTCATGCCCACGAGGTTGGTTACGACGCTGCTCAGTGCTCGAAACTGCTGGCGATTCGATGTGCCTACTGTAGCTCCGGCTTCGGCGAGGGGTCGAATGAATCCGGTCATGACTATAAGAATAAGCCTGCTGCGCCAGCGCTATTTGAAGAAGTTCCCTGGCCCTTCGGGTTTCAACCACCATCAGAGTCTCGCCCTCGACTGGCAGAGCTGCCAATCGTGTAGCTACAACAATCATATTGTCTAAAGGGTTGGAATAATGACCCGGTGGCATTACCACATGCTGAGCCGAGGTGTTATTCACATGCGGAGAACCTGTCACGCGCGGCTGAACCGGCGCTCCACCCCCTGGTGCTTCAGCCATTTGGTTTATCACCGGCGGGTTACTGGTCCCTGCTGCAGTTGTATTGAAAAGATTCCTCGGCTCATAAACAAAAGGCAGACGACTAAGGTGCTTTCTTCTCAAGACTTCATTTGAAGCTTTCTGATCCACCGTGAGCCGGTATGAATCCGCTTGAATCCACTGTGCTTGACAGTTCAAAACGGCCCGCTCTGCGGTCATCCTAGCATTCTCCGCCACCAGCTCTTCCTTGGCTTGTGTTATATCTTCATGCAGCTTAGCCACAGCCACCTTGTGTTGTTCCTCGTTGTCTGGGGTTACCTCCACTCCCATCAGAGTTGCTAGAGCCTCCAATAATTCTGTTAAAACTTGAGCCGGTGGGCGTACTGATCCGCCAGCACCTGCTGGCGTTAACGCAGCTGCACTGGAAGTCATAGCCATGGCGGCTGTCGAACCGAGAACCGGCTGGGTGCCAGCCATGAAGATCGCCAAGCTGTTCGGTGGCTCATGGGGGTCCGAAATATTATTACCATCGGAACAGCCCCCAAGCCGTCCATCTTGTAGTTGATACATTGAGTTGGTCTCGCCCGTGGACGGTTCACCATTAGAGTAGATGGCCGTCTCACTGCCAGATACAGAGCCTTCCAATTCAGCCCCATGGATAAATCCAACAAAGGCACGCTTCACGACGGGTTGAACCCGGGCGCGTCACACATGCTGAGCTGTCTCGATGATGTCGATACAGATGTCCTGCTCAGGGCATGGTTCACCGATCTTGCCGATGAAGACGTGAATTCCGCCGAAGGGGACCCGGTACCCGTACTCGATTGAGCTGTCCTCGGGGCCCTAGCCTGCATCGTCGATGTAGAGCTTGCCGCGACAATTCTTGGTCATCCGGCCCACAACGTATCCCTTGATCCCTTTAAAGCTGCCCTTCAAGAACTCAAAATCACAGTGCGCTGGCCCCACGGAGGGTGCCAATTGTCGTGGAATTGTCATGGCAAATGTTCTAGGGGAAGGACTTAATTGTGGAGCCATTGCGACGTAGTTAGCTTAAAGGGGGTTAAAGCGGGACAAAGGACACGAGGAGTTTATACTGGTTCGGCCCCTTGTGGTGAAGGTAAAAGCCTAATCCAGTTTGAGATGGTATTGCTAGGGTTTCGATTACCAGGGAGCGAATACGCTTAGCCTGGCTTTCATTCTGTTGTTTCTTGCCCTAAGCCGCTGTCGGGTCGTCCCCTTATATACACGGGTTGACGCCCCGCGGCTTACAGAGTCCCGGCTGGCTCATACAAACGTGTCCGGCCTGGCCTGGTGACTTATCTTACATGCCTTACGGTACAAGTCACATATACATGGCGGTTTACACTTACGGGCTTTAAGCCTCTTTTTGGTTTTGGGCCCTTTAACAAGCCTACTACATGAACCGCCATCTTCAACATATTTATGGGCTTGGTCCATGAACTGCCACTGGGATAACCTGGCCCCTCCTGGGCGGGTTCATATCCAATAGTCATATCTCCAACACAGTCCCAATACTTCTTTCTTCCCACACTGCATTGTTAAGTCAAATGGTTCATATAATAAGATGGTGCGCCCTTGATATGTTATATGAGGACAGGCTGTCAGACTAGTTGTAGCAACACACATCACACTGGCTTTTACGGTATATTTCATGCGATTACATTTGACATATCGAGATCTAAGCAATCTTCAATAGGATGAAAAGATTGGCATCCTTCACATTATAGACGAACTCAGTTCATAGAACCAAGCAATTCAACCATTCCGTGGGTAAATCAAAAGCACCACCGGAATATTTTTCACTACCCCAATCATACACGCGAAATGGGACGACGCTACCGTAGGGGCTGGTATGGGCGGCCGCCTCGGGTGGCTCGAAAGTGTGCACCTACTTTGAGTCGTCTAGGTTGGCCCGGGCTAGTTTTGTTCGTCCCAGCGCACGAGCATGCATTGTAAAAAATGAAGAAAAACATTTCAATTTGGATGGGCCAATAACGTAGGTGCAAGGTAGGACCAATAGCAGGCTCGTGGCCCAAACAATCACCTCCCATATCGATCGACGACAGGAAAAATACCCAATTCGTTCGCTCTAGCCTCCAGTCTGGTTCGCTCCTAACCTAGCCTCCACTGGAAAGACCAACACGGCACTTCCACCCACTCTTTTTGGACGCCGATCACCAGGCTTCAAGCGAATGGAAGGACAAGAAGATGAAGATCCAACGCTGGGTGTAGCCTGCATGGGAGGCAGCGGCGGCAGCACGAGCATGGCACCGAGCTTGCTCAAACGGACAGTCCCAGCTTGCAAGAGCAGCATGGGCAACGAGAAGGTACATCACATCCCTGAGTATATCTAATTTAACTATTCAATTTCTGGCTAATAGTTAAACCTAACGGTGTTATAAAACTGCTTGTATGTAGGGAATCCATAAGAAAATGAAACCAAATTCTGCTTATATTATAACTCCCACAATCAATACTGAAATGACTGAACCTGATGTGTCTAATCAAGTTTCCAGAGCAAACATACAAGCTCATGTTGTTCTTGAGACTGAAGTGCCTAATGAACAGACTGCTAATGAAGGATTTGATGCAACCATTTTACATGCTCCTGGTGATGAACATATAGTGTCTAATGAGGTGTCTAATGCAAGCATTTCGCAAGCTCCCATTGAAGGATTTAGTGTCTAATGATGATCTGCTATAGTGACAGAGAAATAGAAATTTGCAGGAATTGATGACAAGCAAATTATAGTAATTTTTCATGGCTTGAGGAAACGTCGAGGCCATCTACCAGAAAGTCCCCGTATCATGACAACCTAGCATAAATACTTTTCTAATTTGTTGTTTGAAACTATTAGCATACTTGTGCAGGATAGATATATTGATATGTAGTTTGGGCACTGGTTATAGGTGCAATTACACTTGGATATTTTCGGCCAGAAAACGAATAATTCAAGCAGGTACATTCCATGTTAGTTGTCCTTGTACACCATGTTCCATTTTGTGTTTTTTGTTGCTTACGTCATTTAGTGTTTTATAATATGGAACCACTTTGGATCATTAGCTGGTTTTCAAAGTGCATGTAGCTTCACATTTCTCAAGTTATGTTGATTTCCGAAGTGCAAGTGCCCTGGTATTTTTCAAGTTAAATCTTCGCCCTTGGTAACTTGAATACGTGGATCCGCCACTATACACAAATCATACACACAGACCAATATGAATTAAATGAAATGTAGGGACTTACGCTAGCTTGTTGTACAGGCTCACTGCAGTTGTGCTTCCCCTTGGGATGTTCCATCTACAAGTCCATGTTACCACTTGCTTGGATGTGCAGACCTTGTGCTCCTTGCACCCCCCCTTTGCATTTTTGACATGGCGAATAGTTGATCAAATGAGAGAAATCGACCTTGCTGTTGTACCGGAGGACGGGTACTTACAAGGTTATACTGGCGTGCAGGATGTGTACCAGATCCCGTAGCGCCGTCATGCTTCGCTAAAAAATGGTTTTGCTTATTTCAGATGATATCTCCAGAAGAAATAAGAGATAAAGTCAGAGTTTCATAGGCGTGTAAGCTAAGAGAGCAATAAAAGGATATCCAAGCATCATCGCAACAGTTCCCAAGTGAGTGATATGTGGATACCTAGTTCAGGCCGGCGTTTGGGCATGCTCGCCTAGCTAGAGTGTGGGTCACTTCAGAGCCATTGAGGGTGATGTGTTGGCCGCGTACAGATGCAGATCTCGAGCGGCAGCGGAGCGCTATGATACGGTGGACGAGGCCGTTGGGGAAGCACCAACGGCGTTGGGGGGGTGGAGGTGCCATGATGTTCTCGGTGAAGTAGCCCTGGTGCGGTGGAAGTCGGTGTCTGTGAGGCACTGATACATCTCCAATGTATCTACAATTTTTCATTGTTCCATGCTATTATATTATCATTCTTGGATGTTTTACAATCATTTAATAGTCATTTTATATTAGTTTTCGGTACTAACCTATTGACATAGTGCCAAGTGCCAGTTGTTGTTTTCTGCATGTTTTCTACATCGCAGGAAATAAATATCAAACGGAGTCCAAACACCGTGAAACTTTTTGGAGTTTTTTTTATTGGCCAGAAGACACCCATTGGGCCAGAGCTGCACCTGGGGGGTGCCCCAAGGGGTGCACAACCCACCAGGGCGCGCCAGGTCCCACTGGCGCACCCAGGTGGGTTATGCCCACCTCGGTGGCCTCCCGCACCCCCTCTTTACCCTATAAATTCCCAAATATTCCGAAAACCCTCGGGGTGAACCTAGATGAGAAGTTCCACCGTCGCAAGGCTTTGTAGTCCACAAGATCTAATCTGGATCCCTTTCCGGCACTCCGCCGGAGGGGGAAACCATCACTGGTGGCCATCTTCATCATCCCGGCGGCCACCATGGTGAAGAGGGAGTAGTCCACCCTCGGGGCTGAGGGTTTGTACCAGTAGCTATGTGTTTAATCCCTCTCTCTCTCTCTCTCTCTCTCTCTCTCTCTCTCTCTCTCTCTCGTGTTCTTGAGATGTTAAGATCTTGATTTATCACGGGCTTTGTTAATATAGTCGGATCATATGGTGTTTTCCCGTATCTATCTTGTTGTGATGAACTGAGTTTTCCCTTTGAGATTTCTTTGGATTGAATACTTTTATGGATTTGAGAACACTTGATATATGTCTTGCAATTGAATACTCGTGGTGACAATGGGGTATCATATTGATTCACTTCATATGTGTTTTGGCACTCAACATGCGGATTCTCGCGGTGACATTGGGGTAATCTATGCATAGGGGTTGATGCACGTTCTTGTCTTTATTTCTCCGGTAGAAATCTTGGGGCACTCTTTGAGGTTCTTTGTGTTGGATTGAGTATTATGAATATGAATTTTATTTGGTGTTATTTTAGCATGAAATCTAGGATAGATCGAGCGAAAAGAATAGATTTGTGTTATTTTAGTACGACCTCTTGAATAGATCGAACAGAAAGAATAGCTTTGAGCTGGTTTCGTACTCTACAAACAATTTCTTCTTATGTTCTCTGCTAGACAAGAACTTTCAGGTGATTCTTCATCGCACGTTGAGGGATGGTTATGTGATCCAATTATATTATCACTCTTGGGAGATTGCACTAGCGGAAGTACAGAACCTAGGCCTTAGTTTCAAGCATTGCAATACCGTCTGTGCTCACTTTTGTTACGTGCTACCTTGCTGTTTTTATTGCTACTATTACAAAAACCAATATCTGCTATCATTACTACACTTGTATGACCATCTCTTCGCCGAACTAGTGCACCTATACAATTGCCCATTGTATTTGGTGTGTTGGGGACACAAGAGACTTTTTATTATTTGGTTGCAGGGTTGTTTGAGAGAGACCATCTTCATCCTACACCTCCCACAGATTGATAAACCTTAGGTCATCCAGTTGAGGGAAAATTGCTACTGTCCTACAAAACTCTGCGCTTGGAGGCCCAACACATGTCTACAAGAATAAAGTTGCATAGTAGACATCAGGCACGTCGGTTGGGGCGGCCGATGTTGTGGGTGGACCACCCGATGAGGCGGACGAGGGCATAGATGAGGTAGCTCTGGTGCAGTGGTGAAGCGCGGTCGTCGCCTTCGTCATCATCGTCTGACACAGAGGTGGGGAAAGAGACGAGATGAAGGGTGATTCGAATTTTGCTTGGGTTGGCGGCGAATTAAGGATCTGAGAGCTCTGGGCACGGAAGGGGGCGGGGGAGAATGGAGATTTTTCAGGGCTATGGGACGGGGGGAGAAGGAGCCGCCAGATGTTTTAATCCAAAACGTGGAAGCGCGAACCTTTTTTGTCGTCGTTCTTTTTAGCGGGGTGGAGGGGGTGGGTGCTACTACTTGCTAGCGTCCGTACGACACACGCGACCACCACGACATGACCCTGGTCTGCCAGGTGCGCTTACATTTAAGAATGCAAACGAATCTTCTTTCATTGGCAAACGAATATTGTACTCCTTGCAAATAATTAGTCCTTCGAAACGAGTACTATTAATTAATTAATGAGGGGTTCTTCGAATTAGAGTGTGTTTGTCACATAGTGATCTCCAATTTTAACGTGAATTTCTCATTTCATGGTATCCACGCTACTTATTTAATACAAATTCATATATGTATAAGATGAACATCATGGTGGTGAGAAAACTTTGGATGGATTCAAGCATATGACCACACACATACAAAATACAACAACAATTGAGTCAATATCAATTTTTTCAAACCTAGCATGACACAAATTCGAAATAATCACGGAAGCCATATTCATGGTCCTCAATTCAAATCTTACAATGTACTCCCGCTATTCCAATAAAGTTAGTACAAAGTTGAGTCATCTATTTTGGAACGGAGGGAGTACACTAAATTCAAACGTTAATATTAAGTCTAGTACTATCTACATTCAAATGTTGTTGTTAGCTCCCCCCCCCCTCGGCAAACACGTTACGTACTTCCTCTATTGATCAATCTTCCTCTCATAACCACCTTACAAAGCTTTGGTTTCCGCACGTTCATTCTATCTCTCCATGTTTCGATCTCTACCTCTCACACACCCGCCATTGCACTCCATGTTGAGCTCTCTCTCCTCCTCCGCCCTTCTCTCCTCCTCTGCCCTCTATCGGTAGATACATGCATTGCCTATCTAGAACCCCCTCCCTCTCATGCGCACGCACGCAGATTGTCTGTTTAGGTCACTCTCAAGAGTCCGTCTCACTCTTTCTTCCGTGCGGTGGCACTGGTGGAGCTACACTGGATTCCTTGGGCGGGCCAGCCTGAAGGAAAAAGCATAGAAAAGAGATGGGTCATGCCACTTGGCATGATATTTAGGTAGTGTTTCAGCTAGGCAAGGCGGGCCAGAGCACATGTTAGCCCAACGTAGCTCCGTCCTGCACGGTGGACCACACTCGCTTCTTTATCTAAGTATCGATTATCCTCACTTTATCTCACACACAAATGATATATATCCCTGTTTGGGCCTCGATCGGCATACTCTATACCCTCTCACGCAGTTTGTCTATCTAGATTAGTCTCTCCAAGCTGTTCCACTCTTTCGACCTCATTGCGGCCCACGCTCTCTCAATCTCTCTCCCTCTCTTTCTCTTTCTCTCTCTCTATGCATGTTTCGGTTAACCTTGCTCTTTCTCACACAGAAACAATATATCTCCATGTTTGGGCCTAATTCGACATATTCGTAATGTACGCTCTCTCATGCACATTGCCTATCTAGGTCACTCTCTCCAACCTGTCACACTCTTTCGATCGCATGACGACCCACACTCGCTCAATCTCTCTCTCTCTCTTTATCTATGTATCGATTGACCTTGCTTCCTCCCACGCACAAACGATATATGTACCTATCTGTGACTGGATCATCTGCAAGCTCACTCTCACAACCCTCACCCTGTTCAATCGGACAATAACTATCCACAACATATATATATATTCAACGAATGTCGGGGCACACTTACTTTGTCTCTCTATCTATGTCTCGACAGACCTCGCTTTCTCACGCTGTCTCTTCCACACTTCAAAGCTACCTCTCCAATCCTTGCAGAGCCGGAGCTATTTACATTGCGAGGGGGGCTCCAACCTTCGATTAATTTGTGAAGGCATTTATTCTGGTGGATTTAGATTATATTTTTGTAGCATTCGCCCCACAACCTTCGATATATGTACCGTTGAAACCCCTGCCCCTCCCCCAATTGTTTTACCTTTGTCTTGGTTACCGCTCTCTCGCACGCCCTTTCTAACCCTCCATGCCGCACCATGGTATTTTTGCAAAACACAAGCACTTATCCTTAGTTCTAAAATCTTTTGTATCATAATTGCCCTTTTTTTTAAAATGAATTGCCATTATTTGTTTTTTTACTTTATGCTCTACAACGCACAATTCCATGAATCTTAAAATAGATTAACTTTTTTATAACACTTATTGATATTGAACGAGATGAACTATAAGAATTAAACGAACATCTACATCATGCATATATGAATCAAAGCTTACATGCTATGGTGTGATATTGTCGCCAAATCTCAAGTGTGCAGTGCGCGCGTACCTTACTAGTATCAATTAAAAATGAAAAAGGACGAGGATCGAACATGCGACCAGGGCCTTCAAGCCACACGTCAATAGGCAACATACATACGCAACATAGTAGCAATGTTTGTTGTACTCCCATTTGTTGATATAATGTTTTTATATTACCACAACCTATTTAATGGATAACATGTTTTTATATTAACTTTAGTACATTGTAGTGGGACCAGCTCGTTTGCACGTACTATTCCACTTCACTTACTGGTGGGTTCCATGCCTGCTCTCCCTCTATCCCCCCTCCTACGTTTAGACGCACGGGCAAACACGAAGAATGCGCGGGCGGTGTTGCCGTTGACCGTATCTAGATGCATTCACAAGTTATAGCACCAGTTTCACGTAATACTAGTACTAGTGTTATGTAACAAGTTTAGGAAGAAAAGTGACCATGACAAGTTAGGCTACTAACAGTTACTACTCCTACATGCGTGGATAAATGGATGTATCACCTAGTGCACGAACAAGGTGGGCGGCGGAGCCTGGTCAAAGGGCTTGCCTCCCGATCAGCCCGCGTAGCGGCCTGCTCGCACGCCTCCCGGTCAGCCGGCGCAGTGGTATGTTCGCACGCCCCACGTCAACTCAGACGCTTGCTCGGACGGCACCTGCCGATGAGAAGCGGGACTCGTGGCGGCACGTATGTCTAACACCCATGGTTTGAATAGTGAAACAGTTCGCGTTAACGTCACATGTCTTAGTTCCAAAATACCTTAGCTCTTCTTTTGTGCATCTTTTCATAAGCAGCTTCTCTCTAAATGAACAAAAAAATACGACAACCTTCTTGTCCCATATCATGTGACCATGCTTAGTTTCATGAATTTTAGGCCAATTTTGGATTTTCTGGAATTTAAAATTCAGGATTCGAAATAATATCATAACCTGCATCATGAAATAAATTTTCAAGCCATACATCTTTACGGTTGTAGATGTTAATATTTCTTAAGAAAGGATTTGGTCAAACATTTTTCTTAGTTAGACTTCAGACAAGTTATATATGCAGAGTAAAAAGATAATTTGTCCGTACCAGTGCATTTCTTGATATAATAACTCTAGTAGGCTCGAACAACGCACGAACAAAATTAACAAACGGAGCTCCATTCTGTGCTCATCCTGGTGTAGTATTATTAGTATAGGCAATGGAGTTGACGGGTGACCTTGGGTAGCGGCGACCAAGGGAATTGAACCGTGCTCGCCATGGTAGGTAACATAGGCTAGTTACTAAAAAGCATCCCTCCATTGTTTATCGGTTCTCATCATGGATTAGGGACATGACGGGAATTTCCTAGGGCTGGAATTCTGGCCGCCAGATATTTCGAATCGAAACGCGGAGGCTCGAGGAGAGGCGCGAAGTTTAAAATACTATCGCGGTTCTTTTGGTTGGGCTTGCGTAATGTGTGTACCACGCACGCCACCAGCAGGACACGGGCCCGGGTCTGGCTAGTACGCCGTCGGATGCCACCATTCGAGAATGCAAAAGGAATATTTTTTAATGCCGAACAAATCTATATGTATTACTATCATTATAAGTCTACAATGACCATATTTTACTTCCAAGTAATTGGTCATTCCAAAAGGCACGATAATTGATTTATGATGAGTTCTTGATAGAGTAAGTTTGTGATATAGTGCTTTCAACGTGGATGTATGACACAAATTCAAAAATAAAATGTAAGCCATGCATGGTTCTCAATTTAATATTTAAAATGGACAATAAATTGAAACATGAATATTAAGTCTAGTAATATGCACATGCAAATGTTGTGTTTAGGTCTCTCCATCGACAACCAGCCCCCCATACTTCATGTATGGATCGATCTTCATTTCTTTGTTAATAGAGCTATTGGTATCCGACACACGCGCGCTCATTATTTCTCTTCACGTTTCGATCTCCATTTATGTCACACTCGCTATCACACTCTCAAGAAATGTATTTATCACACATAACCTCGTCGTGCCCTCCATGACAAACTCTCCCTCTATCTCTCAAGACACGTACATTGTCTTTGAAAAATTCCTTCACCGTGCGCGCACACACGAAGTCTATCTAGGCCACACTCTCTCAGTAACTATCTCCCTCCAGCCCTCACTACAGCTTCACCGCACGATATCTCGGTGCACCGTATTTAACATTCGAGTGTACGCTAGGCCACACTCACTCGATCTCTCCCTCGATAAATGACTCGATTGACCCCGCTTTTCCACGTCGTCTCTCTCACACCAAGACGCTCCCACTACACCCCTTGCATGGGCGGAGCTATGTAGATTGTTGGGGGGTAACCCCTCGACCTTAGACAAAATTGTGAAGCTCTGTTTAGGATTGTTTAGATTATATTTTTTGAACATTAAATTTGCCCCCACCCTCCCAAACACCGATGGGTTGTGCACCACCCGCTGGGAGAATATCATGTGCCCTTACACCTTAGATGCTATATGGTGATACGAGTTCCTTGGAGCGCGTAGATCTGAGATATAGCGGCTCCCAAGATGTCTTAATATTTTTACAAGAAAGCTTAATGAGTGTGGGAATTGCACACAATTAGAACCAAAACTACTCAGATTCCCTTGGATCCCATATCCAACGGTCTCGAAGCTCATATCATCGTAGCATCTAAGATGAGGGAAGACCTCATATTGTCTTGTATTTAAGAATATCACGTGCTACCACACCTTAGATGTAGTGGTGACACAAGTTCTTCGGAGCCGTTGGATCTCAGATCCAACGGCTACTTGGTGGCTCGAATGTTTCTTACAAAAAATCCCCAAAGAGTTTGGACACAACCCACAAGCACATAGACTACTCCGAGGCCATTGGATCTCAGATCAAACGACCTCGAAGCTTGTATCACCATAGCATCCAAGCTGCGAGAGCACTTAATGTTTTCTCGCTCGTACATCAATAGCCTGAAACCGCAACGGTTGTTGGCTTTGTTGCATAACTTGATTTTATACAGTATTACGTTGAGTAGAGTGTAGAGGGAGTAGCTCGTCAACACATGCATGAACGTTGACTGACTTACTAGTGGGTCCCGTGTTTGCGATCTCTCTTTCCTCTCCATCTAGTATAGAGGGAGTGGCTCGTCAACACGTGCATGAACGTTGACTGACCAGTACAACCTTTAGACGCACGGGCACACACGAAGAGCGGCGCGAGCTTTCCCTGGTGTTATTATAACTAAATAAATACTTGGAAATTAGATGAATCGCCTAGAACAAGAGACGTTGTGGCTAGTCGAGACGCAACTAACCACACCTATCCTCCGTGCCACGTTAGCATGATGAAGCCGTGTGGCTAGCGGGGTGTTTTCGACCGACTGGTTGGGTCCCAAGGTCGAACCGTAGGTAGTTTGACACAATTTATTTTTACACGCACATTTTTTCTCCATGCCGAGACGTGGCACACCCTACCGCGCGGTTTCTGGGTCCTCCCGGGTGGTCACGCATATTTTCTTCCTTGCCGAGACGTGGGATGCCCTACCGTGCGTTTTTTGGGTCCTCCTCGGTTGAAGCAAGTAAATGAGTCGTCAAATCACAAAATCCCACCTTTCCCGCCGAGTACGTCAGTGAAGCACGGTGGCTAGCTAGTTGGGCTAGTGCGACCGATTAGCTAGGCCGCCGCCACATTTGTTGTTTTCACCCCTTTTTTCTCTCCTTACTGGTTGGTAAATTTAAATATTCGCCGTTGCATTGCACTAGTCTTTGGGTGCGGCAGGCGTAGCAGGATTTTTAATTTTTAGATTGACGGGAGCAGGCGTGGTAGCAATTAGTCATGATGACTCCGCCTGTAAAACCCACTGCTCCCTGAAGTGAAAAGTCATCGATTGGGCTGGCTCCCTCTGCCTCCCCGTAGATTGCATTGGCTTTCAGTCGTTTCTCCCCCTTTTCTTCCTCCCCCCATTGCTTCTACCTGGTTCCATGGCAGCGCACCAGATCACGGACTCTGAGGTGAGGCGCCTGACATAGGAGCTCCATGCCAAGGATGCGGAGCTTAGGGCCAAGGACGTGGAGGTCTGTGAGCTCAAGGAGGAGAGGAGTGTCATGCTCCTCCTTTATGTGCGGGAGTTCACGGAGCTTCAAAAGCGGCAGGCGTCCACCACAAAGATGCTCAAGGCGTCGGCGGTGTTGCTGCAGAAAGTGGGAGATACAACAGGCAGTCAGGCGAGCCGACTGGAGCGCGAGCGGGCCAATCGTGATAAGGTCCAGGATCGCCTCAAGAACTTGTTGGACCATTTTGCCATGCAAGTGTTGCGGCTGCGTGATGCCTACTGTCGTGCCAGCGAGACCATGATGGACATTGGCCTAAACCAGTTCGACCACCCGATTGACTTCAACGAGTTGCGGCTTCCTGACCTGGTCTCCTTCTTCACCTATATCTCCGAGGAGCTGAGCCATCTCCGCGTGGTGGTGGGGGCGGAGCTGGACAAGGAGGGGTTGTGGGTGGCCGTCGTCATTGCCGGGCGAATCCTCTCAGGGCTTCGTCACCAGAATCCATACGTGCCATTGGACGCCATCTTTGGCGAGCTGGCTCCCGTCGACAAGAAGCGGGCTTTGGTGGTGTTTAGGCGTGCATGCTCATCTTTTTTTGCGAAATTGTGCATGCTCACCTCAGCACCCCTCTTCATGCATGCCCTGCATGCTCCTAGTGTATTTGTGTTAACCTAGTGTGGGCTCATGCACCCTTCATGCTCTGTAGCACTATACTCTCTGTGCGTTGTAGTACTAGTTGTGTTAACATTGATCTCATCGTTCATTCTTCTCGACCGAATAGTCAACTATACTCTCCATTTGTTGTAGTCCTAGTTGTGTTAACATTGATCTCACCGTTCATTCTTCTCGACCGGACATTTAAGAAAGGGGATGTTACATAACTGTTCAATGAGCGCCGCAGTAATGCTCAATAACCCCGACCTTTCTAGCACTAAGTTGGACGGATGAAGCCACCATCATTTCACTCTTCTCACTCATCTTCCTCTCTTGAAGAAAACCCCAACTCGCTTCTCCCTCATCTTTTTCCTCATTTCTTCAAGAAAACCCAGACGCGCTTCTGCCATTGTTCTTCTCTCCCAAAGAAGAAAAGGTGAGCGCATAAATGGTGTTGCTTCTAGCCAAGGCCTGGTCTTGCTACCACACGACCGATCCTAACTCCATCTCTGTTCTTCTTTTGGGTTTGTGATTATGGTTTCTATACTTTTATTTTTATTTGACAGTTTCTTGATGGACCCTGGAGCACCGGCCGAAGTGATGTCGGTTCTGGCCAAAGCCGTCGGGGCTCAGGGTATGAAGAAGCGCACGAACCCTGTCGACACTACCACAGACAAGCTCAAGGCCATCGCGCTGTCCAAGCCGGTCCAGGTAATATCTCTTCTTGACGATCTTTTTGGCTATCTTGATCGTGTTTTTCATCTAACATTGTGACGCCCGAGACCGACGTCCCAGAAGATACCAGAAGATTCTCGAAGATTCCGGATGTTCCGGGTTGACCGTGTGTTTCTTTTGTGCTTGTGTTTTTATTTTTTGCATCGCATCATGTCACCATGTCATATTTTATTTTTGCATCTCAACCTAAATAAACCGTGTGGACCTTCGGTCCATTTAAATCGAGGGAAGATGTCTTCTCTTTATAACATATAAAAGTCTCTCATTATTTTAGAGAGCTATAATAAATATTCCATTTGTTGGAAATCACCGTAACACACTTGCAATATTTTCTCCATGCATTTCTATCTCAATTCTTGCCTCAAACCTTGCTATAATTCTTTTCTCGTTGCTCGAGGTTCCTCCAAAAACCCTCCTTCTATTTTATTCTAAATCCTGACATTTTTGTGAGCCCGGGGAATTTTACCTCATGCCCAAATTCTGCCCCTATCCTTCCTTTTCTTTTCTCTCTTCTTGTTTTTTTTTCCTTCTTTCTTTTCTTCTGTTTTGGGTAAGCAGAAGAGCTGCAGAGCCCAGCAGCTGGCCCAGTCCTTCCTCTGGCCAGGCCTTCCTCTCCCTCCTTTGGGCCTCCTCCTCCCTCTAGGCCCATCAAACCAGCCTCGTCCTAACCCTAAACCCCCGAGCGCTCTCTCCTTTTCCCTCTATCGCCGCCGCACCTTATCCTCTCCCCGACCCGCTTCGGTCGCCCCTTCCCCGCTCCCGCTCGACCTCCTCCCAACTCTCTCTGCCCGTGGCGCTCCTCCCTCCTCGCCATGGCGCTTCATCCCGCGGCCCTCTGGCCCCGCGCCTCTCCTCGCCCGCAAGCCGGCCCGGCTCAGCCAGGAGATCCGTCGCCGTCGTCCAGCGCGAGGCCAGGCTCTCGCCTCGCCTGCAGGAGCCCCCGCGCCGCGCGGCCGCGGCCATCCTCGCCCCGGCTCCCTCCGTTCCCTGCCGAGCCCGCAGGCGCAGCGGCCGGTCCCCCGACCCCGAGCCGCCCCGTCGGCCAGGCCTCTGGCCTCCCCTTCGTCCACCGCTGGCCAGCGTCGCCTCGCCCTCTCGTCGGCCGGCCAGGAGCGCCGCCGAGCAGCCTCCGTGCGCCGCCCCTCCTCCTTCCTATCACGCACCAGCGCCGTGGCCCCTCCGAGCCCCGCGTCCGCCGTGGCCTCCCTCCGACTCCAGCGCCATGGAGGCCCTCGTCCTCCCGTCGCACGAGCAGCGCCCCCGAGCCTCCTCTTCAGCGCCTCGGGCCCGCCGTTGGCTCCCTCTCCGTCGCCCCTTGGATCTTCCTCGTCGGACACGTGACCTGCTGCCTTGGCCAGCACCGGAACCCCTGCTGCTGTTTTTTTGTTGTTTTTTTTGTTTTGTTTTGTTGCTGGTGTTAACCTGAACAGAGAACGACTACCGGCGACCCGACCAAGTACCCCTACCGACTTGTACCTCTACGGAAAACGAGCCCGTGAACGACTACATGTGTGGTGCGCCGAGTACAACTACATCCGTGTACGACTACGTGAACGAGTACCACGACGCACCAAGTACCCCTACCGTCGCCCGAACGTCTACCCTCGACATGTACATCTACGGCCGAACGTCTACCATCGCCGAGTACCACTACTTCCTCTACGAGTTGCGAGAACGACTACTTCCCTCTACGGAACGACTTCTTCCTCGACGTCTCGAACCGCCCCGAAACGCACGCTTCAAAGGTATAACCTCGAGTCGCGACCCCGTGAGATGCATGCTTGCTTGTGTTGTATGAAATGCTCCTCGTGTGTGCTCCGTGTCCGTTTCGTCCCTTTTGTTGTTCCTCGGTTGCCTCGCCACCGACTCGTGGGAACCCGGTAACGGGATCAACCCACTTTCATCTTGTTCAACTCGTTCACTCCACCTTTTGTTTTGCACCGGTCCCTCGCCGAGATACCGGAACCGATATGATGCGTTGCATCATTTTTCGGATCGTTGCCGTGGCACTCCTTACTTTCCACCACGGTGACAAATGCTTCTTGTCTTGTTAATAGTCAACCTTTTAATAACTTGCATAAAACTTGATCATGTCATCCTCATCATGTTAACAACCTTTAAATGTTTAATTGTTGTTTGCTTATAATTATTAAACATGCTCATGGGGATTTTTCCGGATATGTTGTTGTTTTTTTCCGGCCTCATTTAAAATGTCTAGTAGTGTAGTTTTATTATTGTTTCACCTCTTGCCATGCTAAAAACATTTAATCTTGTCTTGTAATAACGAGAGTCAACTAAATAATTAATATGTGGTGTTTCGTCAATATGCAACTCGTTGCATATTGATCTCCACTTAACTTGTAGTATTGTTTGCACTTTGCCATGCCATGCATATTTAAACCGGACATGCATCATACTTGTTTGTGCATCGTATGCCATGTTGATGTTTGTGTGTTTACCGTGTTGTTTCTTCTTTCCGGTTGCTTCTCTTGTTAGCTTCGGTTTCGTTCCGGAGTTGTGAGGATTCGCTCGACTGTTGCTCCGTCTTCTTCTTGGATCCGTTCTTCTCCCTTGTGGAATTCCAGGCAAGATGACCGAACCCGGATACCATTACTATCTTTGCCTATTGCTAGAGTATCGTTCTTTAGTTTTGCCTCGATGCCCATGTTCTTCTTGTCAGCCTCCTACTTGTAACAAATTGCCATGTTTAACCACCCTACCTACGCAAACCGTTGCTTGGCTAAGTACGCTTCGCTCAGCCCTTCTTATAGCATTGTTAGTTGCAGGTGAAGATTGAAGATGCTTGCTTCATGATGAAGTTTGGTTGGGTTATATCACACTATATAAATGCTTAAATTAAATCACCTATATACTGGCAGGGTGGAAGGCTAAGCCTTTTGCTTGGTGTTTTGTTCCACTCATGCCGTTAGGATCCGTATAAGCCGGTGTTATGTTCCTTGATTATGCGTTCCTAACACGGTTGGGGTGTATGGGACCCCCTTGATAAACCGCTAAGTGCTAAGTCTTTTCCAGCAAGTCCCAACATTTGGTACTATTTGCCTCATAATAACAACTTAATTAATTAATTAAATTTGCATAGAGGGTCGCTCCCTCGAGGATCCTTTATTTCTACATAGCAGGGGGGGGGCCAGTGCCGATGGTGTTGGTCCCAAACGGGGGTCCTGCGGGAACCACCACGGGGAAACTCGAGGTTTGGGTCCTGTAGCATCGCCCATCCGGTCGTGTCCTGAGACCTAGATACGCGCGGCTACTATCAGGGTGTCGACACGCCGGGAGGATTTGCTGGATTAGCCTTACCTTAGTTCGGTTTAACTTGAGCACGGGATTCCGAGAATACTCGGGTCTTCCCAACTATGGAGTTGCGACTCCGCGGATCGTGGGCTTGTAATGGGTCAAGTTGGAACACCCCTGCAGGGTTTGAACTTTCGAAAGCCGTGCCCGCGGTTATGTGGCAGATGGGAGCTTGTTAATTCCGGTTGTAGATAACTTGACACAATGTTTCAATACACTACCCGCGTGTGTACCGTGACTGTCAATTTCCGAATAGGGATTCGGGAGTTGAACACGGTGGGGTTATGTTTGACCGGCTTTAGTTAGGATCACTTCGTGATCATCTTTCGACCGATGCTCTTCTCTTCTCGCTCTCTATTACGTAAGTTAGTGCTAGTTGCTGCTGCAGACTCTTGTTTGTTCCTTCACCTCATATTTCTTTCTTCAGCCTTATCCTCACCCAAAGGCTTAAATAGTCTTGTTACCCGGGAACGGGATTGCTGAGTCCTCTGTGGCTCACAGTTACTCCACCACACCAGTTGCAGGTTCAGTCGTGTACGATGCAGGAGTTGGTTCAGTTCTTCACCAGGAGCTCGATGAAGAGTTTGGCTGTTTGCTTGTGACGTTTCGATGTTCAGTAGTGGTTTCTACTAGGATTCGATCCTGACCTGTGGCTTTCTGTTGTTTTTGGTATCTTTCTTTTGGTTCTTCACCCGTAGTCGGGTTGTGATGTTTTGAATGATGTATTGCTTATGTATGTATTGTTTGAAGTGGCGAGTGTAAGCCAACTATCTCCTTTTGCATTTTAATCCCTCTTTTACATGAGTCGTGCAAAGATACCAAACTTGAGATCATTCTAGGATGGGCTTATATCTTTAAGTCGTGCCTCGACACGTAGGAGATATAGTCCCATCCTGGGCATTACAAGTTGGTATTCAGAGCCTTCTCCGACCTAGAAGCCCCCACTGATTGATCGAATCGTTGACGGTTGAGTCTAGGCACACACTGAAAACTTTTTGAGTCCTATATATTATATCGGAGAGTAGGATTTCTTTGCTTCTCATCCCCTTTCTCTCTGGTGAGGACTCCTGACGATTACTCTTGCCTCTTCTACTTTCAAAATTGCACCAAATTTTTTTTTTAGGATCCCGCGAGTATTCTGGGATTGTTTCGATGTTCTTGTGACAAGGATATTGTTCTCGATGCCTCCTGTTACCGAGGAGTTGAGCTTCGGGGTATCATTGACACAAGCATATCGCGGCAGTACTAAATACTTAAGACGGCCGACATCGAAAATCTCTCCTATACGGCCAGTGGCAAGATAACCCCGACATCACCCAGTACTGGGGAGGTAGTTCGAGAGTATTGCCATAGCTTGTTATAGTGGATGCTTTTCGAAGGTCCGAGGTACACAGTTTCCGAGAAAGACTGGTTATGTGTTGAAGGATGGATACACCTGGATGTAGGTTTAGAGTTGATTGCGCGGTGCTTCCCGTGTATCCCCAACACCTGATTGCATAACTGGAAACTTTCGGAAATCTATAGGTGGGTTCATCTAGTAGTTCTAGGCATTCTTCCAACGGATGCACGATATGAAGTTTGGGGTTCTACATTGAGTGAAGTGGTTTTATGGACTTGTTCTGATCGGGAGTTGCATCTTAAAGGGTCCTTGGCTATGCTGATCCGGGGATTGCAAAACCCTTTTGTAACACGTTCCATGAGCTTTCAGCACGAAAATGTCGAACGAAGCTCCTATCCTGTATTTGTTCTATCTGATCCTTGTTCTTTTTTTTATTTACCTTTTCCTTCTCCTAAGTGGCTTCTCGACAAGTGATGTACCTGCAGAATTCATCCGTTCAATCCTCTGTTCGAATGATATTGTGAAGATCTTGTTGCTTATCTATCCTTTGTTTTTGTTTTGATTCTGGTATTCGAGTTGCTTCGATGTCAAATGTTGATTCCAGACCTTTCCTAATCGGTGTTCTCATATGCCTATGGGAGTGCTAATTCTTCTTGATCATCAAGATGGTCATGTTAATTCCTTTTCAACCGGTGTGCCTTCTCTTCAAGTTATTCCATACAGACGCCGTTGAGAAATCTGACAATTTGTCTGTTTCTTTCATCCCAAGTTGTCTTTGTTTTCCCCACCCTCCCACCCTTCTTCTTCTTGGAGTCAGAAATTCTTAAATGAAATATCCATTTTATTCATGAGATATTTCTTCATTCTTTTCCTTCTATGTTCTTATCCGGTGATTTATCGTGAAGATGCTCAAGAGCTTCAAGTTCATCATTCTTTTGTTCTCATATTCTTCTACCGGTGGATGTAATTCAAGAATTTGGTGTTGATCTTATCCTTTTTCCTCTTTTCACAATGCTTTCTTATTCCGGTGCACTAACTAACCATTCTCATCTTGTTTTTCATATCCGGAGTGCTGAAGATTCATAATTCCATTCTTATTCCGTTCAAATTATTTTGAGCATTGTCATCTTATTCTAGTCATTTAATTCAACCGGTGCAATATCTCTCCAGCAATCTTTTTCAACGGTGATTTCTTTGAGTGGGCCCTAACCCACAGGTCTTTTCCAGGATCTTACCTGACTCTTCTATTTTTCTGGAGTTATACTCAAATTCTTTTCATCATTGGTTCAACCTTTTAATTCTTTATTCCGGAGTGCTCAACAATTCTTCATGGCATTTCTCGTCTTCATTCTCAGCATTTGCAGACCGGAGAAGAGTTTCTCTTAAATCTTGGCCCGTTCTCTTGAAGATTCGTGTTTCTAGCTTCATGCCATCCTCATAATTGTTTTCGATTGTGGAAATTGTTTTCATGCCCCTTCAGAGCAATTCTTGAATTCTTTTCCTTTGTGTTCCTCCGAAGGCCATCATTTCAGAAGATTTCTTCGTTCTCAGTTTTCAACTTCGTCCTCCAAATATTCTTCATTGATGTCTCTTCGTTCGTCTCCATATTCTTACGGTGGTTCTTTCAAGTTACTCTTCCGTTGTTATCGTGTTAATTCATTTGTTCTTTTCATAATCCTACCGGTGGTTCGTTGAAGATTTATCCAAGCTTGTGCTGGATCTCTCTTAATCCTTTCCAACGAGAATAAGTAGTATGCCAAATCCTTGGTTGTCATCAATTTAAATTGGTGAAGGAGATGCATGACATAATTCTTATTCTTATTCCTTCAAGGTGTTTTAATTCTTTTGTCTGGAGCTTGTTCATCATATCATATTCTCGGTTCTAAATTCTTCATCTTGTTTTCCGGAGCTTTCAAGTTATTTCAATTATCTTTCAAACATCCATCTAATTCACCGCATGCCTTGAATCTTATTCTTTTCATCTTTCACTTCTCATGCTTTCATTATCGGAGTTCTTCATGGTGGTTCATCATCATTTAATTCATCCTCGAAGTCTTCATCAAGATTCTTGTTGGAGCTCAAGCATTCTGCATCATGCTTTCCAATTGCAATCCTTTCTACCTTATCTTTTCAGATGGTGTTATGTCATTTTTGACAATTTTCTTCATGTTTCATGATTCACAAGTTGTCAAGAATGAGATATTTAAACCCATCATTTTCTTTGCTCAGGAGATCTTTTCAACCTCAATTTATTTGTTGGAGTTATCTTGGGTTGTATTTCACCTAAAGCTTTCCTTGAGAATTGTTGCTATTATGGTGCTTATAAATGACCCAAGTTCTTCATTTTTCATTCCGATGAAATAAGTTTTTCATCTCCTTGTTGATCTCAATCCAATCAATTGTTTTCGTCAGTGGCTGGTTGTCACCTCTTAATTTTGAGATGTTTTCCATAAGCCCACTTCAAGCTTATTCTTTTCGTTGTTGATTTTTCATCAACTCCGTTCTACCTTTCTTCGTAAGGAGGCTCTTTCAAACTCAATTTTGAGAGAAGTTGTCTTTTCTTCTCCGTTCATTTCTTTCATTGAACTATATTCTCTATTCTTTCATTCCGGAGGTTTTGGGATATTGCTCTATCCAAACCATCATCTCGTTTTATCGAGATCATGTTCTTTCCCTTGCTTTTCATTTAACCGGAGTGTTATATTCTTCATTCTAGTTCCCTCATCTTTTCATGTTTTGCCTGTCTTTTAACCGGAGTGCTGTCTGGATCTTTCTCACCTCTTGTGCCATCCTTTCAATTGTTTCAGAGGCAATGTGTTGTTATTTTCATCAAGTATCATTCCATCTCCTCAAGTTTTTGTTCTTTTCCTTCCATTTACAGACGGAGTGCTGCCGAAATTCTGTCATTCTTATTCCTTGGCCATACCATTGCGGTTTCATATTCTTTCCGTCCGTGAGCTCTTGTTTCATGTTTTTCAACCTACAAGGTTCTTGTTATGTTCCTTGTTCCTCCTTTTAACGGAGTGCTCTTAACTTCGTTCATCTATGTTGTATTCTTCTTTCAACTTGTTTAACCTCTCAAGGTTCCTGGTTTCACTCGTTTCTCGAAGAAGCAACTTTGTTTTACCTCTTCCTCTTCGTTTTTACCCGGTGATATCTCTAGGATCTCGGGACGAGATCCTCTGTTAGTGTGGGAGAGTTGTGACGCCCGAGACCGACGTCCCAGAAGATACCAGAAGATTCTCGAAGATTCCGGATGTTCCGGGTTGACCGTGTGTTTCTTTTGTGCTTGTGTTTTTATTTTTTGCATCGCATCATGTCACCATGTCATATTTTATTTTTGCATCTCAACCTAAATAAACCGTGTGGACCTTCGGTCCATTTAAATCGAGGGAAGATGTCTTCTCTTTATAACATATAAAAGTCTCTCATTATTTTAGAGAGCTATAATAAATATTCCATTTGTTGGAAATCACCGTAACACACTTGCAATATTTTCTCCATGCATTTCTATCTCAATTCTTGCCTCAAACCTTGCTATAATTCTTTTCTCGTTGCTCGAGGTTCCTCCAAAAACCCTCCTTCTATTTTATTCTAAATCCTGACATTTTTGTGAGCCCGGGGAATTTTACCTCATGCCCAAATTCTGCCCCTATCCTTCCTTTTCTTTTCTCTCTTCTTGTTTTTTTTTCCTTCTTTCTTTTCTTCTGTTTTGGGTAAGCAGAAGAGCTGCAGAGCCCAGCAGCTGGCCCAGTCCTTCCTCTGGCCAGGCCTTCCTCTCCCTCCTTTGGGCCTCCTCCTCCCTCTAGGCCCATCAAACCAGCCTCGTCCTAACCCTAAACCCCCGAGCGCTCTCTCCTTTTCCCTCTATCGCCGCCGCACCTTATCCTCTCCCCGACCCGCTTCGGTCGCCCCTTCCCCGCTCCCGCTCGACCTCCTCCCAACTCTCTCTGCCCGTGGCGCTCCTCCCTCCTCGCCATGGCGCTTCATCCCGCGGCCCTCTGGCCCCGCGCCTCTCCTCGCCCGCAAGCCGGCCCGGCTCAGCCAGGAGATCCGTCGCCGTCGTCCAGCGCGAGGCCAGGCTCTCGCCTCGCCTGCAGGAGCCCCGCGCCGCGCGGCCGCGGCCATCCTCGCCCCGGCTCCCTCCGTTCCCTGCCGAGCCCGCAGGCGCAGCGGCCGGTCCCCCGACCCCGAGCCGCCCCGTCGGCCAGGCCTCTGGCCTCCCCTTCGTCCACCGCTGGCCAGCGTCGCCTCGCCCTCTCGTCGGCCGGCCAGGAGCGCCGCCGAGCAGCCTCCGTGCGCCGCCCCTCCTCCTTCCTATCACGCACCAGCGCCGTGGCCCCTCCGAGCCCCGCGTCCGCCGTGGCCTCCCTCCGACTCCAGCGCCATGGAGGCCCTCGTCCTCCCGTCGCACGAGCAGCGCCCCCGAGCCTCCTCTTCAGCGCCTCGGGCCCGCCGTTGGCTCCCTCTCCGTCGCCCCTTGGATCTTCCTCGTCGGACACGTGACCTGCTGCCTTGGCCAGCACCGGAACCCCTGCTGCTGTTTTTTTGTTGTTTTTTTT
>LR738710.1:531754062-531884133 GCA_902687465.1 Secale cereale | reverse complement strand
CTTCCCAACTATGGAGTTGCGACTCCGCGGATCGTGGGCTTGTAATGGGTCAAGTTGGAACACCCCTGCAGGGTTTGAACTTTCGAAAGCCGTGCCCGCGGTTATGTGGCAGATGGGAGCTTGTTAATTCCGGTTGTAGATAACTTGACACAATGTTTCAATACACTACCCGCGTGTGTACCGTGACTGTCAATTTCCGAATAGGGATTCGGGAGTTGAACACGGTGGGGTTATGTTTGACCGGCTTTAGTTAGGATCACTTCGTGATCATCTTTCGACCGATGCTCTTCTCTTCTCGCTCTCTATTACGTAAGTTAGTGCTAGTTGCTGCTGCAGACTCTTGTTTGTTCCTTCACCTCATATTTCTTTCTTCAGCCTTATCCTCACCCAAAGGCTTAAATAGTCTTGTTACCCGGGAACGGGATTGCTGAGTCCTCTGTGGCTCACAGTTACTCCACCACACCAGTTGCAGGTTCAGTCGTGTACGATGCAGGAGTTGGTTCAGTTCTTCACCAGGAGCTCGATGAAGAGTTTGGCTGTTTGCTTGTGACGTTTCGATGTTCAGTAGTGGTTTCTACTAGGATTCGATCCTGACCTGTGGCTTTCTGTTGTTTTTGGTATCTTTCTTTTGGTTCTTCACCCGTAGTCGGGTTGTGATGTTTTGAATGATGTATTGCTTATGTATGTATTGTTTGAAGTGGCGAGTGTAAGCCAACTATCTCCTTTTGCATTTTAATCCCTCTTTTACATGAGTCGTGCAAAGATACCAAACTTGAGATCATTCTAGGATGGGCTTATATCTTTAAGTCGTGCCTCGACACGTAGGAGATATAGTCCCATCCTGGGCATTACAAACATGTAGTACTAGTACTAGTAGTACAACTTCCTGGGTGATCTTGCATGTGATTTTTGTGTGCCAAATCAGGGTTCTAAACTGCTCTTTTGACCAAAACATGCGAGAGGTTGACATAGATATGATTTTTGCACAAAACAATGATTTATGATAGATTACTTTAAACTACTTTATGAACATCAATGCTAGTTGTAGGAAATGCACGATTTTAGTTCTCATGCCTTTGAGGAGAGTATAGTAGCCTCAATAACTTGTGTTATGAATATTGCAAGTAATCCCTCTGCTCTCATGCCTTTGAAGACATGTTCTAGTGTCTTTGTTCCCTCATTTATGTGCGTATATGGAGTCAAATATCGAAAATCATCTTATATGTCTGAACAAAGGTAGTAATAAAATATTTGGTTTCTTCGGGGTACGAAGAAGCGCAAGAACCCTGCCTAGACTACCACAGACAAGCTCAAGGCCATCGCCCTGTCCAAGCCCTCCTCTCCGGATTCCATGTTAAGCCGGTCCAGGTAATATCTCTTCTTGACGATCTTTTTGGCGATCTTGATCGTGTTTTTTCATCTAACACGCAATACTAGTACTAGTAGTACAACTTCCTCGGTGATCTTGCATGTGATTTTTGTGTGCCAAATCACGGTTCTAAACTGCTCATTTGGCCAAAACATGCGAGAGGTTGACATACATATGATTTTTGCACATAACACTGATTTCTTATAGATTACTTTCAATTACTTTATGAACACCAATGCTAGTTGTAGAAAATGCAAGATTTTAGCTCTCATGCCTTTGAGGAGAGTATAGTAGCCTTAGTAACTTGTGTTATGAATATTGCAAGTAATCCCTCTTCTCTCATGCCTTTGAAGACATGTTTTAGTGTATTTGTTCACTCATTTCTGTGTGTATATGTAGTATTATATGGAGTCAAATGTCGAAAATCATCTTATATTTCTGAACGGAGGTAGTAATTAAATATTTGGTTTTTGTTTGAATTAGAACCGGGACCGCGGTAAAGATAAAGTTCTCAGAGTCATGTCGTGTGAACTGGAAGACCTGAGGATGAGTTCTACTACTAAACTATCCAGCTGATGTGTCCTTGTCGCCACGTGTGGTGAACAAGTGTTTTCCTATAGCATTGTTGTCAGGCGTGTTCTCGAGGGTGTACTTCACCACAACAATTTCCTAGTTGTGCTTCGATTACGACGAGTGTGGTTCTCATAAAGCTTCTCAAGAAATCTGATGCAGACTGTCTTCATGGTCATGTTTCTGAGTGGAAAGACCACTCTGTTAGGTTCTACAAGGTTGACTAGATGGCGATGATGTTGGTAGACATCTCTCACGAAGTCCATGGCCTAGTCTATTATGTGGGGTACATCCCGTAGGTCTGTGGCAACAAATAGTCTGCAGAGTTTAATTAGTGCAACTTTGCTTCTCTGTAGTAAGCACTACTTATTCAGTACTTGATTTGTGTGTGTGAACCATGTATTTTATAGTACGGTCGCTTTTGTTGTGTGGTGAGTCCTGAGAACAGTCTATGTTAATGTTTGTCCACTCAATTCAGTATGTATATTTCGAAGTAACCAGAATTTTTATTTTTGACGACGGTTTATCAATTATGGTTACACTCCAATATACGTATGCATTGCAGGGTTTATCGCACCCACCAGGATTTCCAGTCCCATGGATATTTGCTCCAAACGAGTTGTCACGACCTTTGGACTGCCCTGCTTGTGGGAGTAAGTGGGGGCCATGCATACCACCCCTACTTGGACAATCAACATAGTGATATCCTGGCAAGGATTAACTCGCGTCACATCAAGTCAATCTTATTGAGTTACGATCATGTTTTCTTACTTTTGCTACGATTTTGCGATACATGTTTTTCAACGTCACATTCGTTACAGAATAAACCGTTTGGTTTGCTCTATGATGGTTATTTTAGCAGGTTCCACTTCTTATGACGTGTCAGTAACGAAGGCATTGTACATCACTTATATTACTAGACACAATTGGGTTAGTTTGTTTTCTGAGTACAATCTAAAGCCCTGTGATGAACTACAGTTTGTTTTAACAAACACGCCACAGTTAGTCCATCTTGTGATTAAAAGAAGTGAAGTAAAAGAATGGATCCAGGTCACGGAGCCTAGCGAAGTTAGAAAGCTGAATTACGAAATCAAAGAAGACCAGAGATGATCATTGTTGTCTCGCACATCGATACCACCTTCAGCATCGGATCGAGCACCGGTACCTGCTCCGACGGCATTGGCTCTAGAACTGACAGTGGCAACAACTCAGTCTGATCCACCAGAGGATTGGGCACCGACTGCGTCAGCGAATCAGGCTGATCTACCAGATGATCGGGCAACGACACATGCACCTACTCCAACACCGGCACCAGCTCCACAAGGAGCACCATCCCCGGCAGCAGCAGTGGCACTACCAGTCGCACCAGCACAGGCACCAACAACGGCTCTGGCACCTGCACCAACACTTCAAGTTGCACTTGCATCTGCTCCGGCATGTGCAGTGGCAACTGAACAAGCACTTGCACCGGCAACAGACTGTTCTGCAGTTCGCACTGCGTATACCAAAGTCTTTACAAAAACCGACATCTCCACCTTCTTGGTAAGCATTGGTAGCCCAAGTGCTTCGTTCTTTTTTTCTTTCCATGTTGTTTCACAGTTTTCACTGTGTTGATCTAACTATTTGGTATGTCCTCTTGTTTGCAAACAAAGGATTCCTAGAGTAACGAGGGAGTCATTCAATAATTCGGGCGACCGTGGCCAAGTTTCTCTTACCATGCGCTGTCTTGGTGTGAATGAACCTGCTCAATATACCGTAAGTACAAAGGATGGTTGCATGATGATTGATGCTAAAGGATGGTCAATGTTCAAAACTCTATCAAATCTTGCGGTTGGGGATCATGTCAAAATCAAACTTTCTTGGCAAGGAGAGCTGGTCCTAATCAACTTTGAAATTCTTCAGTAGCAGCACGCAACTGCCGAACTGATATATCCTTCGAGAGATTTTGATGTAATTATATGGCATGGTGAAACAAGTGTCCTGTGTGTATAAGTAGTATGACAGTATTATTTAGCACGTAGGATATCGTGAAAGAATTACAACTCTGATTGTTGGTTAGGAACTGTCGTTCGATTTCATTCTAACAGTTGTCGTGCTTTATTTAAGTGTCTATATTCGCCTTGGGACATCATCTAAAACCAGCGCCGTACCGATCCCTTGCAATATGAAATGCACGGAGTTAGAACACATGGGCCCCCAAACATGCAGGCCCTTTGGCCTGTGGCCCAAAGTCCAGAAACATGAGCCTGTCTGTGTATTATTTTCTCAGTTGAACCCCCATATTTTTCCTTGATTTTTCTTATGTAAGTATAAAGTTGTGATATAAAATATTCTTATATTTCTTTACAGAGGGAGTATCTCCCTAAGAAAAAAATATATTTATGTGTAACTAGTTACTCCTGCCTTTCTACTTCCTTTCGCTGATATGTGGGGCATCCGGCAATGGGGTCCACGTGCCATGCACCAAATTAGATTGCACAACTGCACGGTAGACTCACCCCGGACGTGGCACCGCAGTAATGCCTAGTGAGTCGTCAAATGACAAAAGAACACCTTTCCAAGCAGTAAGCTGGACGGACGAAGCAGCAATATTTCACTAGGCCTGAATCCCCTTCTCCCACCTTTGCTTGTTCAGGTACGAATACTTCATCCATCCCCGATAAATCCAAGTCCATTGGTCGCGGTTAATCCTAGGATGGCAGCCACCGCCGTTGATGCATTTTTTCCTATTGAATCTTGTGTGTTTCATTTGCAGTGCCCAAAGTGCAAGGATCCTACATGTTTCTGCGTCCTCGGCAAGACGCCACACTTGTTCGTTCCCATCCTAACACAGGATTTTAAAACGCGCACAGTATGTTCCTAGAATCCTCTTTTCTATCCGAGAGGGTGGGGGGTTTTGAACATGTTGTCGGCTAATTTGGAAATTTGGATTGCTATATTTGGATAAAAGGTACTAGTAGCATGGTCAACACTGACGTGAAGGTGGAAATTATTTCTAGATTTGGATAGCGAATACATTGTGTTCTCATATTATTTTTCCTGCAGTGTATTCCTTGCTCTGCGAGAACACATGTACTCAAGATGGCCGGCCTTGCCATAAGTGAATGCACCAGTTTAATTGTCACATTGAAGACAAGCCATGGATATAAGTTTCGAGTTGGGTTTATGAACCAAGAAGATCGCTGCTTTTTTATGGTCTAACTTGGATAAACTTTCTCAAGTGTTACGGACTGAAAGTTGGTGCACGAATGTTGATGGAAATAGCAGAACCTGGTCTCATCTTTACTGTGATCTTCCACCCCCGACGTCTTTCCAGTAGTTCATCCATGTTAGTTTTGTACGTGGTTCTTCTTCCATGTTGCCCCGATTACTTCTTAATCCACCTATTCCGTCTAACTAATCACAATTTAACTTTAGAAGTAGCAACGATTTGTGATTCCCTTCTCTCACGAAGATGCTACTTTTAACCAATATTTCTTATAATTGGTGGCACGTGTAGGTTATTTCAAAGTTATGCACGCTACTTGTTTGTTATTCTATAAGAACTCGATTGTTACTGATGGCACTAAAGTTGACTCGGACGACATCCACCAGTTCCTACACTTTATTGATCGTCTTGAGGTCCTTGTGGGGCGTCTCAATGGTGGAAGGTCACGTGGGATATGTGTGCCACTATTGCACATGTTGAACAGGTCCAACTGTGTCGAGAAACTTATGGTATGAGCTGTTTTCTGTTATATATGTTGTTCATAAACTCTTGCTTATACATAATTTTACAGCTATGATCTTGTTGAAACAGAAACTGTCCAGTTCTATTGTTCCTATAAAGATGCCTAACCATGGTCGGGTCACACTTGCACTTGGTCACAACATGATGTTTATGTCGACCTACTCCATTTCCCTTGGAGGTGAAAAGATACTGATTCATGGGTGGTCTCAAATAATGAAGGCCCGTCCATCTCGGAGAATAGGATAGAAGGTTATGCTCATGCTTTTCCATGGCTCTGAAGTGAATATCATGTTTATTGACTACATTGCGAGATGAAGCCGCTTTCAGAAGGTTTTGGATGCGCGGGGTAGCGCCCGGGCTTGTCATGGGGCTTGGTGGCCTCACCCTTGGTTAAATGTAGGCAAAGTAGCATTGTTCGAGGCGTGCTTTTATGGTTGAACCTGTATAAGTACTCATACTACTTTTAGCTATGGTTGTTAAGTGCCCCTGCTGGTTTCAGTTAGGGTTGCTAAGTACTCCTGCTACTTTTACAACCTGTCGTGTTTCTTCAGTCCTGTCTTCCTCCAGTCGCCCAAACCAAACCAGCGTCGACGGGGCCGCCTGCTTCCGCCTCCCACGGCTGGTTGTGCTTCAGCGCACGCATCGCCGCCCCACCGTCTCCTAATTCGTTAACACTGACGTCCGAGGCCACGCCATCGTCCTCCACGTGCTTTGGTGCGCTCGCCGTGGCGCCGCCCTCTCGCGTTGTCAACTTGGAGAGGATGACACTTGGGGCCCACCATGGAGAGAGGATGACACCAGGGGCCCACCATGTCCTTGGTCGTACGCAAGCAAGTTCCTCATTTTTTGTTATATATACTCCATTGTAAGCATATAGAAAAAGAAAATGCTTCCACATAGTGGTTTGCTGACATCTGAGACCCACAACATTGTCAACGTATAGTCAATAGATAAGAGAACACCACAAGATCGGCTGGCACCTGGGATGTAGCTGCTCGAGCAGTATTTTTTTCTGTTATTGTTCAGACGAAGCAGGGTTTCAACTAGGCTGTGGCCCGTCTAGCCCAGGCTTCTATTTTACGTTCACCACATGACCAACCCAGCTATTTTTTCTTTGTGAAAATGAGCCCAGTTTATTTTTTCTAAAGAATACCCAATCCATGCCTACTTATTTTTCTACGCCCAGCTGGGCTGCAACTCTTTCAAGACGGCTGCAAATTTTGAAAGTAATATTAAATGGGCTATAAATCTCTACCTAATATTAAAGGGATGATTGTTTCTCCACTTTTTTTTGCCATCCGGTCTGTTTCGTACGTCGTTCCTTTTTTGTTTTTCGTACATCGTCCGTTATGAAGTGTTGTCTGTATTACTTTCGCTCGACGTCTCCTCGATCGATCTCCTCCTGGCCGAAGTAAAGCACAAAGACCCGTCGCTGCTTGGGCCCATAAAATCTACCAGCGGCCCAAACCGGCAGTGACGCCAGCCAAATCTAACTGTACGCAAAAAATTTGGGCCTTGCCTTATGGGTTGCGGGCTTTCTTATCTTAGGTCTTATATAGAGAAAAAAGAAAATTAAAACCTGTTACAATGGAGAATCAAACTTGAGATCTCTTCTAATTCTTTCAGCCACGACAACCAACTGAGATAAACATGTTACATGCTGAATGGACCCAACTCGTGAATCTGAATAGCCACGCACCGCAGTAATGAACAAACAGGCATGAAAAGAGGAGAGCTAATTAAAGGGAGGATAATTAAAGAAGAAAAAGGATTGCGGCTAAATGGATTTTTCTAATTTAAAAAGGAAATAATATTTAAATGGATGGGATGTGTAAGGCAAGGAAGGATTATGTGAGGCTAATAATTGAAAGGAAGGATTACAGAAGGATTGTGGTGGGCTCGGCAGAATATTTAAATGGATGGGATCCTTAATAAGCTAAGGAATGTGAGGCTAATAATTAAAAGGAAGGAGGATTGTGATACCTTAATAAAGGATTCAAACGGGTCGGGTCCTTAAAAATGAAGGCTACTTAAAAAAAGTTTGGTTGTCGTTTGAATATTTATACGAACATTGTTTTGGGGGGAAAGAAAATACAAATGCGGCTAAAATAACATTTCTATGCTGTGTTTGTATATTAATTAAGGGTAGTGGTATGCGTCTGCCGGCGGATCCGATCCGTCTGGCGAGCCATGTGATCTAGATTTCTCAGCGCACAATTCTTCTTTGCAATAAGAGTATTCTTTCAGAAACAACGGTGACTGTTGCAACAAGAGCTATTTTCGGAAACACGTCGGTGACTATTGCAGCAAGAGTTTTGTTTCGAAAACATTCGTGCCGTTGCAAAAACATCTTTGTGTATGATCTCCCTTTGCAAAAAGAGCTTTGTTTCAGAAACAACTATCGCAACAAGGGCTTTGTTTCAAAAAAAAATCACTCAAGCGGGACAGATTAGCAGGGTGGGCTCCCCCGACACCGGCAGCATTGACGGTGAGGCCATGCGCCGCACCGCGCGCTGCTCGAACGATGACCGGGCCGTGCGGATCTGACATACTATCGCGGATGTCGGGTGGTGGCTTGGCGATACCGATCTAAATGCAGGGCAAGAGAGATGTGAGCGGCAGGGTGGCCGACTGCCTGGCCGACGACAAAGTGAGGCGGCAAAAGAAAAGTGCAGGCATGGAAGTGGGGCAGTGAAGGCCCACCTCGCCGCCGAATGACGGTTGCTGGAGCGAACCGGTGGCGAGCACGAGTGAGCACAGGTGTACCTGGCCATGTAGTCTGTTTGCAGCAAGTGCCGGGTTGCAGAAATGAACAAAGGTGGAGCTACAAGAACGTGAAGTAGGTAAAGGTGATGCATGACCGTCCAATCAACAACAGATCGAACGCTCGGGGAGGCGGACTACACGTGCGGAAAGATCCGTCGGGTGACCACAAGCTTTTCCCATTAGTTATTGAGTTATTTTTAAGAGCTTAGATTTTTGATTACGCTTGTCTGTTTGAAATATCAATTAATACTTAGAGCATTACAGGTCCATGAATTATAAGTTGTGGGGAAGGGAGACTAGCAAAGCGGTGTGGCCGAAATTTGATCAAGATTTTCTTTTTTCCCCCAAAAGGTACTTTCCGCCCATGCCAAAATTTAGCCAAAATCCGTTTTTTGACCGGAAATAAAAACACAACTCCTGTTGCAACACACGAGCATTTGTGCTAGTATAAGAAATAGACGAGAAATTGGCAATTACTTTCAAATTTCTGAATATTTTCACATTTTCATATTCCAACATCACTGGGCTTTAACATAATTTAAATATATCTTCCAAGTACTTTAAATATGGCTCGACATTTCAATCTTAAAAATAGTTTGGACCCCACTGAAATATGCAAAATTTAGTTTAAGTTTTTAACCCTGGCCCTGGCCAAAAAAACGGACTGCAATAAATTGCATAAAAAGTTGCAATGAGCTATAAATTATTAAAAAAAAATAGGAATGGTCTGACTTGTCGGCCTATTAAGTTGTCGCATATGCAAGATTTTTTTTACTTATTACATATGTCAACAAACGATTCTAGCAGACATGACCGTTGGATGTCAATCCAATGGCCGTTGTGCTTCTTCAATCTCTGATGTTCTTGCTCCAGCCGCCAAATCGAGAGCCGGCGGGACCGCCTGTTCCTGCGTGCTCCTACCTCCCATGGCCGGCTATGCTGTCGTGCAGGGCTCACCGCCCCTGCTACTCCCACCGCTAGCCTGGCCATCCCTCTACTCACCCACACCCCCTGTTATTCTACTGCGATGGCAGCCTCACACCATTGTCGAACCAGTCAACCCTCCTACTACCCTCCGCGTGTTCCCAGGCTCCGCGTCATTCCCTGCCTCGCCGTCGTCCATTGTCTTGGTGCTCTCGGTGTGGCGTGGTCAACATGGTTAAGGAACAAGTTCCATCGGAAGAGGATTGTACGTGGATAGGCTGACAGCTGGGTCGACGGCCACAACAAAGAAGTGCCTCCTTATTACGCGCAAAATAATGATTCCTCCACCTGACAGCAGGTCCTACCGGAGGGGCATCGAAAAACGTTTCCCCTCTAACAGATGGGACCCACCAGCTACATCTTCGCACGCAAGGAAGTGCGTCCATATTACGGGAAAAAAATTATTCTTCCCCCTGACCGCTGGGATCCACCATCGATATCTTTGCACGCAAGGAAGTGCCTCCTTACCTCCCTGACAGCTGGGACCCACCCGGTCGAACCGTACATAGGGTTGTCGGTCTGGTCGGGAATGTGTATGTACATACTGGTCGATCAGTCTGTCTGCAGGCTACAACGATGAACCGTGGTCGAGTAAGGAAGTGCATGTGTCATAGTAGATACGCGGACGTAACATGTCACGCAGTCCCGTCAATATCGTGTACACATACGTACAGCCAGGGTGTAAGAAAGTTAATACGGCCACGTACGTACATACGGCCGGGGTCTCGAATGCCTACTCGAAGATACGTACAGCCAGGGCTCGTGTACATGGAGAGGCAGCGGAGCGCAGCGACGACGCCCTGTTCATCGGCACCCAACCGGCTGGGTCAGAACAGAGAAACTGCGTTGTTTTCATCGCGAGGCAACGGAATGCGTCGTGTTCATCGGGAGCAAACCGGCTTGGACGGAACAGCCGAAACGAGGCTTGGCGTACCGCAGAACGGAGGAAACTGCCTTCTGTTTCACCGCCTGGTCAAAATGGGATCCTGTTCACCGAGAGGGGTCTGGCGTACCACAGAACAAAGGAAACAGACTTGTGTTCGAGCTCCTACGGTCAAAACAGGGTCTTGTTGATCGGGAGGGGTGTGGCGTAATGCAAAACGGAGAAAACAGACTTCTCTTCGACCTCCTACGGTCGAAACAGGGGTCCTATTCATCGGAAGGGGTGTGGCGTACCGCAAAACGGGACTCCATGAGCTACTGTTCATCCGCTGTCTACTGCCTCGCTCCAGCGTCCGTGGGCTATTGTTCATCCACCGTCGACCTCCTCCAGCCTCCACCTACGACAGTTCAGCCACGACGTCTCCCTCCTGCCTCCATGGGCTCCTATTCATCCAGCCTCCACCACACCCCTCCACCGGCTACAGTTCAACCACCTGATGTGACCATAGACCGCGCTATTTCATGTACACTGCAGATTGGAGGTTTTTGTATTGAGGTGCCGTCGACACAACCAGAGAAGCAAGAGATCAAACCAACCTTCAGAACACCATGCAATTTCTTTGGTATTGGTCGTGTGTGTGCGGAGTACCAGGACGTGAAGGCCGAAGCTCGAAGGTAACGTGGAGGAGTCCAAACCATGTTGATTTAGCTTTAACGTACGTACGTTCCTTGAGTACTAGTCTGCTTTGGATTTTTGTGGTTAGCTTGCCGGGTACTTAATTAATTAAATAACAATTAGTTAGAATAGGAAAGAGATAAGAGTTTGTATGTTTTTAACTTGTTTGTTAGGTCGGTTGGTTCGTTTTGCCTATAAAACAGGCAGGCCTCGGCCTTGCACGGGGCAAAACTTTTTGAGTGGAAAATTATGGAGAAAAGCATCGGGTTGGATGCGCCAAATATCTATGTTGTTTGCTAATCCTTGAGGGATTTTGGAGCTGCTATATGTGTAGGATTTGATCCGATCAAACTCTTGCTCAAGTTTTTGTTCTTTGGTCTTCTCGCGTTTTTGCTTGATCCGAAGAGCCACTTGAATACTACGACCCACGCTGCTGTTGCGACGATCGTTCATCGACGTTCTTGCTATTTCGTTGAGTACCATGAAAGATTGGGCCAACAAACGACTCGCCATCTAGTCGGGTCACATCAGGTGGTATCAGAGCAAGGTTGATCACGGTACAATTTCTCTCTCTCTCTCTCTCTCTCTCTCTCTCTCTCTCTCTCTCTCTCTCTTTCTCTAGTTCTTCAGTTGATCTACTTGAGTTGCTACAATGGTGAATTCACAGAAATAAAATTCAAGTGTGCATGGTGCACATGAAGGAAATGTGGAAGACGAGTTGCCCTTGCCCACCTATGATCCGAGTGTTGCGCCGGCTATCGTGCTAGGATTGGAGGTAACTCATAACTATGTGCTGAATCTAGTACGGAGGCGCATTGACAAGGTTGAGGAAAGTCTAGGAAAAAAGATTTCTGATTTGACTGAGGTCGTTCATCATTGAGACCATGTTCACCACCTAGTGACGGGTCTGCTGCACCACGTCGTCATCGGCAATTATCTGGACAGCGGGTAGGCGAACAAGTTCGCAACCATGGTGAGCTTGAAGACCATCAGTCTGAGGGGGCTGGTAGCTACTATGAGCCTGTGCGGCGTGCTTATAACCATCATGGACGTGGCCTGCACCATGGGGGAGGACATGAATGTCCGCGGCACACCTACGAAGATGATGGTATTGGAAGAATAAAAACTTCCATATTGTCGTTTAGCGGGAAAGACAACCCGGATGATTACTTGGAGTGGGAGATGCGCGTGGATCAGATTTTTGATGGACGATGGTACACCAAGGAGAAAAAGGTTCGTGCTGCATCTATTGAGTTCACGGGCTATGCTTTGATATGGTGGAACCAACTATGTCGCGCGGGAGGATGTCCGGAGTCTTGGAATCGAATGAAGAGTATCATGAAGAGACGTTTTGTTCCGGAGCACTTCACTAGGACCTTGTACACCCGCTTGCAGCAGTTTCGACAAGGTAACTCTAGTGTTGAGGAGTATTATAAGGAGATGGAAATAATACTGATTCGTACAGGGGTAGAGGAGCAAGAAGAGGCTACAATGGCACGATTCATGCATGGACTGAAATCGGAGATACGAGACCGTGTCGATATGGTTGAATATATGGGATTACAGGGGTTATTACACCATGCCATTCGAGCAGAGCAACAAGTAAACCGTAATGGTGGTCATGATAATTTATCAAACTCAATGCGACGTAATTTTCAACGAGAAGGTGGTGGTAATAGCGGTTTCAAATCTGATTCTAAGCGGGCTACCAAGGAAGTATCTCCATCCAAGGTTGAATCGTATCGTGCTTCTAACTCTCATACTAGTGATATCGTGTGCTTTAAGTGTGGTGGCAGGGGGCATAAAAAGTTTGAGTGTCCTAATGAGAGGAGAGTACTCCTCACAGAAGAAGGATACATGTCTGTGAGTGATGGAGAAAAAAATATTGACACGTCTAGTGAGAAATCTGAAGGTGATGAAAAGGTGACTGAGATGAGTTTCGAAGCTGCAGAAGCATACCAATCATTAATGGTGCAACGAGTGCAGGAAGACCATATTGAGGATAAAGGGCAGCGATGCAATATTTTTCAGTCCAAGTGTAAGATCAACAACACCAATTGCAAGCTAATAATAGATGGTGGAAGTTACACCAATGCAGTCAGCAAAGGGTTAGTTGATGCTTTGGGGTTGCCTGCATGGAAGCACCCACAACCCCATCGTGTCGAGTGGTTGTACCATACCGGAAAGCTCAAGGTCACTCATAAGGTACGCGTCAAATTCTCAGTTGGTCACTACTCTGATATGGTGATATGTGATGTCATACCAATGGATGCGTGCCACTTGTTACTAGGGAGGCCATGGCAGTATGATCATAGTGCTACACATGAAGGTCCAATGAATACATATTCATTTTGGGATTCTGGGAAGCGACACGTGCTGCGGCCGATGTTTGAGAACGCAATCAAGGTGGATGGACATGTCACATTAAAGAAGAAGGTTCCAAAGACTGCCTCGAAACCGAGGACAGTTTCTTTTGAAGGGGGAGGGGATGATGTGACCATAGACCGCGCTATTTCATGTACACTGCAGATTGGAGGTTTTTGTATTGAGGTGCCGTCGACACAACCAGAGAAGCAAGAGATCAAACCAACCTTCAGAACACCATGCAATTTCTTTGGTATTGGTCGTGTGTGTGCGGAGTACCAGGACGTGAAGGCCGAAGCCCGAAGGCAACGTGGAGGAGTCCAAACCATGTTGATTTACCTTTAACGTACGTACGTTCCTTGAGTACTAGTTTGTTTTGGATTTTTGTGCTGAGCTTGCCGGGTACTTAATTAATTAAATCACAATTAGTTAGAATAGGAAAGAGAGAAGAGTCCGTATTTTTTTAACTTGTTTGTTAGGTCGGTTGGTTCGTTTTGCCTATAAAACAGGCATGCCTCAGCCTTGCACGGGGCGGAACTTTTTGAGTGGAAAATTATGGAGAAAAGCATCGGGTTGGATGCGCCAAATATCTATGTTGTTTGCTGATCCTTGAGGGATTTTGGAGCTGCTATATGTGTAGGATTTGATCCGATCAAACTCTTGCTCAAGTTTTTGTTCTTTGGTCTTCTCGCGTTTTTGCTTGATCCGAAGAGCCACTCTACTACTACGACCCATGCTCCTGTTGCGACGATCGTTCGTCGACGTTCTTGCTATTTCGTTGAGTACCGTGAAAGATTGGGCCAACAAACGACTCGCCATCTAGTCGGGTCACATCACCACCCCTCCGCCGGCTACTGTTCATCCAGCCGTCTACTGGCTACTGTTCAACCAGCCCTCCACGGGGTCCTGTTCATCCAGCCCCAACCGGCTCGATCGGGTCATGTTCATCCAGCGGAAATGACCTCTAGCTGGCTAGCTACCACAGTGTCATGTTCATCCAACCCCCAGCCAGCAATGCTCACTGCTCATCAAGAGGCAGGAGGTTCGATCGGCTTCAGTTAGCAGCAGTAGCGAAGGAATCGCTCGATCGGTTTTAGTTAACAGCCAAATCGATCAATCGCTTGGGTTCAGTAACGCGTAGCCTGCAGTGCAATCGCTCGAGTTCAGTAGGCGAACGCCTCGCTCGGGTTCAGTTACACGCGACGTGTATGAGAGAAACACGCAAACCTCCATGCATCGCTATGCCCCGACCACCCACCGTAACTGGGAACTCCCCGAAGTTTTCCTCGCCCTCGCTTCTACCATGATTTTTTCCGTCATGGATGGCCCAAAGAATGTCATGCAGGTGCGTCCCCGGCCCACCGAGGACGAAAAGCACATTTTCTGTCATGATTTTTTGTCATAGAAGTAGGAGCCCACCACATCTTTGATGACACGGGTTTTTGTTCACAATTATCGTCATAGAAGTGTCATAAGCATGACAAAAAAATCATTCGGCCCAAAATGTCACGGATGTGTATTTTTTGTAGTGGATGACATTGTCATCAAGATTCGCGAGGCGCGCTCCCTCATCGCAGATGTCAAAGAAACATTTGCCAACCTGCGCAAAGTCCCCTCACGCTAGCTACTTGGCTTCCTGGTCTCCCACAGCAGCATCGAAGCCAACCCCCGAGAAGATCAAGGCCATTGAGGAGATGCGACCTCCCCGCGACCTCAAGGAGATGCAACGCCTGGCGGGATGCATGTCTTCACTCGGACGCTTCATCTCCAAGTTTGGCGAGAGAGCCCTGCCATTCTTCAAGCTCATGAAGAGATCTGGCCCCTTCAAGTGGACTCATGAGGTCGACGTAGCTTTCGCGGACCTCAAGAAGTACCTGACGAGACCTCCTGTCATGGACTTCCCTTGCCCTCGTGAGCCTTTGATCCTATACTTGGTGGCCACCCCTCAGACGGCCAACACTTCCCTTGTGGTGGAACGGGAGGAGTGCACCTGTGCCAAGAAGAAGCATGCCGCGTCCATGCCTGTCGAGGCTGCACTTGGGCCTACCGAGGCTGCACCCATGCCTGAGCATGCCGAGGCCCGGCCAGCGCCTTCCAAGGGCCCCCCTCAAGAGGCCCCCGGTGAGCCCCTTGAAGAGCAAGCCATAAGTCCAATGACAACACGCCTCGTTGAGCCCCCCGTCTAGTTCGTCAGCATAGTGTTACGAGATGTGCGCGAGTGGTACTCCATCCAAAAGAAACTTCTCTTCTCGCTCTTCATCGCCTCCAAGAAGTTGCGCCACTACTTCCAGGGCCACACCACTAAGGTGGTCACATCTTATCGGTTGGAGCAAGTGTTGTGCAGTCCCAACTCCACTGGTCACATCGTCGAATGGAACGTCGAGTTGCAGCCCTTCGAGCTAGAATTCCTCGCCACAATGACAATCAATGGCGCGACGCTGGCGGACTTCACAACGGAATGGGCAGATCTGCTTCAAGAGGATCCTCGCGAGGAAGAGTCCCTCTTATCTGGGAAGGACACCCCTGGCGGCTGGACCATGCACTATGACGACGCGTTCTCCCAATAAGGTGCGAGGTTTGTTGAAAGGATCGAGAAGACGGGTCTAGAGGGGAGTGATTAGACCCTCAACAAGCAAAAGTTGTAGTTTGTAATTTCTTCAAGTTGAGGTAGAGTTTTAGCACAAGTTTAAGCATTCACAATACATTTCAAGCAAGCATGGCAAGATGGGCTCTGAGACGCATGGTATGTTCGATTTTGGTCCTCCTTTTGATTGGGCTGGCAAGGGAGGCAAGGATGGGGCGCGGGATTCTTCGTGTGGAGGTGATGTCGGTGGGGTTGGGGCCACACCCGTCTCCGGGGTTGCCTCTGCTTCCCAAGCCCCGGTGACAAGGTCGGCCTCCCCCTCCCTGTCTGGTGTCGTTGATGTGCCTCAAGATGCCGCGATGTCTCAACCTAGCCCGGTTAGCAAGTAGTCTAAGAGGAAGGTTTCAGTGCGGAGGTTCTCATCCAAGAGCAGAGTGGCGAAGGGGAACAAGGCCTTGGGTGGGGATATGCGTCATCTTTTGATGAGGATCTGGGTGCGGTGGCGGCGGCTCATTTGGGGTCGGGTGGTGGTGCTTCTCCTGCGGCTCGTGCTGATCTGGCGCCGGTCAGATCATCGGTGTCCACGACCAGGAAGGGGCTTCACCGCCATTCTACTGCCACTCCTACCAAGGGCTGGTCCGCGCATGCTAAGTCTCCTATGGCCTCGGGACAGCAAGGTACCCCCCCTGTTCCCTCCTCCCCTTCTCATTTGGCATACCTTGTTTGCCAGACGCTCACCTTTTGAATATCCTTGAGGACATTGGTGTTTCTTTGGATCCCAACTTTGGCTCTTCCTCCTCTCTACTCTCGGTCATTCGGTTGAATGAGGAGGCCCAAACTGCACTGCCAAGGCCAAGGAGGTTGCCGCCCAGTCTAAGGCGACAGCGGAGGCATCCCATGGGGTCGTGAGGGACGGGGGTTGTGTCCCCTCCCTCCACTGCCAAAAAGGTTTGGGTCTCTAAATCCAAGTCTAAACCCTGCGTGATCCCGAGCAGGTCGACTCTGCGTGTTAGAAACCTCTCTCAAATGAAAGCCCTTATCTGGAATATTAGGGGTTTCGGCGCTAGGGGCGTCGGGACCAAATCCGTGACATCGTTCGTTCATATAATATTGATCTGGTGGGTTTCGTGGAAACCTTTAAATCTGATTTCTCTCGTTCGGAACTCTCTGGGATTGCTGGGGTAGAGAGTTTCTCTTGGCGCTTCCTTCCTGCTTATGGCCACTCTGGTGAGATCCTTATCGGGGCCCGAGACGATGTGTTTGGCTGTGTGGCATATGATCATGGCCTTTTTTGGGCTAGCATAGTCGTGTTCCATAAATAGCGTAATGTTCTCTAGGAGTTCATGGTGGTTTACGGTCATGTGGATCACTCTTTATCGCAACTTTTTCTGGACGAACTCTCATCTAAGGTTGATGAGTGCCAGTTGCCCATGGTCATTGCTGGTGACTGTAACTTGCTTAGGTGCCTGTCCGATAAGTATAATGGCTCCTTCTCTTGGCCTTTGGCGAATGCCTTTAATGATTTCATTGCTAACTGTGATATTCGGGAGCTCCCCAGGTCTGGGGACCATTTCACCTGGTCTAACCACCAGGCTAACCCCATTCGCTCTGCCCCGGACCGCATCTTCACCTCTGCTTCTTAGGACTTGTTGTTCTCCCGTGCCTCTCTCAGTGCACTGCCTCACATCGGCTCTGACCACTCCCCCCTAATTCTTGATCTGAGCATCCTTTCCCTTGCCAAAGTATCTAGATTCAAATTTGATGCATCTTGGCTTCTGATTGACGGTTTCATGGATATGCTCTCAGCGAAAATTAATTCCCTCCTAAATTCTTGGACTCGCTCCGTTGGGGCCATGGATGACCGGGACTTCTGCTCCTACCAGCTTAGGAATTTTTTGAAAGAGTGGGGTAGTAATTAGGCCGTGGAGGCCCTGCATTCCAAGCGAGACCTGTCGGGGCAAGTTTTGGCTCTTGATGCTCAGGCGGATTCGGTTGGCTTATCTGCTGACGGCCGGCGTTAGAGATATGACCTTGAGGCCAACTTGATGCTGCTACATCGGCTGGCGGAGCTTTATTGGAAACAACGAGGTAGTATTAACTGTACCTTGAAAGGAGATTTGCCGACCGCGTACTTCTTCCCGATCGCCAATGGGAGGCATCGGAGATGCTTGATCACTAGTTTTATGTTGGATGGTGCCTGTGTCACAGACCCTACCGCCATTATTTCTCATATCCACGACTTCTATGTTGGCTTGTTTGCGGCTAGGCTGGACTCAGGGTTTCAGATATCGCCTAACTTGTGGCCAGTGCACAACCAGGTCTCTGATGAGGAAAATGAGTCTCTGATGATTCCCTTGTTTGTGGAGGAGATTGAGGCGGTGCTCAAAGTGGCGAATGCCAACTCTGCCTCTGGCCCTGGCGGTTTCTCTATTCCTTTCTTCCGACACTTCTGGTCCTCCCTTCGATCCCCCATCTGTGCGGTTATCCAAGGCTTTTGTCTTGGGATCGTGGACATCTCTCATCTGAATTATGTTGTCCTCTCTCTTATCCCTAAAGTGAAAGGCGCTGAGCAGATCACCTAGTTCCTTCCGATAGCCCTAATCAACAACTTCGCTAAGTTCCCGGCTAAAGGTCTGGCGACCCGATTAGGCCCGATGGCCCACCACATTATTAGTTCCACTCAAACCGGCTTCATTAAGGGACACTTCATTCTGGATGGGGTCCTTTGCCTTCATGAAATTGTGCATGATCTCCAGCGAAGGAGAACCGCACGATCATCCTTAGGCTGGAATTTGAAAAGGCATACAATTCGGTGAACTGGTCCTTCCTGCGTCAGGTCCTTCTTGCCAAGGGTTTTAATGTTGGCTTTGTCCATAGATTGATGTAGCTGGTTTCTGGGGGGCACACGGTCGTGCTCGTTAATGGTAACATCACCAACTTCTTTGCCACTGGACGTGGCCTACGGCAAGGGGACCCTGCCTCCCCTAACCTTTTCAACTTTGTGGCAGATGCCCTCTCCTGCCTTTTGTCCAGGGCGGCAGTTGCAAGCTACATCTCCCCAGCGATCTCCCACCTCCTTCCCGAAGGTGTTACCCACCTTCAATATGCTGATGACACAATCATTCTGGTGGAGCTTAATGATGCTTTCTTGGCTAACGTGGAATTTATCATGCTATGCTTCGAAGCCTTGTCGGGGCTCAAGATCATTTTTTTAAAGTGAGGTCATTGTGACTGGTACTGATGAAGAGGAAGCGACCAAGGTGACCCACCTCCAAAACTGCTCCTTGGGCTCCTTCCCGTTAAAATACATAGGCCTGTCGATCTCCCCCTTCTGCCTTCATGCCCAAGTATTTAATCCCTTGGTGGCCAAGGTCGGCAATAGGGTCATGCCTTGGCGTGGCTGTTACAACACCCAGGCCAGGAAAGTCAGTCTCATCAATGCGTGATTTTCTTCCCTCCTGCTCTTCACTATGGGCTTCTTCCTCCTTTCATTGGGTACCCATGCTGGTTTTGATAAACACAGAGGCGCCTTCTACTAGAACTTGGCCTATAACAAGACGAAATATAGGCTTGTCAAATGGAAAATCATGTGTAGACCCAAGAGCCTTGGGGGGCTGGGCATCTTGAACACTGTGGTTATGAAAAATGTCTGATAGTTAAATGGTGGTGGCGGATCAGGACTAGTGGTCCTGGCATGCTTTGGTACGATGTCTTAAAAGCTAAATACTTTCCGAACACTAGCCCTATGTTTGCCAAGGCTCGCAATGGCTCTCACTTTTGGAGGGACCTGGTTAAATTGCGCGATGTGTTTCTGGACCACGTTAAGTTTGTGGTGCGCAATGGTCGTTCTACTAGATTTTGGCTGGACTAGTGGGTTGGGGATGACACTCTCGTGAACTCCTTCACGGTGTTGTTCTCCTGCTGCTCTAATCCTGACATCTCTATCTTCGAGCTCTCTCGTGTTGGCTGGGACCTGGGTTTTCATAGGTCTCTGACTCCTGTAGAGTTGTCAGACTGGCACCGTCTTGCTACTATGTTCCCTAACCTCTCAAAGGAGGAGGACTCTGTGACCTGGCCTCATAATACCTCTGGGTCATTTTCTATTAAATCCATTTATGTTAGGCTTTGTGATGGGACCCCCACTTCAAAATTCAGGCAGATCTAGGTGGCCAAGGTTCTCCCTAAGATCAAGGTCTTTCTCTGGCAGGCCTTGAGGGGCGCCTACTGGCTGCTGATCAGATTCTCAAGCGCAATGGTCTGGGCTCTTCTTTGTGTACTTTGTGCGGTGTTTTGGAGAATACCAAACATATATTCTTTTATTTCCCTCTGGCCAAGATGGCTTGGGGCTGCGTCCGATCCTGGATGGGCGTAAACTGGGCCCCTCGTTCCTTCGCTCACCTTCGTACTTTGGCTGATAACATCACTGGCCGAACTAAGAAATTGTTTTGGGTTGGTATGGCGGCTATGTGCTGGTCCTTGTGGACTACTTGTAACAAATTTACTATTGAGGGCATTTTTTCTAGCAAGTCTGCTGATCTGATCTTTAAAATGCTTATCCTCTTGCAGCAGTGGAAATTATTGACTAGAGCAGCCGATGTGGAGGGCATGGAGGATCTGATCAACAAAGTTAAGGCATCGGCCAACCATCTCTCCAACCCCCAAACCCATTGAGGCACCGAAATGATAGTCTTTTATCCTTAGTAGTAGGTTGTTGGCCTGCGTGCCCCTATCTCTGGTGTGTTGGGCCTGCGTGCCTGTGTGTGATGTTTGGCGTGCTGCCATGGTTCTGGCTTAAACTCTTATGTCTGTGTGTGGTGGTGGTGGTGTTTGACTCTGCCTGGTGGCTTTATATGTAAAGTTGGGTGCTAGCCTTTTCTCTTAAAAAAGCATGGTAAGAGTATGAGCAGCGTAAAGAGTAAAGCATGCTAATTGCAAGAACGTAAGGGATGGGATTGAAGTGTACAAACGCAATGAAGACACGGTGTTTTTGGCGTGGTTTCCATAGGTGGTGCTATCGTACATCCACGTCGATGGAGACTTCAACCCACGAAGGGTAACGGCTACCCAGTCCACGAAGGGTCCACAAAGAAGCAACCTTGTCTATCTCACCATGGCCATCACCCACGAAGGACTTGCCTCACTTGGGTAAATCTTCGCGAATTAGGTGATCTCCTTGCCCTTACAAACTTCTTGGTTCAACTCCACAATCTTTGTCGGAGGCTCCCAAGCGACACCTGGCCAATCTAGGAGATACCACACACCAAAAGGCAATACATGGTGTGATGATGATGGACTCCTTGCTCTTGTGCTTCAAATGATAATCTCCCGAAGACTCAACTCTCTCTCACAGATTTGGCTATGGTGGAAAGATGATTTGAGTGGAAAGCAACTTGGGAAAGGCTAGAGATCAAGATTCTTGTGGTTGGATTGGAATGTCTTGATCTCAACACATGATTAAGTGGTTCTCTCTCAGAAAATGAGTAGTCAAAGTGTAGGCACGTACTGATGGCTCTCTCACAAATGGAGATGCGGGTGGAGGGGTATATATATAGCCTCCACACAAAATCCAACCGTTGCACACATTTGACCCAACTCGGTCAGACCGAATAGAATAACTCAGTCAGACTGAAGCAGTTCAAAATGTGAACATTAGGAATATCGGTGGGACCGACATGATAAACTCGGTGGGACCGATGTGCTAGGGCTAGGGCAAGGGCAAAACCTCATCTTGGTGAGACCGATTGCATGAAATCAGTGAGACAGACTTCATCAATGAGAAAACAGAGAATTGGTCAGGCAGACTCAGTGGGACCGATTGCATATTTCGGTGAGACCGAAATAATTACAATAGGCAAAAGAGAATTTGCAAGGCCATCTCGGTGAGACCGAGATTCGTATCGGTGTGACCGAATTGTCTAGGGTTTCTGGCAGTGGCTATGTCAACTGAACTCGATGGCACGGGATAGATCAAATCGGTGGGACCGAGTTTGACTTTAGGTTTTGGACATATTTGGAAATGAGAAAGTGGCTGAGGGTTTTAGAGCAATATCACTAAGCACTTGAGCAAGTAGACCATTAAGGAACACCTCATCCCCTTTTAATAGTATTGGCTTTCCTATGGACTCAATGTGATCTTGGATCACTAAAATAAAAAAGAAGAGTCTTGAGCTTTTGCCAATATTTTTCCTTAGCATTTTGAAGGGCTTCCACATCCTCTTGTCCTTGCCACTCCATTGTTGACCTCATCTGAAATATACTAGGTAAAGATATTAGTCCAACAAGAGGTATGTTGACATTAATTACCAAAATCACCCAGGGAGCACTTGTGCTTTCAATCTCCCCTTTTTGGTAATTGATGACAACATACATCAAAGCTTTAGATAATAGATATGAAGAGTAACAAGTAAAGCTTTGGAAGGACATGTAACATGCATAGGATCCCCCAACATGTATGGAATCATGTAAATATAAATTATAAGAAAATGTGAATGCATAAGCATGTCAGAGCAAGTAACGAGTTACGTGTATCTTGGCTATATGCATCAGAGCAAAAGAAAAGTAATTGTACCTTCATGTTCATGAATCCTTCTTGCAAACAATATGTACATCAACAAGAGATTATCATGCACATGAGTGTGATGCATATACTTACCTTGTGGTCTTGATCTGCCTTTGGAATAGGTGAACTTGAGAAAACAAGGTTAGATAACACAATAACACTCTAATGTAAAGCAATTTTGGAAAACCACAAGAGTACCAAGACTGGGATGACATGCAATGGGTGAGTACTTAGTACTTCATTTGGGTATAGACATGTCCCCAAAGATTTAAAGATTTGCAATGAATCGCCAAGATTTTCTTCCCTAGAATGGACTCTTTCTCCCCCTAAATCTGATATTGGATAATGGGAGAAGCTAGGGTTAGAGAAAATCAGAGCAAGAAACCTTAGAGTAAGAAATGGTGCAGACAACCAAATACTGACATGTCTTTCCCCTCTTAAAGACATGTGACTTTTTCCCTCTTGGTAAGTGTGCATCTATCTCATAAGTTTTGATTGAGCTTTGATGTTATCTCTCTCTCCCACCTTTGACATACATTTCCAAGAAGGGCCACTTCAGGAATTTGAGTCAAGTAGGTTTGGTCCTTGAGAGATACTACAAAGCAGCATGTAGCTCGAGATGCGGGTAGAGGATAAGAATCATTGAGTAGAGTTGGAGAAGAATCAGGCAAAAAGTGATAACAAAAGGTTTTTTCAGGAGTGAAATCGGTGACGTCGATCCATTTTCATCGATGACACCGAGTTGGCAGTGTCATGGATGATGCATATCGGTGAGACCAAGTTAGTCCATGTTGGTTGTACCGATGAACTTTATACAAGTAGTCCTTGTGCTTCGGTCTAGCCGATGGGATGGAATCGGTGTGTCCAAGTTCAGTGCAGAGAAAATGTTTTGTCACTCAGCTCTCTTGGAAAATGAAATTTCATAAGGATTTGCAATGAATTAAACACAGAAGTTACAGAGAAAACAGATAAAAGAAAAGAAAAGAGATCTAGATGAAGTTTTTTTGAAATAGAGGGTGACAAAATAGCAAGAAACATATGCAAAACACAAAGTTAGTGAACAGAGAAACACTAGAGAACTTCATGTAGAAGGGGTCGGCGATAAAGTCACCTATATATGTTAGAGTATATTGACTTAGGAGTGAAGTGATATCACTTGATCATATGTCATACTCATCGTTTAAGCTCAAAATGGGGTTACCATTTTTTGTTTAAGTACTATGATGCATTCTCATCTTGTTGAGTTGTTTTAACTCATGACTTGGAGTAAAGCTTCTCTAAGATGGAGTAACATACATTAGGTGGTGTTGATTTTGATCATGTAGTTGAACTTGTGTTGGATTCTCAAGGTTGATGTAGTCCATCATGAGTTTGGAGCATATTTTGTAGTTTGAGTCCATCTTCCTACATGGGTTAGTCTTGCAAGGAAGAGCACTTGTCTATCCAAAAAGACAATCATGAGACTTGACACCAAAAGAAATTTTGATATATAGAAATTTTCAAAGGATATGTTGAGTGGATTCATGCTTCCTTGTAATCAACAACCATATCATAGGGACTTGGTGATGTAGAGATTGCTCAATATGTGAGTGGCTCGCAATCTCATAGATTTGAGTTCATCCAAATAACTACAAGGATTAGATAACATACGAAGGTACAAGTATAGATCCAAGACATATGATCATCATCATAAGAGAAATATCAAGGATTGGTCACAAAGGGCTCATGCCTTGCATGTATCCAAATGGAGTTTCTACTCCAAGTTTGAGGCATCAATGATAGTCAATTCACCTCTCAAACGGCAAAATAGTTTCTCATCAAGCGGTTTGGTGAATATATCCGCCAATTGCTTATTGGTACAAACATGCTTAAGATTGATGTCTCCTTTAGCAACATGATCTCGAATGAAATGATGACGAACTTCAATATGCTTAGTTCGAGAATGTTGCACAGGATTGTGAGCAATATTAATAGCACTCTCATTATCACAAAGCAATGGAACATGTTTCAGATATATCCCGTAATCCTTAAGGGTTTGGGTCATCCAAAGTAATTGAGCACAACATGATCCGGTGACAATGTATTCTGCTTCAGTAGTTGATAAGGATACCGAGTTTTGTTTCTTGGAGGACCAAGACACAAGAGATCTACCAAGAAATTGACAAGTACCCGAAGTGGACTTTCTATCAACCTTGTCACCGGCATAGTCCGAATTTGAGTAGCCAACAAGATCAAAGGAAGACCTCTTAGGATACCAAATGCCAATTTTGGTGTATGGATTAAGTATCTCACTATCCTTTTCATAGCTTTAAGATGACATTGTTTAGGGGCCACTTGATATCGTGCACACATGCACACACTTAGCATAATATCAGGATGGGAGGCACATAGATATAACAATGAACCAATCATAGAGCGGTAAACCTTTTGGTCAACCGGTTTGCCAATCTTAGTCAAGTCAAGATGTCCACTAGTACTTCTGTAACTCTAAAAATTCTGGAAAATTTAGGAAAAATAAACATTTTGTATAGGAATACTGTGCAAAAAGTTTCAGAAGCTTTTGACGTTCTAGTAAAAAAATGTAAAATCGCGCACTACAGCCAAAGTTTCTGTTTTTGCACTGCACAAACCAACAAGCAATTTAATCACCCTAAAGGAAACTCTTGGCACATTATTTTTATAATACAATGGAATTGTACAAGGGGGTAATTATTTTTGTTGAAAAGTTTCTGCAATTCAAGATTCACAAAGTTTCCAAGGGCATGAACAAAGTTCAAGGCATGCTCCCGCTTCCACGGTGCTCGTCCTTCTCTCTTTCACTTTTCTTTTTGTGAAGTTTTAAGTTCCCCTCTATATTATTTTTTGTTTTTAAACTTTATAAAAGCACTCAACAGAAATAAATGACTCTTTTTTTAACTTTCGGGTTGTCTCCCTGGCAGCGCTTTTTGTAAAGCTATTAAGCTAGGCATAAAGTGCTCAAGTAATGAATCCACCGGATCCCAAGGTATATCAAAGCTAATTTTAATTAGCAATGATTTGTCATTTAGTAGTGAGCACAAAGCAACATATATCAAGCAATGATGAAGTCTAACTCTCTTCCTATGCATCGTCATGTCATATAAGAACAATTCATGCACATCAAGTAAGGGCCAATGCATAGCATAAGAAGTTTCTTGCAATTTTATCGTGTTGGAAACATAGAGAGGCGGAGATGTAGTTCCTCTCTCATAATAATTGCAAGTAGGAGCAGCAAGCACAAGCATATTACATTCATCAAAATTATCATGTGCAACGGTAAAAGGCAACCCATCAATGTAATCCTTAATAAGTGCAAACTTCTCCGGTATAGTGTAGTTTGGAGAATTCAAAAAGATAATAGGACTATCATGTGTGGGTGCAACAGCAACAATTTCATTCTTAACATAAGGAACAATAGCAAGTTCATCTCCATAAGCAAAATTCATATTGGCATCTTGCCCACAAGCATAACAAGCATAAAGTTCCTCAAAAACGGATGTTTCAAATGAATCAACATGATCATAGCATTCATTCTTCAATAAACATGAAGGGAAATTAAACAATGTATGAGTTGAGGGGTTACACTCATCAAAAGGTGGGCACGGGTAGCTAATCCGTTCTTCCTCCTTTTGTTCTTCACTCTTCTCCTCATCCTTTTCATCCAATGAGCTCAGAGTGTCATCAAATTCTTCTTCCATAGTCTCCTGCAAAATGTTAGTCTCTTCTTGGACAGCGGAGATTCTCTCAATAAATAAATAAATTGTGGAATTGTATTTCTAATTATCATAGCAATACTTAAGGATGGCAAAAATTTCAGGTCTATAAACATCATCATCAAAAGCTTCAGACTTTTCAAACAAAGATTCAATTTCATAAGCACCCTAAAAAGCAACAAATTCCTCTATTCTTTCCACATCATAGTAATTATATGTACCTCCAGCATAAGAAGCCAAGGTTTCATTATCATTAAATTCGCATGAAAATGGAAGGCATGGAGCATTCATCTAGAGCAACAAGTATAATCATATCTCAAGCATAAATCCCGAGCATACCAATGCAACATATAAATTTTATCCCATAACAATTTCCCTTTATGAGTCAAGCGATAATCCCTAAAGTATTCACGTTGATCCAACGTTCATCCCATTATCAAGTTGAATGGGGTTTTCTCAGGATTATCATAGTAGTGCATAATATCTTTCACATAACAAGCACCGAGGGTTTTAGGAGGTTCCCCATCTCCATGAGCAACAAGTACCACTATTTTTTTTGGTGTTTCGTGTTCCATATCCATGACTAAAGATAGAGAACAACTTTGAACAGAAAAAAAACTACTTAGTGATAAAGCAAACAAGCACACGCGAGAATATTCACACCACGCTATAACTCCCCAGCAACGGCGCCAGAAAAAGGTCTTGATAACCCACAAGTGTTGGGGATCGTTTGTAGCCTTTTTCGATAAGTAAGAGTGTCGAACCCAATGAGGAGCTAAAGGTAGAACAAATATTCCCTCAAGTTCTATCGACCACCGATACAACTCTACGCATGCTTAACGTTTGCTTTATCTAAAATAGAAATAATAATAGAAGTACTTAACAGGAACTTGAAATAAAGTACTTTGTAAGACAATAAAAGTAGTGTAGTAGCAAGCTTTTTGTAGCACAAGAGAATGATTTGTCCCTAGGAAGTCGATAACAAGTACCGGTAATCATTCTTGCAATTTTATATGAGGGAGAGGCATGAGCTAACATACTTTCTCTACTTGGATCATATGCACTTATGATTGGACCCATAGCAAGCATCCGCAACTACTAAAGATCATTAAGGTCGTGAAACCCAACCATAGCATTAAGTATCAAGTCCTCTTTACTCCCATACGTCATACCCCACTTACTCGGGTTTAAGTTTCTGTCACTCTCGCAACCCACCATAAGCGAACCATGAACATATTGCAACAGCCTACAGCGGGGGCCCCTCACGTTTGCGCTAGAACGGAGGGCACCGTAGGACAGCACCAAAATAAAATATACAATCATACCAACCAAGATCATGATTATGCCATAGGACAAAACAGATCTACGCAAACATCATAGGATAGCCAGATATCATTGAGAAATATTATATGGAGTTGAGAACCATGTTTAAGTAGAGAATTACAGCGGGAATAGAGAGGTTACACCACTGCATAGAGTGGGAGAAAGTTGGTGTTGACGGTAGCAAGATTGTTGATGTAGATCGCCGTCACGATCCTAGCCCTGGCGGCACTCCGGCGCCACCGGGAGAGAGGTGGAGAGAGCCCCCCCTCCTTATTCTTCTTCCTTGGCCTCCTCCTAGGTGGGAGGAGGGTTCCACCTAAGGTCCTTGGTCTTCATGGCATGGGAGGGGCGAGAGCCCCTCCGAGATTGGATCTGTCTCTCTGCCTCTCTCTGTTTCACGTCTCCCAGATCTGGCCCTTCATCGTCTCTTAAATTCCCAGAGATCCGTGACTCCGATTGCGCTGAGATTTTAACACAATTTTTTCGAATATAAGCTTCCTTGCGTCCGAAGTAGAGCTCCAACATACGTTCGAGGAGGGCACAACCCACCACCATGTGCTAGGGGCCTCTCGCGCACCCTTGTGTCTTATGGGCTGTGTGGGCCTTCGTTTGCAGTGATTCTAATTCCCAAAAATCACATATATTCCAAAATAATTCTCCGTGAAATTTTATTGCATTTGGACTTCGTTTGATATGGATTTTCTGCGATACAAAAAAACATGCAAAAAACAGGAACTGGCACTGGGCACTGGATCGGTAAGTTAGTCCAAATAAATCATATAAATTGTTGCCAAAAGTATGTAAAATTTGTATAATATTAGCATGAAACAATCAAAAATTGTAGATACGGTGGAGAGATATTAGGACACCAGGCAGACCAAGGTCGTGTCATGGTGGTCGAGTGTGTCGTACGGATGCTAGCAAGTAGTAGCACCCACCCCCTCCCCCCCCTAAAAAAGAACGACGACAAAAAAGGTTCGCGCTTCCACTTTTTGATTGAAATATCCGATGGCTCCTTCTCCCACGTCCCCCCAGCCCCGCAAAATCTACATTCTCTCGCGTCCCCTTCCGCGCACACAGCTCTCAGATCCCTAATTCGCCACCAACCCAAGCAAAATTAGAATCTCCCTTTGTCTCGTCTCTTTCCCCACCTCTCTGCCGGACGATGATGGTCGCGCTTCACCACTTCACCGGAGCTACCTCATTTACGCCCACGTCCACCGCACCGGATGGTCCACCCACAATATCGGCCTCCACAGCCGACGTGCCTCATAGACACCGACTTCCACTGCATCAGGGCTACTTCACCGAGAACATCGTCGCACCTCCACCCCCCGACGCCGTTGGCGTTTCACCAACGGCCTCGTCCACCCCATCGTAGCGCTCCCCTGCTGCTTGAGATCTGCATCCGTATGCAGCCAGCCAACGCCAGCACATCACCCTCAGTGGCTCTGAAGTGACTCGCACTCTAGCTAGGCGAGCATGCCTAAACACCAGCCTGAACTAGGTATCCACATATCACTCGCTTGTGCACTGTTGCGACGATGTTTGGATATCCTTTTATTGCTCTCTTAGCTTACACGCCTATGCAACTCTGAATTTATCTATTCTTTCTTCTGGAGATATCATCTGAAACATGTAAAACATATTTTAGCGAAGTATGACGGCGCTACGGGATCTGGTACACATCCTACATGTCGGTCTAACCTTGTAAGTACATGTCCTCCGATACAACAGCAAGGTCGATTCCTCTCATTTGTTCAACCATTCGCCGTGTCAAAATGCAGAGGGGGTGCAAGGAGCACAAGGCCTGCACATCCAAGAAAGTGGTAACATGGATGTGTACATGGAACATCCCAAGGGAAGCAGAGCTGAACTGAGCCTGTATAACGAGCTAGCGTAAGCCCTTGCATTTCATTTAATTCGTGCTAGCCTGCGTGTATGATTTGTGTACAGTGGTGGATCCACGAATTCAAGTTACCAGGGGCGAAAATTGATCTTAAAAATACTAAGGCACTTGCACTCCGGAAATCAACATAACTTGAGAATGTGAATCTACATGCACATTGAAAATCAGCTAATGATCCAAAGTGGTTCCAAATTATAAAACAATAAATGATGTAAGCAACAAAAACACAAAATGCAACATGGTGTACAAGGACTACTAACATGGACTGTACCTGCTTGAATTATTCATTCTCTGGCCGAAAATATCCAAGTGTAATTACACCTATAACAAGTGCCCAAACTGCATATCAATATATCTATCCTGCACAAGTATGCCAATAGTTTTAAACAACAGATTAGAAAAGTATCTATGCTAGGTTTTCATGATACGGGGACTTTCTGGTAGATGGCCTCGACGTTTCCTCAAGCCATGAAAATGTACTATAATTTGCTTGTCATCAATCCCTGCAAATTTCTATTTCTCTCTCAACATATCAGATCATCATTAGACACTAAATCCTTCAATGGGAGCTTGCAAAAATGCTTGCATTAGATCCCTCCTTAGACATTATATGTTCATCACCAGGAGCATGTAAAATGTTTGCATCAAATCCTTCACTAGCAGTCTGTTCATTACACACTTCAGGCTCAAGAACAACATGAGCTTGTATGTTTGCTCTGAAAACTTGATTAGACACATCAGGTTTAGTCTGTTCAGTATTTATTGGGGGAGTTATAATATAAGCAGAATTTGGTTTCATTTTCTTATAGATTCCCTACATACAAGTAGTTTTACAACACCGTCGGGTTTAACTATTGGCCAGAAATTGAACAGTTGAATTAGATATACTCGGGGATGTGATGAACCTACTCGTTGCCCATGTTGCTCTTGCAAGCTGCGACTGTCCGTTTGTGCAAGCTCGATGCCATGCCCGTGCTGTCGCCGCTGCCTACCACGCAGGCTACACCTAGTGTTGGATCTTCATCTTCTTGTCCTTCCATTCGTTTGAAGCCCGGCGACCGGCGTCTAACAAGGGTGCATGGAAGTGTTGTGTCGGTATGTCCACTGGCGGCTAGGATAGGAGCGAACCAGGCTGGAGGCTGGAGCGAATAAATTGGGGATTTTTCCCGCTGTCGATCGATATGGGAGGCGATCGCTTGGGCCGTGAGCCTGCTATTGGTCCTGCCTTGGACTTACATTATTGGCCCACCCAAATTGAAATGTTTTTTTTTCATTTTTACATTGCCTGCCCGTGCGCTGGGATGAACAAAACTAGCCTGGCCAACCTGGACGACTCAAAGTAGGTGCGCACTTTCCAGCCACCTGAGGCGGCCGCCCATACCAGCCCCTGCGTGTATGATTGGGGTAGTGACAGACATTCCAGTGGCACTATTGATTTACCCACAGAATGGTTGAATTGCTTGTTTCTATGAACTGTGTTCGCCAATAATGTGAAGGATGCCAATCTTTTCATCCTATTGAAGATTGCTTAGATCTCGATGTGACAAATGTGATCGCATGAAATATACAGTAAAAGCAAGTGTGATGTGTGTTGCTACAACTAGTCTGACAGCCCGTCCTCATATAACATATCAAGGACGCACCATCTTATCAAATTATCCATTTGACTTACCAATGCAGTGTGGGAAGGAAGAAGTATTGAGAATGCGTATCCAAGTAATTGATGCCATGGACTTCTTCGTAGAACCTTCTAATCAAAAAATAAGTTCCAGTGTACCTTTACAAAGAGCTAGCATAAGTTCAGTTACCCGCTTCTCGGAATTTTAGTTAGCCACTGATTGCAAAATTGTTCAATTATGTTGCTTGGCTTAATTTAGTTTGCTACTGATTACATAATGCCATAGCCTGTTATTCATATTGTAAAATGCGCCTATCTATGTGTTTGATACTTACTGTTAAGAATTGCATGTTTACCTGAACTTAAATAGCTACTTAAGCACGTAGATAGCTGGTCATATGTACTTCTAGGGTGCAGCAAAATTCATGTGTAATTTACGTTCCGATACCCTATTTTTTTAAATGGTTTGATGTTATCACTTGTAGCACTAGTAATATTTGCATGTTCATAGACAGACAACTGTCAAGTTTATATGAGGGACAACGTCTTTTTAACATATATATGTGTCAGAATCATTTTGCTTACATCAAAGAAATTAACAGATGTCTGTGTTGCTGGTAAACGATACCGACTAGTTACTGTAATACTTTGCCAAGAACTTGTTAGTTTTACTAGTTCACGTGTAATTAAATACATTGCCAAAACCAGTTAGTTTTACTAGTTTGATGTTAGCTTCTTACGGCTCTTGCAACACATTATTTATGATTGCTAACATTCAAGTTTGCAGGATCCAACTAAAACTCCGTTGGCACAACAGGTAGGTTTTAAAAAACTTCCATGTTTACCTGGTTTGCTGTTGTAACTTTTTGCTGTAATCATCTTACCAACTTCAATTTTTCAGGATCCAATTGGAAGTCCAATTGCATAGCAGGTACATTTTCAAAAACATATTGGTGTAACAGGTTTGTTGATGTAACTTGTTGCTCTAATCAAGTTACTGACTACTCAACTTTTTAGGATCCAACAGAAACTGCAATGCCACAACAGGTTCCTTTTGCAAAACCTATTTGTTTAACTGCTTTGCTGCTGCAACCAGTTGCTCTAATCACGTTACTGGCTACTCAACTTCTCAGGATCCAAGAGAAACTCCAATGCCACAACAGGTACCTTTTGCAAAACTTGTTTGTTTAACTGATTTGCTGCTGCAACCGGTTACAATGATGTTAATAACTACTTTTCGGCATCCAATCGAAACTCTTTAATTACTTGTTTGTTTAACTGGTTTGCCGCTCTAAATCCCAGTTGAGATGTTTTGCTAACTTCAACTTTTCAGAATCCAATCGGAACTTTAATGGCAAAACAGGTTAGCCCAAGATCAAAGAGCGAGGTCCCCATGGATGTTGTATCATCTCATAGTAGTGGCACCGGCCCAATCATCCATTATGAATTGCCATTTGTTGATGCTCTAGAGGCTAAACTATTGGTAGAAAGAGATTCTACTTCTGCACTTAGAGATGAAGTTGACATGTTGAAGAAGCAAACAGCACAATCACAAGCAGTACTCAAGACAACCATTCAATATTTGGTGGTTTCAAAACGAAGCAAGTTGAGGCTGACCGCATTGTTAAGGTACTGGAGGAAAAAAGGAAATTAAATTCCCACTAAGTAAATCATAGATGAAATGTTTTCTCCATCGTCGAATAAACTTTGTGTTGTTTGTTCATGTAATCGATCAAACCATTTGTTTTAGAGATCATGTAATAATTGTTTTTTGCTTTTTGGTTTGTAATTTTTTTAGCACGAGTCTGTATTAATTGACAAGATTCTGAGACATTTCATTTTGATTGCTATGCCAGACCTACAAATATGCCAATCGGGTTGAATGTGCATTCAACAATATAGTACTAGCTTTGCTAAAAAAATGTTTCTCTTCTAGCAAAAAAAAGTACATCGGCCTGGCTTATGTATGTTAGTTGATATTATTGACCCATATACTCTATAAGTGATTATATGTCTATTAGTTTTGTACATTATTGGTTGATTGACTCTGTATTTTGAATCTTAAGACATCGCTTGTGTACATATCTAAATGGGAGTACACTATATGTTGCATGTGTCATACAAGTTACACTTGAGTTGGACACAAAGTGGTTTCAAATATTCAAATTCACCTTAAACTGGTTTCCACCTTCTGAATTCGAGTATCAGCATTTGTAAATCATATTCATATATGATAGTGAAATACCTATTTGTTGTGCTTTTCAAGATATATAAAAAACATAAAATGATTTATGAAGATTCGTATAGGAATACAAAATGGATTCAAAATTAGTAGCCAGGGTAAACGTGAATGCTTATTGTCCTAAAATTTGAAAGAAGCGACAAAATATCCACTCCCACGTCGGCTGCCCGAAGCCAGTGTTTGCGAGATGGAAATTACTATCTACCCCTTACACGGACAATCCATCGGTCCGATTTCCACTATTCTCAATAGGGGTAGGTTAGTAACTTCAATTAGACATGACACGAGCGCCTCTGAGCCCATTCGGACACAGTGGGCGCCAAACGAGGGCGGCAAAACACATTTGATTCAAGCTCGTCTGAAATACCTCTGTCTCTCCCTCCATTTCCCCATTCATAAACGGTGGGCGGCAAAACAAACTCGATTCGGCCGAAATCGATGTACGCAAATATTTTTAACAGGAGCAGGTTTGTAACTTCACTCAGACGTGATGCAACAGACCTACCTGTTAGCCCCGTTCATACACCATGGGCGCCAATCATGGGCGCCAAAACATCCTGTCCTCGCCCAAAATCGCTCTGGGCAAATATCGGTTAGATGCGAGATTGTCGTCCTATCCCCAACCGACGAGACGTCCAAATTTTAAACGGGGGCTAAGTTCATAACTTTACCATATTTTAGATAGGCGCGTCCCAAAAACATGGTCCCGGTACCTTGTGACGCCCGAAGACCGACGTCCCAGAAGATTCCAGAAGATTCCCGAAGATTCCAGATGTTCTGGGTTGCCCGTGTGTTTCATTTGTGCTTGTGTTAGTTATTTTTTTTGCATTGCATCATGTCATCATGCCATCATGTCATATTTATTTTTGCATCTCAACTTAAATAAATCGTGTGGACCTCGGTCCATTTAAATCGAGGGAAGGATGTCTTCTCTTTAAAACATATAAAAGCCTCTCAATATTTAGGGAGCTATATTTAAAAATATTCCATTCCTTGGAATACCTATAACACAATTGCACCTTTCTTCAATTTTCTTTCATCCAACTCTACTTCCTTTTCTTCCGTTGAGCCTTTAGTAAAATTGTGTTGCAATTTTACTTTATCTATAAATGTTCCAAATCTTCTCATAAATCACATATAATGTGTAGGGCCATCTCTTGAAATTCCAACCCATTTGGATTTCATCTAAAGGGTTTTCTAAATTTGAACAGTTTGACATTTATTCAAACTCGTTTGAATTTTTATCTTCCAAAAGTCTTCCAACAAATTCTTTAAATTCCTTACATTTTGTGAGAGTCCAGAGATTTAACTCCGTGTTTAAATCTCTTCCCTAACCTTTTCTTTTCTTCCCTTTTCTTCTTCTTTCTTTTCTGTTTTTAAAAATCAGTTAAAGAAAGAGCCCAGCCCGGCCTCTCTCTCCTCCTAGGCCAGGCCTCCCCTTGGGAGCCCAGCCGCAGCTGTTTCCAACAGCCCACCGGCCTCCTCCTCCCAGCCTTGGCCCAAGGCCACCAGCCCAACCGCCCCGTCCTAACCCTAGGCGACCCCAGGCGCACCTCGCTCCCTCATCTCGCCCTCCCTCCGCCGCAAGATGCCGAACCTTCGCTTCCCCCGATCCCATCGATCTCCTCTTCGCCTCCCTCGGTCCCGCGAGCCAGGCTGTGGAGCGCCCGATTCCCTCGCCCGCTGTCACACCCTGCATTTTGTAACATGTTATTTGTATCTTTGAAGCATGAAAATTTGGACCAGCAATTTTTTATAGCATCATTTGGCTTTTATTTGGAATTGAGTTTTCTTCATGTGCTTTTTCTTGTGCTCATTAAAGTCAACTATGACCTCTTGTAGAATTCATCTCCTTACCCAAAACTTCTGCCCAATGATCATGCCAAGTGTTATATGGCAGTATAGTATTTTCTTACAAAATTAATTTGGCCAAAAAGTATTTTATAAATTTAGTTTTCCAAAAACCCCTGAATTGAGATTTGCACTGCAAGTACTTGATTTAGGGTGAGAAAAATTATTTCAAAAGATATATTTGAGACCTAGTAGTCATAGGACTCCCAGAAACCACAAAGGTATAATTTTAAAAGTTATTTTCCTATTTTATTTAAAAGCTTTTTCTTAAGGCCAGAAATGGTCTTTAATAGGGGAAAATTATTTAACTGTTTCAAAAATATTTGCCAAAATTCAGAGAGACTCAGAGGACATATATTGTCCATATATAAGAGTTTCAACACTTGGTCATGTTCAAAATAATGGGCTAAACCCTCTAAAACCCTTTCTGGATATTTCAAGCTTTTGAAATATTTACAAAGGAAACTTTCTCCAAAAATTGCAGGGAAATTCCATCATGTCATATATGACATATTTGATGATCTTGCCAAGTCCCATGCATTGGGAAGCAAGAAAACATCCTCAAACCCCTTCATAACCATTCTGTCCATATTTGAAGTTTGAGCAACTTTACATTGCCAAACTTGTCCAAATGCTCTCAAACTTGGTGCACATGCTAGAATGACCTAATAAGGCATCTAGACCAAATGGCAGAAGAATTGGAATAGAGCAACTTGATCAGATCACCTCAAAACCCTTCCTGTTCAAATGCAAATTTGAACAACTTTACATTACCAACTTTTTATCTGGAGCTTCAAACTTTGTGGGCATGATCAATACCCCAAATGATGATGCTACACCAAGTGGTGCATCAAGGGGAGATGATTAGCTTGACTCAATCAAGATGAAACTATTTCTGTTGATTTCTAGGGTTCACCAAAGTTACATTGGCTAGTTTCTTCAAATGAGCCCAAATTTGGTGAAGCACCCTATTTTCTCATGTCTTTCAACCCTGTTAAGTGCCATGTCAAGTGGAGTTCATTTACTTGACCAAACACAGACCAAACACCTTCTGGCTTTTTACTAAAAACTCCAACTTGATCACTTTCACTCTTCTCCATGGCCTCAACTTTTTACCACATGATCATTGAGTTACCAGCTACCTCCAGTAACTCCCCCAGCACCCCAGCTCCATGATTGAGGGGTGAAAGCCCTGTTTTACCTTGCTGAACAGCAGGTTTTCACCCAGACACCAGCCTCCTCCCTCTCTCTCAGCATCTCCAGGGCATCCAAGGCCTCAGGCCATTTCTTTACTCTTTCCTCAACGTGCTAGACACTGTTGGACACGCTGGTTTGGACCAAAACGGTGAGAGCGCGATGATGCCAGCAATACGCACGCTCTGGAGCGCGCAATAGTGCACCTCCGCACGGTGGCTCCGGCCAATCGCTGACCCCGACAACCTCGGGCCTCCCCTTCGCGCCAGTCGAGGCATCTCGATGTCCGCGACCTCCCCGGCGCTGTCCCCCCTCCTCCTGCGCCCTCCAGTGGCCGTCGTCGCACGCGCGCTGGCCGCCCGCGGCGGCCACTCCTCTGCCTCGCATGCGCGCGCGCTCCAGACGCTCCCCCGCTTCTCTTTCTCCCTCAGTTGGACGTGGAGATCGTCCAGGAACTCCACGGACCCATACCCTTGGCCTCCCGTGCGCTGTAGCCTCGAGCCGGAGCTCGCCGGCGCACTGGACCACGTGCCTCCGTCGAACTCCTATTTATAGCCCCTCCCGAGCCTCTCTAGCAGCACCACCAGCCTCACTCCACTCCACTGAGCCCTCCAGCACCTTCAGTTCGACCCCAAGAGGTCCCAGTACTCGGGATCGACCGGAGCGCCGCCGCGTCGGGCCGCCGGTGATCCCGCAGTACGGGCCTTCCCCGCTCTTCTTCTTGCACGATCTAGAACCACCGAGCCACACTGACCATTTCCCCCTTGTTTCCCCTCTCTGTGGCAGTCGGAAACGACCAGAACCACGACCCTCCAAAGAGCTTCCGCCGTCCCACCTCGCCGCCGGTGAACCAGACCTCCCTGCTGTGCCGCACCACCACCACTGCAACCGCCACTCGACGCTGGGTCCATCCCTGGCCTCCGTTGCCGTCGCCGTGGCCGGAAAACTCGCCGGTGAGCTCGCCGTCGCCGTGGCCGTGGGGTTAGAGATGACAGGCGGGCCCCGCCTATCATCCCCACACCTCTTTCCCCCTCCTCTCTGCCACTGAGCCACGGGCCCCGACCGTCAGGTTTAAAAACCTGACGTGCGCGCGCAGGCTCCCGTGCGGCTGGGCTGGACCGCCCTGGGCCGTGCACTGTGGCCCCTCTGGCCCAGTTGCACAGGTCTTTTTATTCTTTTTCTTTTCTGTAAATGTTTTAAACATTTCTACAGAAAAGAATAATGGTCCAAATTAAATAATTCCAACTCCTAAAATCTTGTAATATTCCAACCTATTTAATGGTACCTCTTTCATTCAAATCCATGAAACTTTGCTGTACTGTTCAAATTTAAATTCAAATTTGGGCAGTAATACTCCTGTTCAAAAATCAGTAGAATCCATTCTGTTACTCCAAAACTCCAACTAAGATTTTTCCCCATCTTAGGAATCCCTCTAGTATTTTACAAAAATGAGTTGACATTTTTTTGAGCACTTTGATTTTTTCTGTTTTGTTTGTATTCTTATTTTCCCGTGGTTATTATGCAACGTATAGATCCCGTATTTGATGAAGTTGCTGTGGAAGAAGAAGGAGAAGGACTTGAAGACTTTGAAGACCAAGCCAATCCAAGCAAGCAGCCCTTTGACCATGATACACTTGTTCTCGGAACCCGTTTGTTTCCGATGCATGATGATAGGGTTACGATGGTGACCTAGATGAACCACCACATGATGCATGCTTTATTGATGATCTCACTATGTGCTATATGACATGCAAATAGTTGGTCATGATGCTTATATAATGCATGTGTGATTTGAACCCTCGTAGTTGAAATCTTTACATGAACCCATCGGGTGCCCCTAATGCCCGAGGGTGATGATGTGTTAGGTCATCACTTGAGAAAGAAGTGATGTGCCGGTAAATCATGTGCATGGTGGAATGATGGATTAGATTTATGTGTGACTACCGTCCCAACCAAACATGTGCAGCCACACTACCCCTTATGGGACGGGGCTTTATTGATTACTTAGGTCGATACTAGCATGGTGCCCGCATTACTAGTGACGGGAAGACTTGAGGTCTTTCCCGGGAAGGGGTCGTGCTTGGATAGACGACCATGACTGTTTTCACAAGGCACCGGACACACCGTTGGTCCCTTCGGGTATGCGTGACATTGAAATTAGGGAAAGTCCCGTGATCTATTGTTTGTACCCGAGGGCCGTGTACCAACGAGTGGACTCTATGTTAGTGTCGTCTAAGGAAAGGTAATGACCGGGTGCTTACCCTGGGTACTTGAGGTACCGCGGGTCGTGAATGACACGGAAGTTCCCCGGATCTTGTGGGTAAAGTGCGCAACCTCTGATGAGTGTAAAACTATTCGAATAGTCGTGTCCACGGTCATGGACAGTTGGGTGGTGCTACTTAAACTATGTCCAGAATTTTACTTCCTCGGTGATTATATGTGTGTGATGAGTCAAGGTGGTGACTTGACTCGATGAGTTGAATCATATTCATGTTGATATCGGTAGCCGTCTTCGAGGTTACGCGAGGTTATTGATGCATAAACTTGATAGTAGAATATTTTATTCTAGCCCTTGCTAGATTGTTCATTATTATTCAATTGCACTGTTACTTTGAACCACATCATGGGTTGCTTGCGAGTACATTCAAAGTACTCATTGGCTTGCCACTGGTTATTTAATTGGCCAGGCATGGAAGAACAGGAGTATGAGGAAGAGTTCTTTGGAGACGAACATGTGAACTAGGACGCTATCCCAGTCAGAATGCCTGTAGGGTTAAGGCAGATGGCATGGGTTCTACCCGTTATCAAAGACTTCCGCTACTTGAGTTATTTGCTATTCAGCCCGTGAGGCTCTATCTATGTAAGACTTGGCCATAATGGCCTTAATTCGTGTAAGACTATTTGTATGGATGTAAGACTCTTGTTATTTCAGCTTCTGTGTGTTCAGTGAGCATTGATCTCTAGGATCACTGTACACGTGCATTCGGTGATCTCGACTTCTAAGTCGGGGTCCCCACACCCGCATCGCCCTGGCCCCGAGCCCAGCGCTCCCTCTCCATCCCGTCGCGCGCCAGGGCCTCTTCTCCACCGCGACAAGGCTCTGCCTCTGCGCCTCGCCACGTCCGTGCAGCGCCGGCGTCGCCCCAAGCACCTCCAGTGCCTCTCCGAGTTTTGCTGCTGCCATGGCCTCGCCGTCCTGAGCAGCCTCCTCGCCGTGACCGAGACCTTCTGCTGCTGTGTTTTTCCGTTGGTTTCATGTTGTTGTTTTGGTCCAGCAGGTTTTGGCAACTTCGACGCGAGACCAAGCTCCGTGTACGACTACATGAACGAGTACACGGCGACCCGACCAAGTACCCCTACGATCGGGATGTAACAAGTACCTCGACGACATGTACAACTACGACTCGAGACGAGACCGACAAGACCAAACGGAACGAGTACATCTACCGATGCCAAGTACCACGACCAAGTACCACGACACCGACCCGAACATCTACGGGAAAACGAGCTCCGTGAACAACTACCGTCGCCGAGACCGCAAGTACCTCTCCGAACGGGATGTGAACGACTACACGTGTACCTCTACGGAACAACTACTTCCTCTTCGGAAACGTGAACCACTACTTCCCTCGACGACCACGAGAACAACTACGTCCCTCGACGACCTCGAACTGCCTCCGAGAAACGAGTGTTCCGAAGGTATAACCCGAGACGTGACCCGTGAGATGCTTGCTATGTGTTGTATGAGATGCTTGCCCTTGTGTGCACCGTGCCCGTTTCGTCCTTTTGTCATGCTCCTTGGTTGCCTCGTCGCCGACTCGTGGGAACAAGGCAACGGGATCGCCCCACCTTTCATCTCGTTTGACTTGCTCACGCCATCTTTCCTTTTGCACCAGACTCTCAACGAGTTACCGGAACCGAGATGTTGCCGTTGCATCATTTTCGGATTGTTGCTGTGGCACCTTTTCCTTCCACCACGGGGACAATGCTTTATATCTCCTCATGTTAAGCTTTTAATATAATTGCATTAACTTGATCATGTCATCCGCATCATGTTAACAACACTAAAATGTTTAATTGTTGTTTGCTTATAATTACTAAACATGCTCATGGGGATTTTCCGGAAATGTTGTTGTTATTTCCGGCCCCATTTAAAATGTCTAAATAGTGTAGTTTTATTATTGTTTCCCCTCTTGCTATGTTAACCAACATTTAATCTTGTCTTGTAAATAACGAGGGTCAACTAAATAAATAAATGTGGTGTTTCGTCAATATGCAACTCGTTGCATAATGAGCTCCACTTAACTTGTAGTGTTGTTTGTGCACCTTTGCCATGCCATGCATATTTAAACCGGACATGCATCATACTTGTTTGTGCATCGTATGCCATGTTAATGATTGTGTGTTTACCGTGTTGTTCTTTCTTTCCGGTTGATTCTCTTGTTAGCTTCGGTTTCGTTCCGGAGTTGTGAGGATTCGCTCGACTGTGTTGCTTCGTCTACTTCGTGGATCCGTTCTTCTTCCTTGTGGAATTCCAGGCAAGATGACCGAACCTCGATAACATTACTATCTTTGCCTATTGTTAGTAGTCTCGATCTATAGCTTTGCCTCGATGCACATGTCTTTCCTGTCAGCCTCCTATTTGTAACCATGAACCTGTCTAACCACCCTACCTATGCAAACCATTGATTGGCTATACGTAGGCTTGCTTAGCCCCTCTTATAGCATTGTTAGTTGCAGGTGAAGATTGAAGATGCTTGCTTCATGTTGAAGTTTGGTTGGGTTATATCACACTATATAAATGCTTAAATGAAATCATCTATATATTGGCAAGGGTGGAAGGCTAAGCCTTTTGCTTGGTGATTTGTTCCACTCATGCCATTAGGAACCGTATAAACCGGTGTTATGTTCCTTGATTATGCGTTCCTAACACGGTTGGGGTGTATGGGACCCCCTCGATAAACCGCTAAGTGCTAAGTCTTTTCCAGCAAGTCCCAACATTGGTACTATTCGCCTAATAACTAATAAAACTTGCATAGGGACTAGCTATCCCTTTTATTTTAATTCAACAACCCCGGGCCAGTGCTCCACATGAGTGTTGGTCCGAAACGGGGAGCCTGCGGGGCCACCACGAGGAAACTCGAGGTTTGGTAAAAACCCGTAGCTTCGCCCATCCGGTCGTGTCTTGAGACTAGATACGCGCGGCTACCTATCAGGGTGTCGACACGCCGGGAGGATTTGCTGGATTAGCCTTACCTTAGTTCGGAGTATCTTGAGCACGGGATTACGAGAATACTCCGGTCTTCCCACCTATGGAGTTGCGACTCCGTGGATCGTGGGCTTGTCATGGGCCAAGTTGGAACACCCCTGCTGGGTTTTGAACTTTCGAAAGCCATGCCCGCGGTTATGTGGCAGATGGGAGCTTGTTAATATCCGGTTGTAGAAAACTTGACACCATATTCCAATACACTACCAGCGTGCGTACCGTGACTGTCAATTTCCGAATAGGGATTCGGGAGTTGAACACGGTGGGGTTATGCTTGTTGAGCTTTAGTTAGGATCACTTCGTGATCATCTCTCGACCGAGGCACTTCTCTTCTCGCTCTCTATTACGTAAGTTAGTGCTAGTTGCTGCTGCAGACTCTTGTTGTTCCTTCACCTCTTGTTCTTTCTTCAGCCTTGTTCCTCACCCAAGGCTTAAATAGTCGTGTTACCCGGGAACGGGATTGCTGAGTCCTCTGTGGCTCACAGTTACTTCACCACACCAGATGCAGGTTCAGCCGAGTTAGATGCAGGAGATGGATCAGAACTTCCAGGAGTTCGATGAAGAGCGTGGCCGTTTGTTCGTGACGCTTCGACAATCAGTAGTGGTTTCTACTAGGATTCGATCCTGACCTGTGGCTTTATGTTGTTTTGGTATCTTTCTTTTGGATCTTCACCCGTAGTCGGGTTGTGATGTTTTGAATGATGATTGCTTATGTAATGTATTGTGTGAAGTGGCGAGTGTAAGCCAACTATCTTCTTTTGCAATTTAATCCCTCTTTTACATGAGTCGTGCAAAGATACCAAACTTGAGATCATTCTAGGATGGGCTTATACCTTTAAGTCGTGCCTCGACACGTAGGAGGTATAGTCCCATCCTGGGCATTACAAGTTGGTATCAGAGCCTTCTCCGACCTAGAAGCCCCTACTGATTGATCGAATCGTTGACGGTTGAGTCTAGGCACACACTTGAAAATGTTTTGAGTCCTATATATATCGGAGAGTAGGATTTCTTTTGCTTCTCATCTCTTTTCACTCTGGTGAGGACTCCTGACGATTACTCTTGTCTCTTCTACTTTCAAAAATGCACCAATTTTTTTTTTAGGATCTCGCGAGTATTGTTTGGATTGTTCCGATGTCTTTGTGACGAGAACATTGTTCTCGATGCCTCCTATCATTAGGGGTTGTGGCAGTGTCCCGGGGAGTTGAGCTCCGAGGTGTTGTTGTCACAAATCCCTCGCGGCAGTACTAGAATACTTAAGACGGCCAACATCGAAAACTGTCCTATGCGGTTAGTGGCAAGATAACCCCGACATCACCCAGTACTGGGGAGGTAGTTCGGGAGTATTGCCATAGCTTGTATAGTGGATGCGTTTCGAAGGTCCGAGGTAAACGGTTTCCGAGAAAGACTGGTCATGTGTTGAAGGATGGATACAGCTGGATGTAGGTTTAGAGTTGATTGCGCGGTGCTTCCCCTGTATCCCCAACACCTGATTGCATAATTGGAAACTTTCGGAAATTAATAAGTGGGTTCTTCCAGTAGTTCTAGGCGTTCTTCCAACGAGTGCATGATATGAAGTTCGGGGTTCTACATTGAGTGAAGTGGTTTTATGGGCTTGTTCCGATCGGGAGTTGCATCTTAAAGGGTCCTTGGCTATGCTGATCCGGGGATTGCAAAACCCTTTTGTAACACGTTCCATGAGCTTTCAGCACGAATATGTCGAACGAAGCTTCTATCTTGTATTTGTTCTATCTGTTCCTTGTTCCTTTTTATTTACCTTTTGTTCTCCAAGTGGCTTCTCGTCAAGTTGATGTACCTGCGGAATTCATTTGTTCAATTATCTGTTCGGATGATATTGTGAAGATCATGTTGCATATCTATCCTTTGTTCTTGTTTTGATTCTGGTATTCGAGTTGCTTCGATGTCAAGAGTTGATTCCATACCTTTCTTAATCAGTGTTCTCATATTTCTATGGGAGTGCTAGTCCCTCTTAATCATCGAGATATTCATGTTAATCCTTTTCAACCGGTGTGCCTTCTCTTCAAGTTATTCCATACGGACGCCGTTGAGAAATCTGACGATTGTCTGTTTCAATCATCTCAAGTTGTCTTTGTTTTTCCCCACCCTCCCACCCTTCTTCTTCTCGGAGCTAGAATTCTCAGATCAATATCCTTTTTTTATTCATGTGAGGTTTCTTCATTCATTTCCTTCAATGTTCTTATCCGGTGATTATCGTGAAAATGCTCAAGAGCTTCAAGTTCATCATTTTTTGTTCTCAAATTCTTCCGGCGGATGTAATTCAAGATTTCGGTGTTGATCTTATCTTTTTTCCTCTTTTCACAATGCTTTCTTATTCCGGTGAACCAATTAATCATTCTCCTCTTGCTATTCATATCCGGAGTGCTGAAGATTCATAATTCCATTCTTATTCCGTTCAAATTATTTTTGAGGATTGTTATCTTACTCAAGCCATTTAATTCAACAGGTGAAATATCTCTTGAGAAATCTTTTTCAACGGTGATTTCTTTGAGTGGGCCAATAACCCACATGTTTTCCCAGGATCTTACCCGACTCTTCTATTTTCTGGAGTTATACTTAAATTCTTTTCAAAGTGTGACGTAAGAATGATCTCCATCAGTCAGATGCCTTCTCCAAGATCGCTTTCAAATTATTTTCATCATTGGTTCAACCTTTTAATTCTTCATTCCGGAGTGCTCAATAATTCTTCATGGCATTTCTCGTCTTCATTCTCAACATTTGGAGACCGGAGAAGTGTTTCTCTTAAATCTTGGCCGTTCTCTTGAAGATTCGTGGTTCTAGCTTCATGCCATCCTCATTATTGTTTTGATTGTGAGGAATTATTTTCATAACCGTAAGAAGCATTTCATGAATTCTTTTCTTTGTGATCCTCCGAAGGCCATCATTTCAGAAGATTTCTTCATTCTCAGTTTTCAACCTCGTCCTCCAAATATTCTTCATTGATGCCTCTCGTTCGTCTCCCTATTCTTACGGTGGCTCGTTCAAGTTTACTCTTCCTTATTATCGTATCAATTCATTTGTTCTTTTCATAATCCTACCGTTGCTTCGTTGAATTTTTATCCAAGCTCGTGCTAGATCTATCTTTAATTCCTTGCAACGAGAATAAGTAGTATGCCGAACCCATTGCTTGTCATCAATTTAATTTGATGAAGGATAAGCATACTTTAAATCTTATTCTTATTTCCTCGAGGTGAATAATCTTTTTTTCCGGAGTTTGTCCATCATATCTTATTCTCGGTTCTAAGTTGTTCATCTTGTTTTCCGGAGCTCCACGTTATTTCAATTATATCATTTCAAGCTCCATCTAATTCATCGCGGGCCTTGAATCTTTTTCTTTTCATCTTTCGCTTCTCATGCTTTCATTACCGGAGTTCTTCATGGTGGTTCATCATTTAATTCATCCTCGAAGTCTTCATCAAGATTAATGTTGGAGCTCAAGCATTCTTCATCGTGCTTTCCAATTGCAATCCTTTCTACCTCATCTTTTCAGATGGTGTTATGTCAGTCTTGACAATTCCTTCATGTTTCATGATTCACAAGTTGTCAAGAATGAGATATTTAAACCCATAATTTCTTTGTTCAGGAGATCTTTTCAACCATTCATTTATTTGTTGGAGTGATTTGGGTTATATTTCACATAAGAATTTTCCCTAAGGAATGTTGTTATTATGGTGCTTATAAATGACCCAACTTCTTCATTTATCATTCCGGTGAAATAAGTTTTTCGTCTCGTTGATCTCAATCCAAGCAAGTCGTTTCTGTTAGTGGCTGGTTGTCACCTCATAATTTTGAGATGTTTTCCATAAGCCCACATCGAGCTTTCTTTCCGTTGTTGATATTCCAACAGCTCTGTTCAACCCTTATTTGTAAGGATGCTCTTTCAAATTCATTTTGAGAGAAGTTGTCATTTTCTTCTCCGTTTTTCTTTCCAACGACCTAGCATATATTCTTTCATTCCGGAGGCATTGTGATATTGCTCTCTTTAACCATCATCTCGTTTTTATCGAGATCATGTTCTTTCCTTTGCTTTTCCATTTTACCGGAGTGTTGTCTGAATCTTTCTGACTCCTTGTGCCATTCTTTCAATTGTTTCGGAGGCAATATGTTGTTGATTTCTTCAAGTATCATCAATCTTCTTAAGTTCTTGTTCAATTCCTTCCATTTTCAGATGGAGTGCTGTCCAAATTCTGTCATTCTTATTCCTTGGCTATACCGTTGCGGTTCATATTCTTTTGGTTCATAAGAACTTGCTTCATGTCTTTTAACCTTCAAGGTTATCATAATGCTCCTTGTTCCTCTTTTCTAACGGAGTGCTCTTAACTTCGTTCATCTCTGTTGTATTCTTCTTTCATTTAGTTCAACCTCTCAAGGTTCGTGGTTTCACTTGTCTGTCAAAGAAGCAACTTTGTTTTACCTTTTCTTTTTCGTTTTTACCCGGTGCTATCTCTAGGATCTCGGGTCGAGATCCTCTGTTAGTGTGGGAGAGTTGTGACGCCCGAAGACCGACGTCCCAAAAGATTCCAGAAGATTCCCAAAGATTCCAGATGTTCTGGGTTGCCCGTGTGTTTCATTTATGCTTGTGTTAGTTATGTTTTTTGCATTGCATCATGTCATCATGCCATCATGTCATATTTATTTTTGCATCTCAACGTAAATAAATCGTGTGGACCTTGGTCCATTTAAATCGAGGGAAGGATGTCTTCTCTTTAAAACATATAAAAGCCTCTCAATATTTAGGGAGCTATATTTAAAAATATTCCATTCCTTGGAATCACCTATAACACAATTGCACCTTTCTTCAATTTTCTTTCATCCAACTCTACTTCCTTTTCTTCCGTTGAGCCTTTAGTAAAATTGTGTTGCAATTTTACTTTATCTATAAATGTTCCAAATCTTCTCATAAATCACATCTAATGTGTAGGGCCATCTCTTGAAATTCCAACCCATTTGGATTTCATCTAAAGGGTTTTCTAAATTCGAACAGTTTGACATTTATTCAAACTCGTTTGAATTTTTATCTTCCAAAAGTCTTCCAACAAATTCTTTAAATTCCTTACATTTGGTGAGAGTCCAGAGATTTAACTCCGTGTTTAAATCTCTTCCCTAACCTTTTCTTTTCTTCCCTTTTCTTCTTTCTTTTCTGTTTTTAAAAATCAGTTAAAGAAAGAGCCCAGCCCGGCCTCTCTCTCCTCCTAGGCCAGGCCTCCCCTTGGGAGCCCAGCCGCAGCTGTTTCCAACAGCCCACCGGCCTCCTCCTCCCAGCCTTGGCCCAAGGCCACGAGCCCGACCGCCCCATCCTAACCCTAGGCGACCCCAGGCGCCCCTCGCTCCCTCATCTCGCCCTCCCTCCGCCACAAGATGCCGAACCTTCGCTTCCCCCGATCCCATCGATCTCCTCTTCGCCTCCCTCGGCCCCGCGAGCCAGGCTGTGGAGCGCCCGATTCCCTCGCCCGCATCGCCCTGGCCCCGAGCCCAGCGCTCCCTCTCCATCCCGTCGCGCGCCAGGGCCTCTTCTCCACCGCGACAAGGCTCTGCCTCTGCGCCTTGCCTGGTCCGTGCAGCGCCGGCGTCGCCCCAAGCACCTCCAGTGCCTCTCCGAGTTTTGCTACTGCCATGGCCTCGCCGTCCCGAGCAGCCTCCTCGCCGTGACCGAGACCTTCTGCTGCTGTGTTTTTTCGTCAGTTTCGTGTTGTTGTTTTGGTCCAGCAGGTTTTGGCAACTTCGACGCGAGACCAAGCTCCGTGTACGACTACATGAACGAGTACACGGCGACCCGACCAAGTACCCCTCCGATATGTCAAGTACCCCTACGATCGCGATGTAACAAGTACCTCGACGACATGTACAACTACGACTCGAGACGAGACCGGCAAGACCGAACGGAACGAGTACATCTACCGATGCCAAGTACCACGACCAAGTACCACGACACTGACCCGAACATCTACGGGAAAACGAGCTCCGTGAACAACTATCGTCGCCGAGACCGCAAGTACCTCTCCGAACGGGATGTGAACGACTACACGTGTACCTCTACGGAACAACTACTTCCTCTTCGGAAACGTGAACCACTACTTCCCTCGACGACCACGAGAACAACTACGTCCCTCGACGACCTCGAACCGCCTCCGAGAAACGAGTGTTCCGAAGGTATAACCCGAGACGTGACCCGTGAGATGCTTGCTATGTGTTGTATGAGATGCTTGCCCTTGTGTGCACCGTGCCCGTTTCGTCCTTTTGTCATGCTCCTCGGTTGCCTCGTCGCCGACTCGTGGGAACCCGGCAACGGGATCGCCCCACCTTTCATCTCGTTTGACTCGCTCACGCCATCTTTCCTTTTGCACCGGACTCTCAACGAGTTACCGGAACCGAGATGTTGCCGTTGCATCATTTTCGGATTGTTGCCGTGGCACCTTTTCCTTCCACCACGGGGACAATGCTTCATATCTCCTCATGTTAAGCTTTTAATATAATTGCATTAACTTGATCATGTCATCCGCATCATGTTAACAACACTAAAATGTTTAATTGTTGTTTGCTTATAATTACTAAACATGCTCATGGGGATTTTCCGGAAATGTTGTTGTTATTTCCGGCCCCATTTAAAATGTCTAAATAGTGTAGATTTATTATTGTTTCCCCTCTTGCTATGTTAACCAACATTTATCTTGTCTTGTAAATAACGAGGGTCAACTAAATAAATAAATGTGGTGTTTCGTCAATATGCAACTCGTTGCATATTGAGCTCCACTTAACTTGTAGTGTTGTTTGTGCACCTTTGCCATGCCATGCATATTTAAACCGGACATGCATCATACTTGTTTGTGCATCGTATGCCATGTTAATGATTGTGTGTTTACCGTGTTGTTCTTTCTTTCTGGTTGCTTCTCTTGTTAGCTTCGGTTTCGTTCCGGAGTTGTGAGGATTCGCTCGACTGTGTTGCTTCGTCTACTTCGTGGATCCGTTCTTCTTCCTTGTGGAATTCCAGGCAAGATGACCGAACCTCGATAACATTACTATCTTTGCCTATTGTTAGTAGTCTCGATCTATAGCTTTGCCTCGATGCCCATGTCTTTCCTGTCAGCCTCCTATTTGTAACCATGAACCTGTCTAACCACCCTACCTATGCAAACCATTGATTGGCTATACGTAGGCTTGCTTAGCCCCTCTTATAGCATTGTTAGTTGCAGGTGAAGATTGAAGATGCTTGCTTCATGTTGAAGTTTGGTTGGGTTATATCACACTATATAAATGCTTAAATGAAATCATCTATATATTGGCAAGGGTAGAAGGCTAAGCCTTTTGCTTGGTGATTTGTTCCACTCATGCCATTAGGAACCGTATAAACCGGTGTTATGTTCCTTGATTATGCGTTCCTAACACGGTTGGGGTGTATGGGACCCCCTCGATAAACCGCTAAGTGCTAAGTCTTTTCCAGCAAGTCCCAACATTGGTACTATTCGCCTAATAACTAATAAAACTTGCATAGGGACTAGCTATCCCTTTTATTTTAATTCAACAACCCCGGGCCAGTGCTCCACATGAGTGTTGGTCCGAAACGGGGAGCCTGCGGGGCCACCACGAGGAAACTCGAGGTTTGGTAAAAACCCGTAGCTTCGCCCATCCGGTCGTGTCTTGAGACTAGATACGCGCGGCTACCTATCAGGGTGTCGACACGCCGGGAGGATTTGCTGGATTAGCCTTACCTTAGTTCGGAGTATCTTGAGCACGGGATTCCGAGAATACTCGGGTCTTCCCACCTATGGAGTTGCGACTCCGCGGATCGTGGGCTTGTCATGGGCCAAGTTGGAACACCCCTGCTGGGTTTTGAACTTTCGAAAGCCGTGCCCGCGGTTATGTGGCAGATGGGAGCTTGTTAATATCCAGTTGTAGAAAACTTGACACCATATTCCAATACACTACCAGCGTGCGTACCGTGACTGTCAATTTCCGAATAGGGATTCGGGAGTTGAACACGGTGGGGTTATGCTTGTTGAGCTTTAGTTAGGATCACTTCGTGATCATCTCTCGACCGAGGCACTTCTTTTCTCGCTCTCTATTACGTAAGTTAGTGCTAGTTGCTGCTGCAGACTCTTGTTGTTCCTTCACCTCTTGTTCTTTCTTCAGCCTTGTTCCTCACCCAAGGCTTAAATAGTCGTGTTACCCGGGAACGGGATTGTTGAGTCCTCTATGGCTCACAGTTACTTCACCACACCAGATGCAGGTTCAGCCGAGTTAGATGCAGGAGATGGATCAGAACTTCCAGGAGTTCGATGAAGAGCGTGGCCATTTGTTCGTGACTCTTCGACGACCAGTAGTGGTTTCTACTAGGATTCGATCCTGACCTGTGGCTTTATGTTGTTTTGGTATCTTTCTTTTGGATCTTCACCCGTAGTCGGGTTGTGATGTTTTGAATGATGATTGCTTATGTAATGTATTGTGTGAAGTGGCGAGTGTAAGCCAACTATCTTCTTTTGCAATTTAATCTCTCTTTTACATGAGTCGTGCAAAGATACCAAACTTGAGATCATTCTAGGATGGGCTTATACCTTTAAGTCGTGCCTCGACACGTAGGAGGTATAGTCCCATCCTGGGCATTACATACCTCTCCCTTCATTTTCCCATTCATACACTATCCGCGCTAGAACACCATACCCACACCAGCCTCCTTCGTCTGCCACCCCATCCGTCGTCGCCGTCCTCCACCATGCCGGAGCGCAGACCATGTCCTCCACTTCTAGAGATGGGCGTTTCTCATCCACGGCAACGGACTAGGATCCTTGCATCGCATCCTATCACATCATCAGCGTCGTCATCCTCCTTGTCGGGGAAGCTCCGACAACCTTCTCGTCCACCTCAATGGGACTTATCCCCCAATGGACCCGTCTACCATCGCAGATCTGCTTCAACGCCACCGACAGCCATCTCACCCCCGATGCCTACACGGCACCGCAAAAGAGGTTGTACTACTTCATATCTGCTCAACTTTTTGATCTCAACCAGAAAAAATATCGCAACTTGGTTACTGTACTATCTTTTCAGCTCTTAGAATTTACTAGTTCTTAGTTCGAAGCATACAATGGTTGCTAAATGGCATTTCTGCAGTTTGCAGCTTCGAATCTGCCAAGGCACAATCATAATATGGTTTAATTGATCATTCTTAGGGTTCCCCCCTTTTATGATCACTATACGATCAGCCTACGTGCTTTGTGTCATAATAGCACTGCTCCACCCATCAAGCTAAACAAGCTTAGTTGTTCAAATACAAATCTGATATTATTAAAACAGAGTCGTTTAATTGGTCAGCTAAATGTTCCTAATTTAGTTTCGAAAATGCATGTGCGCCGCTGGGGTGTGGATCTATAGGGGGCCGCGGCCCACCCTGGGATTTTGGGTCGGCCCAGACCCCGATTCCCCTCTGTTCTGCTGCCTTCCGATCTCTACTCGCCCCCAGCCACGTGCCTCGCAGGCGACTTGCCATCCCCGGACGACATGACTCTAGGCGGAGACTCCGAACTAACAGGAGGTCAGGAGCCGCTCGCCCAACAGCATCACCGCTCCCCGGGCGTGCCGCCGTGCCTACCTTCCCAGTCCGTCGAGGGCTCAGACGAGTAGCACCCACTAAGCCAACCCGGTTTATCCTGAGATACGTCCTCAACCCTCAGCAGCTACTCCCCATCACCCATTTTCTAATTGATTCATTACTCATTCGGCGGGACTCACATTAGGGTTTGGTGTGTACTGAGTGCTACCTACACTTAATGGTTCAGATATTTCAGTAATCTTTAGTACCTGTAAAGTTCACAGGGTTTCAAAATTATGGCCCTAGGAACAGACACTATTCATGTTGGATTGTTTGTCATAGTGACATTGAGCCAGATTACTACTGCAGGCCAGGTTTGTTGAAATTTTTACTTGTCTTTCTTACTCATTCGATATGATATACAATTATTCACGTTGATTAGTTGCAAACAGTAAGTTCTAGAGCAACTTCTTGATTCAGATTTTGGACGGTCTCTTACTGCAGTTACAATTCTGCATACGTGTCCTAGTAAGCTCACAAGTAATGATTGATTCACTACCTCTATGCGTGCCTTGTCATATTTGTTGTCGATATTCTTTTAGGGTGGACCACCCTGTTTTAAAATACTGGAACCATAGACATGAGTGAATAGTATTTCTCTGTGTGATCTCTTTCATCATGTGTGGGCAACGAACATTGCATTGTATAGAAAGAAAGTGTCATATGCACCTTTTACAAAGACTATGATCTTTAACATGGAATGCAATCTTCCTACTTGCTTTGTGTCGCACTACCAGCACTCCACCCTTGAAGCTAAACATTATGCCACCCATAATTCCTTAGTTTATTTGTTCAAAAATGAATTTGATATGATTCTAATGTTCCTACTTCAGTTTTGAAATGTGTGCCCGCCTATTAGAGACATAAGAAGTTTGTATTTATGTGTGTGGTCTTGTGAGCACGGTTGGGGGAGGAAACTTGTATACGCAGGGGTTTGTAGGAGACACTCTTCGAGTAGAATCCGCAATGCATTCCATAATAATCTGACTACTTTTATGTTTTCATGAATCATAGATACTGAACAACATCATAATGATTATGAGCTTGCGCGCATGAAAAGAATAAAGTTGAATAATGCAAGGGATGTCAAACTTGGTATTAAGGGACTAAAATCAAGTCTCGATGCAATGCAATGCAAACTCTCTCCGCCTATAGATTCGTGCTCACAATATGATCCTAACGATGATTCTGAGCTAAAGGGAGACCTAAATCAATGTAGCTCCCTAGTGGAGGAGCCAGAGGCAGATGCCCTATCTTATTGACCCATCAAGGTGCTTGCTCTAACTTTCCAAGGTTATATTGGTCGCACATATCTTGCAACTGATGCTTTGCATTGCTTCTACTTTGTTGCACTGCCATTAGCTTAGTTTACACATCGTGTATGTGAATATGCCATGCCTATCCATTTTTCAGTACATATTCCATCTATCATCATACCATGTTTGTCCATTCAAATGTTGTTCTTGTGTACCAGACATTCAAAAGGAAGAGGGCGATTGATAATCGCGGAGGAGCACGAACAAAGTATTTGGAAAAGGTAGTGACACCTGATAAATCAAACAGCCCAATTGGTGTAGTTGCAATATCACCAGACCCAGAAAACATAGCCACAACTCCAGTAGACTCTAGCCCTACTACACTGGCCATCTCTGATGCCCCAACTTAGCAGACCATAACTGCAGCAAACAGTGTGATGCCAATTGACATAGCACCAGCTCTATGACGCAAAACCCCCATTCCAGCAAAGAGTACGCCAAGTCCAGTTGCCAAATCCCTTTTAAAACGAGATAGAGCCCCAATTGCAACAAATAGGACATCTGTTCCATTTATTACCAGTTTAGAAGAGCAAGCTTATATTGTTGTCAAGAACTTTGTGTGCATCTTTCCTTCATGGAAAGAATATACCACAGACTCAGAACAATTTCCAACATTCCTCTGCAACTTACGTGTAAGTAATGTACTAATCTTGTTCAGGGTAATTACTACATATGTTTCTACTGACAGAAGACACAAGATTTCATTCTTCTAAATAGGCGAGGACCAAACTGGATAGTGAAGATGAGCAACGGTTGCTTGCACTTTTCGAGCACTCGTTGATGAAGTATCATTCGTACCTGAGGCAAGCGCACTTCGATGGCAAGCCTCTAAATGAAATTTGTGTAAAGTCTCCGGTGCTGCATTTATCAGACAGTGACTGGAATAATCTTGTTACACATTGGTCTCATCTGCAGCGTAAGTTACTGTCTATGATATCACATCATAATTTGAACTACTTTTCTGCATGTACCTTACCGTCTCACTTGTACGAAAAGTTTTGCAGAAGAACATTCATTCTCAAGGGACCACAGAAACTCGCAACTATACTGCACACTACATTGCTCTTGTGAGTATCTCTTGCCCCGTATGACCATACTTTCATAGATGGTTGATTATGTAGCATCATTGTACATGGTAGCCTCGTTATCCTCCATTTGGTGGACATTATAAGATTGGTATTGACTCTTACATAAATTTAGAATCAACCCAATGCTTTTGAAGAGGTTTAGCTCTGCAGTGCTCTTGTAAGGACGGAACGTCTTCTATCACTGTACTTACATTAACAGCTACTCCCTCTATCCCATAATATAAGAGCGTTTTGTATTGTACACCAGTGTACATAACACTCTTATATTATGCGAAGGAGGGATTGGTTCATTGTGTAGCATTCTACATCTTATCTCCCTTGCCCACCATTTACTAAAAAATATCAGATCTATATTTAATATTACCAAAAATTTGAATACACAGACAATGTCAGTACATTTTGTCCTATAGCGCTTCTACTTACAGGAATTGGTATTTTATTATGAGCATCAATCTGCATCTTATCTTCATTATCCTCTATCCCTTCCAGTATTATCATATCTATAATTACTCTCTACAAAATGTAGAGTACAGGCAATGCTTATGAAGAACATTTTGTGCTGAAATTCTTGACTTATCCTTCCCTTGACATGGAGAAGGGCATTATAAATCCGGTGTTAACTGTTAATGTAAGGCAGTCCTTCTAAAGCGTTTATCCTCAACTGTTGTTTAATTTGCTCATGCTCACTATCGTCAACTTATGTTTAGTTTGCTGTTTCTATCAAAATGCATGTTCGCAACAACTGTAAGTTCCAAGTTTTAGTTTTAAAACCAAATTTCTTATTAATATGATACACATCACTGAATACTCACTATATGTATGCTTGTTTTTGTGGATCTATAATCCAGTGTGTGGTGAAGCAGCCCACATTTGCACCTTTTCATCTCCTGTTTTATCTTACTGATGTGGTTGATGATGTGAACAACATGCCATGCACATTAACCAAAATAGATACAATGATTGTCTTTGCCCTTCATATATGCTTGTTTTGTTGACACGGTAATCTAGTAGTGTGGTGAAGCTCCCCGCATTATGAACAATGTCAAATTATGTTATTGATATTTTGAGCCGACTCTTTATTTTCTAATTTGAAATTGGATGGAATTGATAGCACAGTTACCATCTTTGTTTATAAACGTGTAAAACATGTCATCTCTCTGCTTGTTTCAGGGTGATATGCCTGATGGCATGCACAAGTCTGCTGAAGGCTGTGAGATAAACCCAACATATATTGCAGCAAAGAAGGCAAAATATCTTGAAGATAGCGAGACAACCCCAAAGTCCTGTCTTGATGTTTCAAGTTACTTGAGACTAGCAGTCAGACAAGCTCACAGAATTCGCTGTCTGAATCTGTTTGACTTCTTCAGTCTCAATTTCAAGCAAAAAGGCACTCTGCAACTCAACTTCGACTTGAAGTCCAATCTCTAAGGAAGATCGCAGAGAACACCAATAGCCTCATCGCTAAACAACTACACCTAGAAGCTATGACCGACATGCTAGGACGGTCTCACAACCTTGCTCAGCAGCTTGCGCAGTAGCTCCCGCACAAGGCTAACCTTTCTTGAACTATCTTGGAAGTCGGCTTGGTTCAGTATTATTTTGTTACGTGAAATGGCGCCCAGTTTTTGTAATTTGCTTCTTCGTTGCGCCTTATGATCACTCGTGGCGAACTTTCATGCCCAGTGGATGTAATATACCATAAATCCATTATTGTATAGTGTTGGTTTGTTCTAAGTTACAATGCCGAGTAGTTTTGTTCTTAATTCCTACTAGTTATCGTATATGCCATCATTTGCTATGTGAAAAAAACGACGAAAATGTGACGTAGTCGACCGGGCCAAAACTTTCTTGGGCCTGAAAGGCCATTGGGGCCCTTCACACTTTGCGCCAGGCCCACAACTTACACGGGCCTACATTCAACCCAATGTTTAGTTGGGCCTTTCGTGGACCCAGCGCTTAGTTGGGTCCATGTTTCTTTGGGCCGTTAACAGGCTGAATATTCTGCTGGCCTGTTGAGGCCCAGAAGATACCATGAGCCTTTAGTAGGCCGAAATGCATGTTGGGCCTCAATTTCCAAAAGTCGACCACGGGCCTTTAGCAGGCTGAAATGTTGGTCGGGCCATTATTGGCCCAATAATAATATGGGCCATTACCAGGCCGAAACATATCTGGGCCTTAGTTGGCCCACTAATATCATGGGCCTTTAAGAGGATGAAAGCTTAGTACACGCATCAGCGGGCCGAATTATACGACAGCCTCTAACAGGACCAAAGTCACGTTGGGCTAAACTATTGCCACCTTGATCATGGGTCGTTAGTGGGTCGGATGTCGCGTCGGACCATATATGGCCCATTGGCAGCACGGGCCATTCCCAGGCCGAAAGACATACCGGGCTGAAATGGGACCATGTCTTCATTAGGCCTCTAACAGGACAAAATGTGACTGGGCCGTAATATGGCCCAAATACTCGGCAAAACATTACCAGGCCAGATCTGGCTTTGGGCCGTAATTGAGCCATGTTTAAGCAAGTTGTTAGTGGGCCGGCCCAATAGTATCTGAGAAAATACTACGTGCCTTTAGCTGGGCCGGCCCATTTAATATTTGTGGGCCCATTTTGGGCATGTTCACGTGTCAACATATCATAGGCGCATCTCGCCCATTGGATGAGTGACATCTGTGCCAATGCGGACCTGACACGTGGTTCCATCAGCCAATGAGAATTTTACACATGGAAAATCACCATTGGTCGTGGCTATTAGCGGGTTATCGGATCAAAAACTGGACCCGATAGCTTAACGGAGACCCGTTATGGTGGATGCCACGTGTTGGTTACCCTTGACGAAAGCACTTCCATGGCATGGTATTTATCGTCATGGAAGTGGACACTTCCATGATGATAATTTTGTTATTGCCAAGGAACACTTCTTCGACAGCACAGCTATGACTATCTTGATTCTGTCATAAAATCGTCATGGATGTACATGCATGACAAAAAACGTGACCTACTGTGAAAAACACGTATTATCACGGAAGTGGTATTTTTGTAGTGATGCATATCAACGAAAGTATCCCAAACTTCCTTTGTATTCTCAAGACGGCTGATTTTTTTGAATTCTTCGGGGCACAATCCATTGAAAAGAACATCGCAAGCTTGAGCATTGTATTGCAACATCTTCATTTCTTCCGCGGACGCTTCACGATCCGGTTCTCTTCCATCCTCGAAGTATTCACCTTGCAAACCAATGCCCACAATAGCCCAAACGGCGGGGTTATTAATACATCTTCGTCGTATCTATAATTTTTTATTGTTTCATGCCAATAGTATACAACTTTCACATATTTTTGGCAAATATTTATATGATTTATTGGACTAACTTACTGATCCAATACCAAGTGCGAGTTCCTGTTTTTTGCATGTTTTTGGAACGCAGAAAATCCATATCAAACGAAGTCCAAACACGATAAAAATTGGTGGAGAATTATTTTGGCATATATGTGATTTTTAGGAGGTGGAAGCAACGCAAACGGGGGCCCACAGTGCCCACAACCCACCAGGACGCGCCACCTGGCCCAGGCGCGCCCTGGTGTCTTACGCTCACCTCGAACGTCGGTTGGGGCCCTTCTTATGGCGCAAGAAAGCTAATTTATGGATAAAAATTGTTTTAAAATCTCAGTGCAATCGGAGTTACGGATCTCCGAGAATTTAAGAAACGGTGAAGGGCCAGATCTGGGGGGCGTGAAACAGAGAGAGATAGATCCAATCTCGGAGGGGCTCTTGCCCCTCCCATGCCATGGAAGCCAAGGACCAGAGGGGGAACCCTTCTCCCACCTAGGGAGGATGCCAAGGAAGAAGAAGAAGGAGGGGGCTCTCCCCCCTCGCTTCTGGTGGTGCCGGAGTGCCGCCGGGGCAACGATCGGGACGACGATCTACATCAACAATCTTGCTACTGTCAACACCAACTCTCTCCCCTCTATGCAGTGGTGTAACACCTCTTCTCCCCGCTATTAGATATACTTAAACATGGTGCTCAACTCCGTATATTATTTCCCAATGATCTATGGTTATCCTATGATGTTTGAGTAGATCCGCTTTGTCCTGTGGGTTAATCGTGATCTTGGTTGGTATGATTGTATATTTTATTTTTGGTGTTGTCCTACGGTGCCCTCCGTTCTCACGCAAACATGAGGGGCCCCCGTTGTAGAGTTTGCAATATGTTCATGGTTTGCTTGTTGTCAGTGTTGCGGGGGATGACAGCAGCCCACACGCGGATAAGTGGGGTATGGCGTATGGGAGTAAAGAGGACTTGATACTTAATGCTATGGTTGGGTTTCATGACCTTAATGATCTTTAGTAGTTGCGGATGTTTGCTAGGGGTCCAATCATAAGTGCATATGATCCAAGTAGAGAAAGTATGTTAGCTCATGCCTCTCCCTCATATAAAATTGCAAGAATGATTATTGGTACTTGTTATCGATTGCCTAGGGACAAATAACTTTCTTGTTGACAAAAGCTATCTACTAAACCACTAACTTAGTTGATCTTTATCTAAACAGCCCCTACCTTTTATTTACGTGCTCTTTATTATCTTGCAAAACTATCCCAAAGTACTTCTAGTTTCATACTTGTTCTAGGTAAAGCAAACGTAAAGTGTGTGTAGAGTTGTATTGGTGGTCGATAGAACTTGAGGGAATATTTGTTCTGCCTTTAGCTCCTCGTTGGGTTCGACACTCTTATTTATCGAAGAAGGCTACAAACGATGTACTTGATGGTGGGAATCCTTGGAGTTGTAGATGTACTTGATGAAGTCGAACTTGAAGTAGTCTTGGGAACCCACTTAACCAATGCCTTAGGAGCTTTTTCCAATGAATCAATCTCTTCTTGAAGCTTGTCCTTGCCTTTTAGCTTGTGGTCATGTGGTGGAAGATCATCTTGAGTTTGTGTGCCCTTGAAAGAAGTGGCGCCATACTTATCTTGTTGAGGAACAAACTTCGTCTTGGAGTATTGATCTTGTTCCCACTTAACTCCATTGGCATTGAACTTTCGTTCAAAACCAACACCTTGATTCTCCCGATGCCTTCCTTGCCTGCGTACAATTTCCTCAAATTGTTTACTCCCGGCAAGACTTCTGTAAAAACCTTTCTCTATGATTCCCTTCAATAAACTATTTTCTTGATCAAGTGTAACTTGGCTAAAAGAATCATTAGTGGAATTAAGAGAACTACTAGAAGCAACAATATTGGATTTAACATGATTATTGCTACTACTAGATGAGGAATTTTTCTTGTTTTTGTTGCTAGATTTTACTTGTGGCATGTAAGTAGACAAGAGTAAATGCTTGGCAACGTAAGAAGAACTTTTCTATCAAAGATCATCATTGATTTCTTTTAAGAACCCATGCTCTTCCTCTAAATTTAGCTTTTCAAAGCGTAGCTTCTCATGAGTCTTTGGAATCTCTCAATGATCCTCCAAAGTAGTTTCATGAGCTAATTTAAGAGTGTTTAGTTCTTTAGTTAGACGCTCAATCTCTTTCTTATCATTGTCATTCGTTTCATCTTAATTAGCATGCTTAATATCAATTTCATCATAGATTTCATCACTATTATTGTCAACAAGTAATTCATCATCTACTAGCAAATCATCTTCATCACTATTGAAATCAAGATACTTGGGGTGTGATACCTTGGGGCCTTTAGCCATGAAACATCTTCCAATTCCTTCATTTGGTGAGTCAAATATGTCGTATGAGTTGGATGATACAAGAGCAATTCCGGCAACACCTTCATCTTGAGTATCTTCGGAGTCGGAGTGATAGCTTCTCTATGAGTAGTTGTCGGAGTCAGAACCGGATATCCATTCACCAACATGAGCTTGATGTCTTCGTCTTGTATAGCTCCTTGATGATTTGTCTTTCCTTTCCGAATCCTTGCTTCTACGAGAGGGTCTTCGTTCATAACGATCATCTCTACTTGTTCTCTCTCTTGGTGGTGATTCATCTCTTTTACTTCTCCTTTTGGGTGAATCTTCTTTTATCTTGTATGGAGCCGTACACTCATTTGAGTAGTGTCCGGGTCTCCCACAATTATAGCAATTACGATCACGACTAGAAGATCTTTTGTCATTGTAGGACCTTGACTTGGAACTTCCCTCTTTGCTTTTATTCTTAAAGAACTTGTTGAAGTTCTTCACCATCAAACTCAATTCTTCATTGAAGACGTGTTTCTCACTTGATGTTGTAGGAGCGTCACATGAAGCTTTATAAGCACCACTAGACTTGTTGTGGAGCTCTTCCTTATCCTTGAGTGACATCTCATGAGCAACAATTCTACCAGTGACTTTTGTTGGCTTGAGATCTTTGTAATTGGGCATCATTTGGATTAATGTGCACACGGTATCATATTTTCCATCCAAGGCTCTTAAGATCTTCTGATGAATATGTTGGTCGTTTCTAGGCTTCCTAAGCCGGTAATCTCATTTGTGATGTGACCAAGCCTAGAGTACATCTCAGCGACTCCTTCACCATCCTTCATCTTGAACTTGTCAACTTGACTTTGAAGCACATCCAACTTGGATTCCTTGATGGACTTGGTACCTTCGTGCATATAAACCAAAGTATCCCAAATTTCCTTTGCATTCTCAAGACGGCTGATTTTGTTGAATTCTTCGAGGCACAATCCGTTGAGGATGATATCGCAAGCTTGAGCATTGTATTGCAGCATCTTATTGTTCTACACATGCTTCACGATCCGGTTCTCTTCCATCCATGAAGTATTCGCCCTGCAAACCAATTCGCACAATAGCCCAAATGACGGGGTTATGTCCAAGAATATGCATTTTCATCTTATGTTTCCAACTAACAAAATTAGTACCGTCAAAGTAAGGACCTCTACGGTGGTAACTTCCCTCGCTAGATGCCATACTCTCCTTGGTTGTGAAACCAAGGCTATGATCACCAAAGCTATGGAAATCAAGACAAATGGAGACCAAAGCTCTTATACCACTTGTAGGATCGAAAGTATGTCTAAAGGGAGGGTGATTATACTACTTGACCAAATAAAAATCTAGCATTTTCCCAATTTGAAGTGTTGGTAGATTTTAGCAATTAGAACAAGTCAAGCAACAAACCTACACATGCAATTCTAAGAGTGTAGCAGCGGAAAGTAAAACATTGCATATGAAGGTAAAGGGAAGGGTTTGGAGAAGGCAAACGCAATGTAGACACGGAGATTTTTGGCGTGGTTCCGATAGGTGGTGCTATCGTACATCCACGTTGATGGAGACTTGTAATGCGTAGTATGAGATTATACCTCCTACGTGACGAGGCACGACTTAAAGGTATAAGCTCATACTAGAATGATCTCAAGTATGGTATCTTTGCACGACTCATGTAAAAGAGGGATGAAAATGCAAAAGAGTAGTTGGCTTACACTCGCCACATCACACAATGCATTACATAAACATTCATCATCGAAATAACATCAGAGTCCGACTACGAACGAAGATCCAAAAGAAAGATACCATAAATAACACAAGCCCGGATCGCCCCTAGTAGGAACCACTACTGATCGTTGAACAACATCACATACATATGGCCAAACGCTTCATCGAGCTCCCAGTGAAGCTCTGAACCAACTCCTGCATTGGTCTCAGCGGTACCTGCATCTGGTGTTGTAGTATCTGTGAGCCACGAGGACTCAGCAATCCCATAACCATGGGTACCAAGACTAACAAAGCTTTATGGGTATGGAAGAGGGTAGTCGTGAGGTTGCAGCAGCGGCTAAGCAATATATGGTGGCTACCTTACGAGTACAAGAGTAAGATTAGCATCTACGCAAGCGGTCGCAAACTAGTGATGATCTCTAAAGATCCTGAACTACCTACGAGTCAAACATAACCCCACCGTGTTCTCTTCTCAAAGTGAAAAGAGACAGTCACGGTTACTCACACAGTTGTGTGTTTTACTTTGGATCCTCTGTCAAGTTTTCTAGACCGGACATTAACAAATTCCAATCTACCACATAACCGTGGGCACGGCTTTCGAAAGATCATAACCCTGTAGGGGTGTCCCAACTTATCCCATCACAAGCTCTCACGATAAGCTGAAGTAATAATAGTTATTACCCCTTATCTTAGGGAAATCCAATCAAGCTCGGCATCCCGGTGCACAAGACATTTCGATAATGGTAAAACAAGTCCAGCAAGACCTCCCGGCATGCCGACACCCTGATAGTAGCCGCGCGTATCTCGTCTCAGGCCACGTCCGGATGAGCTATGAATACAGCGACCAGATACCCCAAGTTTCCAAGGGGCGGTGCTGCAAGCTGCTCTATTTGGGACCAACACCATCGGCACTGGCCCCCCTGCTATGTAGAAGAATCCACGGGTAGCGCTAACTCCCTATGCAATTTAATTAATTAATCAAGTTGTTACTATGAGCAAATTAAAACCAATGTTGGGCCTTGCTGGAGGAGTTTTATTCAAAGACAAAGTGTCAAGGGGTCCCCGTATACCCAACCGTGTAAGGAACGCAAAAACAAGGAACATAATGCTGGTTTATCGACTCCTAAGGTGGCATGAGTGGAACAAAACACCGAGCAAAAGGCTAAGCATTCCACCCATGCCCAGTATATAGGTGTGTTATTATATATAAGACATATTGTGATATTCCAACAACAAGTTCCAACATGGAACGATCTTCATCTTCACCTGCAACTAACAACGCTTTAAGAGGGGCTGAGCAAGCGGGTAACATAGCCAAACAATGTTTTGCTAGGAAGGTGTCAAAGGTTAGAGGTTTCATGGCAACAAGGAGAGGCTGACAATAATGATGGGTAGCGCGACATGTAACGATAGCATCGACACACTAAGCATGGCAATGATAGTAGAGGTATCCAAGGTGATGGTCATCTTTCCTGGGATTCCGCAAGGAATAAGAACAATTCCATGAAGTAGTCGAACAATTCCTCACAACTCCGCAACGGAACCGAATCTAACAAGAGAAGCAACCGGAAAAAAGCAAACAACACGGTAAACACACAAGCATAAACATGGCATACAATGCACAACCAAGTATGATGCATGTCAGGTTTAGATTTGCATAGCATGGCAAAGTGCACAAACAATACTACAATTTAAGTGGAGCTCAATATGCAATGAGTTGCATATTGACAAAACACCACATTTTATTTATTTAGTTGACTCTTGTTTATCTACAAGACAAGATTGAATGTTTGTTAACATGGCAAGAGGTGAAGCAAAAGTAAACTACCTAACTAGGCAATTTAAATGGGGCGGAAACAACAAACAACAATTCTGGAAAAACCCCATGTTCATATTTTGACTTTGGTGCTGTTCTGCCTAATATCATATTTTAAAGTTATTAAACAGCAAAACAAAATGCATAGCATGGCAAAGTGCACCATGTTATTCTACACATTTTTCCACCCCATATACATATAAAGTTTATTAAAAACCGAGCTACAGTTATTTAGTTATGAATTAAACAATTCCAGAAACGATGAGATTTTTGGGATGTTTGGGGATGATCCGGATCCATCGGTAATGACTGCCCGGGTCGGGTTTCGGGCAGTCTCGGACGAGTAGTGAGGAGAGGAAAAGCGCAATGTGTAGAAAGTGAGTAGGCTGAGAAGAGAGAGAGAAGGCGGCCCGGCAACAGGTTTCACAGCACTAAAACGTCCGACGTTTATCCGGCTATAGTGCCGCTATATGTTTATCGGTTGGGCTATCAAACGAACTCCGAGTGCGATAAAATTTGACAGGCGGTCTACCTACACTATAATAAGATCGCACGCCAAGCTGCATCCCATTCCGAGAACATTTTCCGGCCACTTATAAAATAAATATCCGGGGGTGCCGCGGGCGCGTGCGAGTGTGTCTGGACTAAGAACGGACAACGGAGAGAACTAGGGAACCTGAACGAATGCAAGTTTTGAAAACATGTTGATGAAATGCACATGATGACATGACAAAGTGCAACACGCAAGCAAATGACATGGCAACGATGGCGAATAACTGGCTGACACCTGGCGCATCGGTTTCGGGGCGTCACAACTCTCCCACACTAACAGAGGATCTCGACCCGAGATCCTGGAGAAGGCACCGGATAAAAACGGAAAAGAAGAGGTAAAACAAAGTTGCTTCTTTGACAAACGAGTGAAACCATGAACCTTGAGAGGTTAAACAAGTTGAATAAACAATACAATGGAGATGAACGAAGATGAAAACACTCTGTTAGAAAAGAGGAACAAGGAACATTATGAGAACCTTGTAGGTTGAAAGACATGAAACAAGAGCTTACGAACCAAAAGAATATGAACTACAACGGTATAGCCAAGGAATAAGAATGACAGAATTTGGATAGCACTCCGTGTCGGGACCCCGATCCTTTGTCACACAGGTCTAGCCTGTAACACACCATATCACTTTGCGGCCTCACGCACGGTATCCCCACGGGTGCCACCTTACCTGGCCCGGGACCGCTTGCGCATTTTGGCACGCGTATATGATAGTGTCGCTAGCATCCATATGACAGACAACCCGGGCCGACATGACTAGTTGTAAACCAAAAGTGGCACTAAATTACAGAGACAGGCATACATGATCCAACAACGAACGTGTCGGTCATCAACGTATGAACCCAAGTCGTAGCAAGCTACAAGGACATAAAGAAACAACGCGTGACATTTCCCCTAAGGGACAGACACAGGAACGAAGAAGGACACATGCCGGCCAGCCTAAGAGTTCCGGAGCAGTAGCAAGCTACCAAGGCTCGGAGGAAGCACTAGGAGACATTTCCCTGTAAGATAGGCTACCAAAGGTAAACAACTAGGTGTCGGATCCCACATATAGCAATACACATTACACGTACGCATAACATGCAAGTATGTGTTGTACAACATGGCATCACAACATAACTCAACAACTCATATAGATAATACCCAGAAGAGCCATCATAGCATTTATTACAAAGAGAGGTCACATGACCCAACATACAGAGCATACAGGCAACAGAAGCATAACATATCTGAGTAAAGACAACTACAAATGAAAAAGGCCGAGAGACCTAACTATCTACAAGACCCTCCCAAGGGTACAAGATCATAGCTGAGGTAACAAGCTAAACGTCGAAGTCCACGCGGAACCACTAGCGAGACTGAAGTCTCTCTGCAAAACATAAATTAAGCAAACGTGAGTACAAAGGTACTCAGCAAGACTTACATCAGAACTAACTACATATGCATCAGTATCAACAAAGGGGTGGTGGAGTTTGACTGCAGCAAGCTAGCTTGACTCGGTGGCTATCCTAAACTACGACTGCACGTAACTCTTTTGAGGTGACGCACACGAGTCCACATATTCACCAATCAATACACCACTATGGATCTGCTCCCGTCTCCCTACGAGAAGGCCATCCATAGCACTCACGCTTATCTTGTGTGTTTTAGAGTATCCACTTTCACTTGTCTATGAACTGTTATAGGCAACCCAGAAGTCCATTTCCGCGGACACGGCTATTCGAATAGATCATATATAACCCTGCAGGGGTGTACTTCTTCACACACGCTCTCACCACTTACCGCCGTTTACACGACTTGTACTCGGCAACCTTCAAGCGGAGGCCCAGCGAGGGTGTCGGCCATGACCTGACTAACCACACAAGTCTCTAGTCCAGGTTTATCGCCTATTTGGGTTCCATCCGTGGGGAGATCCGGCCGGGGTGTCGTTCACGGCCCCAAACGATGTGTACAGGGTTCCCGCATCACCAAATGGGCGATCGGTACACCGTGCCACGTACCTGCCGCGTCACAGCCCACCCCGAGGGTCAGTGTTGCGCACGACCTCCAGTAAACTACAAACACCAGAAACTAGTTGCAACTCATGGACAGAGGACAAGGGCAGTTAATAAGTCGAGAGGGTCCATTGGTTCCGGGCCCAATGCATGGTAGTAACTGGTCATGGATCAACCAACACAGAACTCAGTTCGTGAGGACGGCTGCAATGAGACAACCCACCATGTACTCCTACATGGCCTCTCATCGCTACCTTTACCAAATCGTGTTCACACACATTAGGACATGTTCATCACCATTCCAATTCATCCCCGATGAATCAGACCTGACACAACTCTAAGCAATAGCAGGCATAACCAGAAAGCATGAATGAGTAGGCACAACATGGCTCAAACAACTCCTACTCATACTAGTGGGTTTCAACTATTTACTGTGGCAATGACAGGTCATGCAGTGGAAAGGGGTTCAACTACCGCAGCAGGTAACAGTTGAAGCGTTGTTGTCCTAATGCATTAAAAGAGAGCAAGAGCGAGAGAGTGGGATTGTATCGGAATGCTCAATGGGGTTTTGCTTGCCTGGCACTTCTGAAGATAACATTCGGTCTTCATCGGTGTCATCGAACTCATCGTCGGAACGTCGTCTACTGAGAGGGGACAAACACCGGCAACAGAGAAAGAACACAATCAATGCAATGCGACAATATGATGCATGATCATGACATGGCAATATGCTGTTGACTGAGCTAATGCAACTAGCAACCATATTAAACGAAGTTGGTTTGAACCAAAGATTCAAATTCAAACTCCATATGTGATTATTTAATTGTCATTTAATTGATTTGACCTGATCAGCAGGTTTAACTTACTCAAACATGCATGAAAATTTTATAAACAGATTCCTTGAATTTTTCTGATCATTTTTCATATATAAATTATTTTCATTGGAGTTATAGATTATTTTCTGTGATTTTTAGAAGTTTTGGCTATTTTCTGAAATAAAATAATCATTTCTGATTTATTTTAAATCACAGAAAACAGTTACTATGTCAGCACTAGGTCATGCTGACATCAGCAAGTCAACAGGCGGGTCCAGGTCAAACCTGACCAGTGGGTCCCACTGGTCAGTCTCTCAGCACTAACTAAAAGTTTAAAACTAAACTAAACAGACACGGGGCCCACATGTCAGTGTCTAATTAGGTTAATAACAGCAATTAGCACTTAACAAAAACCCTATGCTAATTTTGTCACAGGCCGGCCCCACATGTCATGGACACAGGGGGGGTCCAGCCGTGGTCAAAGGGGTCAAGCCCACCGGCGACTCGATGTCGGCGAGTCCAGACACGGCGGCGAGGTGCGGAAATCCTCCTTCGGCGACCAAATGGCCGGCGGAAGGCATCAACGTGACGCGGGCACTCTTCCGCGTCGAGTGGTGGCGGTAGTTGGCCCTGGGGTGGCCGGAAAAGTGGCCGGCGACGAGGTTCAGCGGCGGCAGCAGGTCAGGCTTGCGCGGGCGCGGCGCTGCAGCTCGAGGGATAGCAAACGGGGGTACTGGAAGCACCTAAGGGGGCAGCAGGAGCTCGTCGGAGCCTCTGGTTGGAGCGGAGGGGCTCGGCAGCACGGAGCTCATCGGCCATGGCGGACGGAGGCTTCGGGTGCTCGCGGGGCAGCAGCTACGGGTCGTACGCGAAGGAAAAGGCGGAGGGAATGGGTTCAGTGGCTCACGGCGGTTCGATTGGAGTGCTCGGCGGGCTCGGGGAAGGCCTGCAGACGACGAATCAACGGCGAGAATCGCCGGCAGCCGAAGAGGGGAACGACGGCGCAGACGGCGTCCAGGGGCGTCTGGTGCCGCGTAGCTCGGCGGAGAGGTCTAGGGCGACGAGGCGGAGCTATTGAGCCAGTCAGGGAGGAGAGGGGGAGGCGGTGGCTGTGGCAACGACGAGCGGCGGCGATGGTGGCGTTCGGCCACGCGCGTGAGAGAGGGAAGGAGAAGAGGGAGAGGTCCATCAAGAGAGAGGAGAGAAACAGGGCGGCCAGGGCGTCGCGCTGGCGAGGAGAGAGGGGCCGGGGCCTTGCCACCGTGAAGCAGGAGGTGGCCGCGGCTCGGCTGTGCGCGCGCCACGCACCGAGCTAGTAGGCGCAAGGAAGACGACGCGCGAGGGGGGTGGGCTGGGCCTGGCAGGCCGGCTGTTTGCAGGCTTCTAGTGGGCTACACAGGTAAGGCTAGGTTAGTTTCTGTTTTCCATTTTTTAATTACTGTTTTCTATTTGTTTTGCTCTATTTTGATTTAGTACTAATACTAAACCATTTTTGTTGCTTCTGAAATTATTTGTGGAAGCAATATGGATTATTCCAAAACTCCACAAAATGTTTTTAGAATAATTGGAGCATTAAAAATAATTATAGGATTTATTTGCTCCAACTCAAATACATTAGTGAATTAAATCAAAGCCCAAACAATTCCCCATAAATGTTCAATATTTTTGGTTTGGACCAAAACCCTTGCCAAAATTATCAAACATTACTAAAGGCAATTTTTGGGTTTATTGAAAATATTTTTAGGTTAAACCTAATTGCTTTTGATTTGGTGCTAGGGTTTAGTCATCCCCATTTCAAGTTTAACAAAATTTTAAACATGATGCACAGGCAAAAACTATCCTAGGGCAAGTAAAGCTAGGGATGTGACAACTCGCCCCTACTAAACAAGAATCTCGTCCCGAGATTCAAGACGTGAGATAAGAAATCAGAGGGGACACTAACTAACACCATCTTCTCGATCCAGTTTTCCTCCTCGAAATTGTTGATTCATTGCATCATGTAGATCTTGGCATCTTTGATTTCAAATCTTCATCCAACACGACAACAAAGGAACGTGAATTCTACAGGATTTGATCTTCTCGAAAAATCGAGCAATTCAAGATCATCTCATGGATTAAGACGTCGAAACATCCCTTGAGCTGAGACACGGAACACTCATCCAAGAGGATGGAGTGAAACAAAAGATGAAGGTTCACCTAGTGGCAATAATTCCACACCTAAGAAGATGGTGATCGATGTCACTAGACGGGGCACCTTAAAGAAGATGACTCGTAGAACTATTCCCTTAAGTGGCAAAAAGAATTACTTTTGATATAGAGATCATTGAAATTCTTTATACCAGCCTAATGCAAATCACAATCGATCGTTTGACGAAGTCGAAAGAATGACATTCTACATCTAGAATGGATGACGTGGACTGCCTTGTAAAAGACAATGCCAAGGTTGATTTTTCTTATCATCCAAAATGGATGGGACCCATGGTAGGACCACTTTTGAAGATAATCCTGATCAACAGATGCTGAGAAGGGCAACCCATGGAAAATTGGCACATTGGCGGTGCAAGCTGGGAACAAAATGCAAATGCTGGGAATGATTCTGGTAACTGGGAAGAAACCCAACAGTAGAGAGTGAAACTAGTCTTTGAGAGGTTATAACATAACCAAGAACACTGGGAGCAATCCCGGTTAGTGCCAGTGATAACACCTAGTGCTTGTGTGTGCTCTCAAGAACTTGAGCATTCCCATATTCACCAAGGTTTTACCAATATCCGTGTCAAGGATCCTGGCAACACCACATACTACCATGATGAATAATAATGGACGATGCAGATGCAAAGAAAGACAACACTTTCTCATATTTCACCTTAGCGGAGTCAAGGGGCAAAATCTGGATGATCGACCGAGAGACATTTAGCACTCCGCTTCTAATGTTCTCCTTGATGTGCTAGGTACCACGGTCAATGCTTAAAAGCATCAACATGGCCATCAAGTAAAGGTCGGACTTCGGGAGCACAAAAAGTCCATAAGGAACAACTAGGGAGGTAAATCCTACGAACTCCTTATGGGGAGGTGGCCAACTTCTTCAATCAAGATACCACAACAATAGGTCTTCCGGCTGGGTGGGCTGGCCACGACATACACTTTACCGGTTATCGAGAGACCAATATTATAGTTCTTGGAAAATGCTCCAACCATCATATCTGCCTGAGATTCAGTTCTGGTTGGTGTCAGGATATTCCAGACTCACCGAGCCTAGAAAGAAAAATGAAAGTTTGCAACACAGATCGACGAGACGGCGTTGCGAGATTCTCGGGAATGAACTACGATAGCAGCTCCAAAACATGAGCTAGTTCTGCTACGTACCGGTGAACACATTGTCCCAGACAAACGTGACCACATGGTAGTCTTATAACAAGATGCTACCGAGTTCAGATTGAGGACCATCATTGAAGATAGCGAAGTCATGTGCATGACCTAGGATTAGCACAACAGACTTCATTTTCTTCAACAAATCAATCAGTGGCTTGGTGTGCTAGGGATACATATAGAATGAAGGTTGCAAGTCTCCAAACCACAAGATACTTCGCGCGTATGCATGACTGACTTGGGATGATTCCACAGGAAGCAAAACAACTTTCTTGAACTCACGGTGGCAACTTACGTCAATTACACATGGCTTAGGGAAAGTCTCTCCTCTCATCGAACATATACCTCATGAACGGGACACGAAGGCAATGCTTACAAAGTTTCCAACACTAGCTTAATGTCCTACAAAATCATGGAGAAGGTAGCAGTGTTGCTGATGGGATCAACAACAATTCATCCAGGTTTCCATGGAGATGGAATTCCATAATTATGTGAACAAGTGATAGTATTGGTCAGACCCAGAAGATATAATGGTGTATGCTCGAGGGATCAACCACGAGTAAGACAACATTATGAACATCGTTGGTTCTGATTTGATTTGATGATAGCCCATACTCAAATCAAAGTCTTGATATGACAATAGGTCCAACAACTGATCACAGGGACCAATTGATGAAGATATGATCTATCTTCAACACACGCAACATACCCCTTGAAATGAACTAAGCGAGCAAGCTTTTATCTTCCAACTCTCCAAGTTATTGTTTAGCTTAACCAATTAGCTCAGGGGGTAACCGACACAGATTCTTGGGGAATGGATGGTTTACAAGATCCAACTCGATCACAGACTCAACATAGCGATCAGGTGACAACCTGGTAATACTTCCGAGAAGATATTCGGAAAATCACGAACCACCGACATGTTGCTAAGCCCGAGAACAATCTTGCTTTTCAAGGCAAGACGATATGATCAAAAGAGCGAGAGATTGACACAATCCTAACTCATTGATCAGAGAGTACACCACAAAAATGGACTAGTAGCACGATCAATCTTAGATTGGTGATTCAGTAACCAACACGCTAAGAATGAGATTGTTGTCCTTTAACTTCCAAGCAACGAAGTTGCTAGGAGTATTGATTACACACATCACAATTCACTTGTCAGCATTCCGGTTACAACAACACTGAGACCGAGGAATGAACGATGATGGTGAGAAGTATCACTATATCAAGAGTTCATAGGAGGTTGTGCAATTCCCAGGACATTCTTGACATAAAGAGGGTGACACTCCAAGGTAGAGCAGAGCAAAAGCTGGATTGGCATTTTGATCTGCGGAATACAACTACTTTGACCCAATCCTGGATAAGGATAAGGTACTGGAGTTGGTTTCTCCTAGTCATTCCGAGATAGAATGAATTGACGGATCACAAGAGTAAAAGGCATCAATAAACACGAATGCACAACTACTCCTGACTACAACTGATAGACGAGGGTCACAATGCAACTAAGAAGGGGCAACTCAAAGGAACAAATATCTTTCTGAGTTGTGGATGCATAGATTAGTATGTCGAACTAGTTCAACATATTTCTTCCAGATAACCTATGCAGAAAGGTAGAATTGACAGAGTCACAATATGAATGGAGTACTACTCAAGAGCACTCTGGTTGTGACCTTTTGGTTTGGGAGAACTTCTGCTAGGGATGGTTCATGGTATTTGGAAGAATGATATACCACGGACCTCGAGGACTATAACAAGGTTACTAGTATCCTAAAGGAATGAGCAAATACTACCAACAGGATATAAGTGGAGTGAGTCTTGGGTTGAAGAACCCAGGAATAGAATGCCTACTAACTAAATGGCATCACGGGATGCTTTCGAGAATAATGGCCAGAATCATCACACTGAGAATATAAAAATTGCTGGATTACTGGTTGATCCTCTAAGACAGCTAGGGTCATAATAATAACTCCAACATATAGGCCGAGGTAACAGAGTACCTCAACACACTGGCTAGGGTGATTAATCTGGCCTAAAGGAACATCAGGAACAGGAAGAAAGGATTTGCAAATGCATCAGATTATTTAGAAACCTGGAATGACTCGGACAGCATAACGGTTGTAAATGCTCGAAAATACTTTTGAGATCCAAGCAAAAGGGTAGCATATCCACTTAACATCATAATGTCAAGGTTCTGGGACCAACAGTTGAACCAACAGAAGTAGTAGAAACTGAACTGAGGGTTGAATTCACAATTAATGTGATCCTGATAAATAGAATGAGAATCCTAGTTCTTAATCCCCGTAGAAAAGGAGAAGATGACTCAGATCAGAAGGTCATGGGGTAAAGGAGTAAAAAGAGCCTTACGTCCCCTTCCACAATCAATTCCCTTATCTAACTAAAGAATTTCTAGACACAACTTCGACCAGTTTGGCTTACTAATCCTACAGGCAGTCAGGCTCTGATACCAAAGCTGTCGGGACCCCGATCCTAAGTCACACAGGTCTAGCCTGTAACACACCATATCACTTTGCGGCCTCACGCACGGTATCCCCACGGGTGCCACCTTACCTGGCCCGGGACCGTTTGCGCATTTTGGCACGCGTATATGATAGTGTCGCTAGCATCCATATGACAAAGAACCCGGGCCGACATGACTAGTTGTAAACCAAAAGTGGCACTAAATTACAGAGACAGGCATACATGACCCAGCAACGAACGTGTCGGTCATCAACGTATGAACCCAAGTCGTAGCAAGCTACAAGGACTTAAAGAAACAACGCGTGACATTTCCCCTAAGGGACAGACACAGGAACGAAGAAGGACACATGCCGGCCAGCCTAAGTGTTCCAGAGCAGTAGCAAGCTACCAAGGCTCAGAGGAAGCACTAGGAGACATTTCCCTGTAAGATAGGCTACCAAAGGTAAACAACTAGGTGTCGGATCCCACACATAGCAATACACATTACACGTACGCATAACATGCAAGTATGTGTTGTACAACATGGCATCACAACATAACAAAATAACTCATATAGATAAGACCCAGAAGAGCCATCATAGCATTTATTACAAACAGAGGTCACATGACCCAACATACAGAGCATACAGGCAACGGAAGCATAACATATCTGAGTACAGACAACTACAAATGAAAAAGGCCGAGAGGCCTGACTATCTACAAGACCCTCCCAAGGGTACAAGATCGTAGCTGAGGTAACAAGCTAAACGTCGAAGTCCACGCGGAACCACTAGCGAGACTGAAGTCTCTCTGCAAAACATAAATTAAGCAAACGTGAGTACAAAGGTACTCAGGAAGACTTACATCAGAACTAACTACATATGCATCAGTATCAACAAAGGGGTGGTGGAGTTTGACTGCAGCAAGCCAGCTTGACTCGGTGGCTATCCTAAACTACGACTACACGTAACTCTTTTGAGGTGACGCACACGAGTCCACATATTCACCAATAAATACACCACTATGGATCCGCTCCCGTCTCCCTACGAGAAGGCCATCCATAGCACTCACGCTTATCTTGCGTGTTTTAGAGTATCCACTTTCACTTGTCTATGAACTGTTATAGGCAACCCAGAAGTCCATTTCTGCGGACACGACTATTCGAATAGATCATATATAACCCTGCAGGGGTGTACTTCTTCACACACGCTCTCACCACTTACCGCCATTTACACGACATGTACTCGGCAACCTTCAAGCGGAGGCCCAGCGAGGGTGTCGGCAACGACCTGACTAACCACACAAGTCTCTAGTCCAGGTTTATCGCCTATCTGGGTTCCATCCGTGGGGAGATCCGGCCGGGGTGTCGCTCACGGCCCCAAACGATGTGTACAGGGTTCCCGCATCACCAAACGGGCGATCGGTACACCATGCCACGTACCTGCCACGTCACAGCCCACCCCGAGGGTCAGCGTTGCGCATGACCTCCAGTAAACTACAAACACCAGAAACTAGTTGCAACTCCTGGACAGAGGACAAGGGCAGTTAATAAGTCGAGAGGGTCCATTGGTTCCGGGCCCAATGCATGGTAGTAACTGGTCATGGATCAACCAACATAGAACTCAGTTCCTGAGGACGGCTGCAATGAGACAACCCACCATGTACTCCTACATGGCCTCTCATCGCTACCTTTACCAAATCGTGTTCACACACTTAGCTCACACACATTAGGACATGTTCATCACCATTCCAATTCATCCCCGATGAATCAGACCTGACACAACTCTAAGCAATAGCAGGCATAACCAGAAAGCATGAATGAGTAGGCACAACATGGCTCAAACAACTCCTACTCATACTAGTGGGTTTCAACTATTTACTGTGGCAATGACAGGTCATGCAGTGGAAAGGGGTTCAACTACCGCAGCAGGTAACAGTCAAAGCGTTGTTGTCCTAATGCATTAAAAGAGAGCAAGAGCGAGAGAGTGGGATTGTATCGGAATGCTCAATGGGGTTTTGCTTGCCTGGCACTTCTGAAGATAACATTGGGTCTTCATCGGTGTCATCGAACTCATCGTCGGAACGTCGCCTACTGAGAGGGGACAAACACCGGCAACAGAGAAAGAACACAATCAATGCAATGCGACAATATGATGCATGATCATGACATGGCAATATGATGTTGACTGAGCTAATGCAACTAGCAACCATATTAAATGAAGTTGGTTTGAACCAAATATTCAAATTCAAACTCCATATGTGATTATTTAATTGTCATTTAATTGATTTGACCTGATCAGCAGGTTTAACTTGCTCAAACATGCATGAAAATGCCATAAACAGATTCCTTGAATTTTTCTGATCATTTTTCATATATAAATTATTTTCATTGGAGTTATAGATTATTTTCTGTGATTTTTAGAAGTTTTGGCTATTTTCTCAAATAAATAAATCATTTCTGATTTATTTTCAATCACAGAAAACAGTTACTGTGTCAGCACTAGGTCATGTTGACATCAGCAAGTCAACAGGCGGGTCCAGGTCAAACTTGACCAGTGGGTCCCACTGGTCAGTCTCTCAGCACTAACTAAAAGTTTAAAACTAAACTAAACAGACACGGGGCCCACATGTCAGTGTCTAATTAGGTTAATAACAGCAATTAGCACTTAACAAAAACCCTAAGCTAATTTTGTCACAGGCCGGCCCCACATGTCATGGACATAGGGGGGTCCAGCCGTGGTCAAAGGGGTCAAGCCCACCGGCGACTTGACGCCGGCGAGTCCAGACACGGCGGCGAGGTGCGGAAATCCTCCTCCGGCGACCAAATGGCCGGCAGAAGGCATCAACGTGATGCGGGCACTCTTCCGCGTCGAGTGGCGGCGGTAGTTGGCCCTGGGGTGGCCGGAAAAGTGTCCGGCGACGAGGTTCAGCGGCGGCAGCAGGTCGGGCTTGCGCGGGCGCGGTGCTGCAGCTCGAGGGAGAGCAAACGGGGGTACTGGAAGCACCTAAGGGGGCAGCAGGAGCTCGTCGTAACCTCTGGTTGGAGCGGAGGGGCTCGGCAGCACGGAGCTCGTCGGCCATGGCGGACGGCGGCTTCGGGTGCTCGTGAGGCAGCAGCTACGGGTCGTACGGAAAGGAAAAGGCGGAGGGAATGGGTTCAGTGGCTCACGGCGGTTCGATTAGAGTGCTCGGCGGGCTCGGGGAAGGCCTGCAGACGACGAATCAACGACGAGAATCGCCGGCAGCCGAAGAGGGGAACGGCGGCGCAGACGGCGTCCAGGGGCGTCTGGTGTCGCGTAGCTCGGCGGAGAGGTCTAGGGCGACGAGGCGGAGCTGTTGAGCCAGTCAGGGAGGAGAGGGGGAGGCGGTGGCCGTGGCAACGATGAGCGGCGGTGATGGTGGCGTTCGGCCGCTCGCGTGAGAGAGGGAAGGAGAAGAGGGAGAGGTCCAGCGAGAGAGAGGAGAGAAACAGGGTGGCCAGGGCGTCGCGCTGGCGATGATAGAGGGGTCGGGGCCTTGCCACCGCGAAGCAGGAGGTGGCCGCGGCTCGGCTATGCGCGCGCCACGCACCGAGCCAGTAGGCGCGAGGAAGACGACGCGCGAGGGGGGTGGGCTGGGCCTAGCAGGCCGGCTGTCTGCAGGCTTCTAGTGGGCTGCACAGGTAAGGCTAGGTTAGTTTCTGTTTTCTATTTTTTAATTATTGTTTTCTATTTGTTTTGCTCTATTTTGATTTAGTACTAATACTAAACCATTTTTGTTGCTTCTGAAATTATTTGTGGAAGCAATATGGATTATTCCAAAACTCCACAAAATGTTTTTAGAATAATTGGAGCATTAAAAATAATTATAGGATTTATTTGCTCCAACTCAAATACATTAGTGAATTAAATCAAAGCCCAAACAATTCCCCATAAATGTTCAATATTTTTGGTTTGGACCAAAACCCTTGCCAAAATTATCAAACATTACTGAAGGCAATTTTTGGGTTTATTGAAAATATTTTTAGGTTAAACCTAATTGCTTTTGATTTGGTGCTAGGGTTTAGTCATCCCCATTTCAAGTTTAACAAAATTTTAAACATGATGCACAAGCAAAAACTATCCTAGGGCAAGTAAAGCTAGGGATGTGACACTCCGACTGAAAAAGGAAGGAAATAACATGAGCTTGAGAAGATTGGATGATCTTGATGAAATCAACATCATATTGTCTCCGAAAGAATTGAAAGAATGGCACAAGGGAAAAGCTTCAGACAACACTCCGGTTAAAAGAGAGTTAAAAACTTGGTAAGATGAGAGGACTTGAATGGAGGTCAGGACACTCCTGTTGATGGATAAGCAAGGGAAAGAACATGATCTCAATAAAACGAGATGATGGTTTGGAGAAATAAACATCACAATGCCTCCGGAATGAAAGAATACCATATAAATCAATGAAAGAAATGAATGGAGAAGAAAAATGACAACTTCTCCCACGAATGAATTAGAAAATCCTCCTTACGAAGAAGGGTTGAATGGAGTTGTTGAAAATCAACAAGCAAAAGATATGCTTCTCGTGGACTTATGAAAACAACTCAAAACTAGCGGTGAAATTCTGCCACTAACGGAAAACATTTGATTGGATTGAGATCAACAAGGAGACAAAAGTTAAACTACTGGGATGATAAATGAAGAACTTGGGTCATTTATAAGTACCACGATAGCAACAATCCTTAGGGAAAGCTTTTAGGTGAATTATAACCCAAGGTAACTCCAACGAATAAATTGAAGGGTTGAAAAGATCTCTTGAACAAGGAAAATGATGGTTTTAAATATGTCATTCTTGATAACTCGTGAATCATAATTCATGAAGGAATTATCAAGAATGACATAACACCACCTCAAAAGAAAAAGAAAAGGTAGAAAGAATTGCACTTCGGAATGAAATAAGAAGAATACTTGAGCTCCAACAAGAATCTTGATGAAGACTTCGAGGATGAATTAAATTATGATGAACCACCAGGAGAACTCCGGTAAAATGAAAGCAAGAGAAGCGAAAGATGAAAAGAATGAGATTGAAGCCTTGCAGTGATTTAGATGGAGGTTCCGATGAGATGGCCGAGAAACTTTGAACTCCGGAAAAGAAAAGATGAAAGGACTTGGGATTAGAATTTATTCATCATGAACAAACTCCGAACAAATGAATTAAATCACCTTGAAGGAATAAGAATAAGAATTATGTCATGCTTATCCTTCACCAATTTAAATTGATGACACCCAAAGGATTTGGCATACTACTTATTCTCGTTGGAAAGAATTAAAGAGAGATCTCGCACAAGCTTGAGAAAGTATTCAACGATCACCGGTATGATTTTAGAAAGAATGAATTAATTGATATGATGACAAAGGGAAATGAATGTTGAATGAACCACCGTAAAAAAATCGAAACCGAGTGATGATAGAGAACAAACCACCATGAAGATTTAGAAAATGAACGAAGATACATGAGGCAATCTTAGATACAAAAGAATGAATGGACCACGAGCAGAGTAAATAATACTTGAATGATGCACCGGAAGAATATGGAGACGAACGGAGAGGCATCAATTAAGAATAGGTGGAGGACGAAGTTGAAAACTGACAACGAAGGATCTTCTGAAATGATGGCCTTCGGAGGATCACAATGGAAAGAATTCATGAAATGCTTCGGATGGTATAAAGAATTCCTCACAATCGGAACAATAATGAAGATGGCATAAAGCTAGAACCAGGAATCTTCAAGAGAACGGCCAAGATTTAAGAGAAACACTTCTTCGGTGTTCCAATGTTGAGAATGAAAACGAGAAATCCCATGAACAATTTCGAGATACTCCGGACGAATGACAAGAGGGACGGTGGATCTAAAGATGAAAATAATTGAAAGCAAACTAGGAGAAGGCATGTGACTGATGGAAATCATTCTTACGTCACACTTTGAAAAGAATTCTCCGGAAAAAGAAGAGTCAGGTAAGATCTTGGAAAAGACTTGTGTGTTAGGGCCCACTAAAGAAATCACCGTTGAAAAGATTGCTTAAGAGATATTGCACCGGTTGAATTAAATGGCTTGAATAAGATGACAATCCTCAAAATAGCTCGAACAGATTAAGAATTGAAACACGAATCTTCCGAGATATCTTCAGCACTCCGGAGAAGAATTAGAGAGTTGAATAAGCAAGAGAGACTTCGGATAAGAAATTTCAACATGTGAAAACATGTTAAACAAAAAGGAAGAGATATGATCATGATCGAAGCTTGAATTTTAATTCCACCGGAGAAGAAACGAGAATGGAGAATGATAAACTTGAAGCTCCTGAGCATCTTCACGAGAAAAACACCGGATAATGAAATTGAACGGAAAGAATGAAGAACATCACATGAATAAAAGGACACTTGATTAAGAATTCCAGCTCCATAAAGAAAAGGGGAGGGAGGGTAGGGAAAAACAAAGACAACTTGGGATGAATGAAACATGCACTGTTGAGAAAAAGAAACAAGAATTGGTCTTGTACATATTAAAAGGATCATGTTAACTTGAAGAGGAGCACGCCGGTTGAAAAGAATTTAACATGACAATCTTGATGACCAAGAAGGATTAGCACTCTCATAGAAATATGAGAACACCGATTAGGAAAGGTATGGAATCAACATTTGACATCGAAGCAACTCGAATACCAGAATCAAAACAAAAACAAAGGATAGATATGTTGCAACATAATCTTCACAATATCATTCGAACAGAAAATTGAACGAATGAATTCCATAGCTTAATGGTACAACACTTATCGAGAAGCCACTTGGGAGAACGAAAAGTAAATAAAAAACAACAAGGAGCAGATAGAACAAAAACAAGATAGAAATTTCGTTCCACATGTTCATGCTCAAAGCTCATGGAACGTGTTACAAAAGGGTTTTGCAATCCCCGGATCAGCATAGCCAACGACCCTTTAAGATGCAACTCCCAATCGGAACAAACGCCCATAAAACTACTTCACTCAATGTAGAACCCCGAACTTCATATCATGCATTCGTTGGAAGAATGCCTAGGAACTACAAGATGAACCCACCTATTAATTTCCAAAAGATTCCAGTTATGCAATCAGGTGTTGGGGATACAGGGGAAGCATCGCACACTCAACTCTAATCCTACATCCAGTTGTATCCATCCTTCAACACATAACCAGTTATTTCTGGAAACCATTTACCTCGGACCTTCGAAACGCATCTGCTATACAAGCTATGGCAATACTCCCAAACTACCTCCCCAGTACTGGGTGATGTCTGGGTTATCTTGCCACTAACCGCATAGAAGAGTTTTCGATGTCGGTCGTCTTAAGTATTCTAGAACTGCTGCGATATATTTGTGACGACAACACCTCGGAGCTCAACTCCCTAGGACACTGCCACAACCCCTAATGACAGGAGGCATAAAGAACAATGTTCTCGTCATAAAGACATCGAAACAATCCAAACAATACTCGTGTGATCCTAAAAAAATTTAGTGAATTTTTGAGAATAGAAGAGATAAGTAATCGTCAGGAGTCCTCACCAGAGTGAAAAGGGATGAGGAGCAAAAAAAATCCTAATCTCCGATATATATATATAGGACTCAAAACATTTTCAAGTGTGTGCCTAGACACGACCGTCAACGATTCGATCAATCAGTGGGGGCTTCTAGGTCGGAGAAGGCTTTGATACCAACTTGTAATGTCCAGTATGAGATTATACCTCCTACGTGTCGAGGCACGACTTAAAGGTATAAGCTCATACTAGAATGATCTCAAGTATGGTATCTTTGCATAACTCATGTAAAAGAGGGATGAAAATGCAAAAGAGTAGTTGGCTTACACTCACCACATCACACAATGCATTACATAAACATTCATCATCCAAATAACATCAGAGTCCGACTACGGACGAAGATCCAAAAGAAAGATACCATAAATAACACAAGCCCGGATCGCCCCTAGTAGGAACCACTATTGATCGTTGAACAACGTCACATACATACGACCAAACTCTTCATCGAGCTATTAGTGAAGTTCTGAACCAACTCCTGCATTGGTCTTAGCGGTACCTGCATCTGGTGTTGTAGTATCTGTGAGCCATGAGGACTCAGCAATCCCATAACCATGGGTATCAAGACTAACAAAGCTTTATGGGTATGGAAGAGGGTAGTGGTGAGGTTGCAGGAGCGGCTAAGCAATATATGGTGGCTACCTTACGAGTACAAGAGTAAGATGAGCATCTACACAAGCGGTCACCAACTAGTGATGATCTCTAAAGATCCTGAACTACCTACGAGTCAAACAAAACCCCACCGTGTTCTCTTCTCAAAGTGAAAAGAGACAGTCATGGTTACTCACACAGTTGTGTGTTTTACTTCGGATCCTCTGTCAAGTTTTCTACAACCGGACATTAACAAATTCCAATATGCCACATAACCGCGGGCACGTCTTTCAAAATATCATAACCCTGCAGGGGTGTCCCAACTTAGCCCATCACAAGCTCCCACGATCAGCTGAAGTAATAATAATTATTACCCCTTATCTTAGGGAAATCCGATCAGGCTCGGCATCCCGGTGCACAAGACATTTGAACAATGGTAAAACAAGTCCAGCAAGACCTCCCGGTGTGCCGACACCCTGATAGTAGACGCGCGTATCTCGTCTCAGGCCACGTCCGGATGAGCTATGGTTACAGCGACCAGATACCCCAAGTTTCCAAGGGGCGGCGCCGCAAGCTGCTCTATTTGGGACCAACACCATCGGCACTGCCCCCCCTGCTATGTAGAAGAATTCACGGGTAGCGCTAACTCCCTATGCAATTTAATTAATTAATTAAGTTGTTATTATGAGCAAATTAAAACCAATGTTGGGCCTTGCTGGAGGAGTTTTATTCAAAGACGAAGTGTCAAGGGGTCCCCATATACCCAACCATGTAAGGAACGCAAAAACAAGGAACATAATGCCGGTTTATCGGCTCCTAAGGTGGCATGAGTGGAACAAAACACCGAGCAAAAGGCCAAGCCTTCCACCCATGCCAAGTATATAGGTGTGTTATTATATATAAGACATATTGTGATATTCCAGCAACAAGTTCCAACATGGAACGATCTTCATCTTCACCTGCAACTAACAACGCTATAAGAGGGGCTGAGCAAGCGGGTAACATAGCCAAACAATGTTTTGCTAGGAAGGTGTCAAAGGTTAGAGGTTTCATGGCAAGAAGGAAAGGCTGACAATAATGATGTGTAGCGCGACATGTAACGATAGCATCGAGACACTAAGCATGGCAATGATAGTAAAGGTATCCAAGGTGATGGTCATCTTGCCTGGGATTCCGCAAGGAAGAAGAACAACTCCATGAAGTAGTCGAACAATTCCTCACAACTCCGCAACGGAACCGAATCTAACAAGAGAAGCAACCGGAAAGAAGCAAACAACACGGTAAACACACAAGCATAAACATGGCATACGATGCACAACCAAGTATGATGCATGTCCGGTTTAGATTTGCATAGCATGGCAAAGTGCACAAACAATACTACAATTTAAGTGGAGCTCAATATGCAACGAGTTGCATATTGACAAAACACCACATTTTATTTATTTAGTTGACTCTCGTTTATCTACAAGACAAGATTGAATGTTTGTTAACATGGCAATAGGTGAAGCAAAAGTAAACTACCTAACTAGGCAATTTAAATGGGGCCGGAAACAACAAACAACCATTCCGGAAAAACCCATGTTCATATTTTGACTTTGGTGCTGTTCTGCCTAATATCATATTTTAAATTTATCAAACAGCAAAACAAAGTGCACCATGTTATTCTACACATTTTTCCACCCCATATACATGTAAAGTTTATTAAAAACCGAGCTACGGTTATTTAGTTATGAATTAAACCATTTTAACAAGTTATTTGAGCAAATTTAAACAAACAGCATTTTACACATTTTAAACAGGCATGAAAGTGGCATAATATTAATCTACACATAATTCTATACATTTTTCATATATAAAGTTTTTACATAAGATGCACTATTTGTGAGTTATTAAATGAATGAAGTTTGAGGGTTTTTTTGTAAACTGCAGTCTCTGGAATAATTAGCAAATTCGCGGGACTGGGAAAAAAACAGAAGAGGCTGAAACTGGCTGCCGGCCAAACAGAGAAAAAAAACAAAAAAAAACAAAAGGTGGGCGCTGGAGGTGGCCTCACCGTGGGCCTAGCCCAGCGTCGGTGAGGATGGATATGGGCCGTGGAACTTGCGGCTGGCGACGCCGGCCCGTGCGAGCAAAGCAGGGGATTCGATGCGGTAAACGGGTGCGGGCGACGGGCAGAAACCAGGATCGGGGCTCCGTCAACGCGAAGGGACTTGGTGACGGGGGTCGTCCTCCTCGCGGAGTAGAAGCAGAAGCAGGGGAGATCCATAGCGCGGGGATCCGGCGCGCTCACGAACGGAACCAGGGGAGCCGCCGCGGCGCAGCAACACAGGCAGAGGCGCGAAGGAGGCGAGCTTCGAGGCGGACGAGCTCCTGCCAACAGAGAAGAGAGGGAGAGCTGAGAGACGGAGGGAGGAAGATGAAATAGGAAGAGGAGGAGAGGAAATAGGAGGGTGACGGTGACCTGGGGGTTTCTGTCGTCGATGACGAGGCTCACCGGGGCAAACGAGGGTGGCGGGGTCGAGCTCGAGGCTGGGGCATGCAGGAGGAGGAGCGCGGCCTGGTCCGGTGGGCGAGCGAAGCAACGAGGGCATGTGGTCGACGTGGAGCCGAGTGCGAACAGGGGCACGTCCTCCCTGCTCGAAGCAGAAGCAGAGGCGGCGACTGGACTTGGCGCCAGATGGCAGCGGTGACACTGAAGATGGCTGGGGCGTGTGATGTAGAGGAGCAGTGGCTGTTCCAGCGGGCTCCAGAGCGCGAGAAGACGATGCCCAGCACTCCTGCTCAGGCACGATCGTGGAGGGGTGACGCGGGGCCGCGGGCAGAGGAGCTGGTTGGTGGGGAGAGATCGAGAGGTGGAGGCCCGAGGTGAAACCAGACGAGGCTGGGAGGGAAGCTGGTTGGTGGGGAGGGGATCCCGATGGGGATTTGGTGGAGCGGCGGCGGCGGTGAGGGGATGGATGGGACATCTCCCCTAGAAACTAGGGTTGCTCACTATATATAGCAATTCGGATAAGTTTAGGGTGATTCGGTCCCTCTAATCGTAATCGGACGGTTCGAGAAAGTATACTAGGAGTGTCCAAACAAAGAAACGATGATATTTTTGGGATGTTTGGGGATGATCCGGATCCATCGGTAATGACTGCCCGGGTCGGGTTTCGGGCAGTCTCGGACGAGTAGTGAGTAGAGGAAAAGCGAAATGTGTAGAAAGTGAGTAGGCTGAGAAGAGAGGGAGAAGGCGGTACGGCAACAGGTTTCACAGCACTGAAACGTCCGACATTTATCTAGCTATAGTGCCGCTATATGTTTATCGCTTGGGCTATCAAACGAACTCCGAGTGCGATGAAATTTGACAGGCGGTCTACCTACACTATAATAAGATCGCACGCCAAGTTTCATCCCATTCCGAGAAAATTTTCCGGCCACTTATAAAATAAATATCCGGAGGTGCCGCGGGCGCGTGCGAGTGTGTGTGGACTAAGAACGGACAACGGAGAGAACTGGGGAACCCGAACAAATGCAAGTTTTGAAAACATGTTGATGAAATGCACATGATGACATGACAAAGTGCAACACGCAAGCAAATGACATGGCAACGATGACGAATAACTGGCTGACACCTGGCGCATCGGTCTCGGGGCGTCACAAGACTTCAACCCACGAAGGGTGACGGCTGTGCGAGTCCACGGAGGGCTCCACCCACGAAGAAGAAACCTTGTCTATCCCACCATGGCCATCGGCCATGAAGGACTTGCCTCACTCGAGTAGATCTTCACGAAGTAGGCGATCTCCTTGCCCATACAAACTTCATGGTTCAACTCCACAATCTTTGTCGGAGGTTCCCAAGTGACACCTAACCAATCTAGGAGACACCACTATCCAAAAGGTAATAGATGGTGTGATGATGATGAAATCCTTGCTCTTGTGCTTCAACTGATAGTCTCCCCAGCATTCAACTCTCTCACATAGATTTGGATATGGTGGAAAGATGATTTGAGTGGAAAGCAACTTGGGGAAGGCTAGAGATCAAGATTTTTGTGGTTGGATTGGAATGTCTTGATATCAACACATGAGTAGGTAGTTCTCTCTCAGAAAATGAGTAGTGGTAGTGTAGGCACGTTCCGATGGCTCTCTCTCAAATGGCGAAGGGGGTGGAGGGGTATATATAGCCTCCACACAAAATCCAACCATTGCACACATTTGACCCAACTCGGTCAGAACAAATAGGTGAACTCGGTGAGACCGAAGCAGTTCAAAATGTGAACATTAGGAATCTCGATGGGACTGATGTGCTAGGCCTAGGGCAAAACCTCATCTCGGTGAGACCGATTGCATGAACTCGGTGAGGCTGATTTCAGCAATGAGCAAATAGAGAGTTGGTCACGCAAACTTGGTGGGACCGATCGCACTTTTCGGTGAGACCAAAATTTTACGAAGGGAAACAGAGAGTTTAACATGAAAAGTCAGTGGGACCAATCGCTCTTCTCGGTGAGACCGAAATGTTACAAAGGGAATAAGAGAGTTTGCAAAGCCATCTCGGTGAGACCGAGATCCATATCGGTGTGACCGAATTGTCTAAGGTTTGTGGCAGTGGCTATGTCAAATGAACTCGATGGTGCCAGATAGATCAAATCGGTGGGGCCGAGTTTGACTTAGGCATTTGGACCTATGTGGAATTTCAGAAAGTGGTTGAGGGTTTAGGAGCAATATCACTAAGCACTTGAGCAAGTAGACCATTAATCAACACCTCATGCCATATTAATAGTATTGGCTTTCCTATGGATTCAATGTGATCTTGGATCACAAAAATGAAAGTGAAGAGTCTTGATCCTTAGCCAATCTTTGTCCTTAGCATTTTGAGGGGTCCACATCTCTAGTCCATGAAATGCCAATCATTAAACTTCCTGAGATATTTAACTTGAATGGATATTAGTTCAATGAGCTATATGTTGCTATGAATTACCAAAACCACCTGGGGATTAGTTGCACTTTCATCATCCAGCCGTGCCGCCGGAGGGATGCCGCGGGATGGAGCATGCGGAGGGAAGGGAGAGCACGGGATTTTCGGCGAAGGCAGCACGGCTGGATGATGAAAGTGCATCTAATCCCCGGGTGGTTTTGGTAATTCATAACATGTAGCTCACTGAACTAATATCCATTCAAGTTAAATATTTTTGGAATTTCAATGATTGGCATGGCATGGACTAGAGATGTGGACCCCTCAAAATGCTAAGGATAAGATTGGCAAAAGCTCAAGACACTTCATTTTCATTTTAGTGATCCAAGATCACATTGAGTCCATAGGAAAGCCAATACTATTAAAAGGGGATGAGGTGTTGCTTAATGGTCTACTTGCTCAAGTGCTTAGTGATATTGCTCCAAAACATTCATCCACTTTCTCATTTCCAAATATGTCCAAAACCCAAAGTCAAACTCGGCCCCACCGATTTGATCTATCCAGCGCCACCTAGTTCATTTGACATAGCCACTGCCACAAACCCTAGACAATTCGGTTACACCAATACAAATCTCGGTCTCACCGAGATGGCGTTGCAAACTCTCTGTTCCGTAGCATTTCGGTCTCACCGAGAAGTGTGATCGGTCCCACCGAGTTTGCATGGTAAACTCTCTGTTTCCCTTCGTAACATTTCGGTTTCACCGAAAAGAGCAATCGGTCCCATCGAGTTTGCATGACCAACTCTCTATTCGCTCATTGCTGAAATCGGTCTCACCGAGTTCATGCAATCGGTATCACAAAGATGAGGTTTTGCCCTAGCCGTAGCACATCGGTCCCATCGAGTTGATCATGTAGATCCCACCGAGTTTCCAAACGTTCACATTTTGAACTGCTTCAGTCTCACCGAGTTCCTCAATTCGGTCTGACCGAGTTGGGTCAAATGTGTGCAATGGTTGGATTTTCTGTGGAGGCTATACATACCCCTCCACCCCCATCTCCATTTGTGAGAGAGCCATCAGAACGTGCCTACACTTCCACTACTCATTTTCTCAGAGATACCCACCTACTCATGTGTTGAGATTAAGACATTCCAATCCAACCACAAGAATCTTGATCTATAGCCTTCCCCGCGTTGCTTTCCACTCAAATCATCTTTCCATCATAGCCAAATCCATGAGAGAGAGTTAAGTGTTGGGGAGACTATCATTTGAAGCACAAGAGCAAGGAGTTCATCATAATCACACCATTTATTACCTTTTGGAGAGTTGTGTCTCCTAGATTGGTTAGGTGTCGCTTGGGAGCCTCCGACAAATATTGTGGAGTTGAACCATGAAGTTTGTAAGGGCAAGGAGATCGCCTACTTCTTGTATATCTACCCGAGTGAGGCAAGTCTTTCATGGCCGATGGCCATGGTGGGATAGAAAAGGTTGCTTCTTCGTGGACCCTTCGTGGGTGGAGCCCTTAGTGGACTCACGTAGTCGTTACCCTTCGTGGGTTGAAGTCTCCATCAACATGGATGTACGATAGCACCACCTATCGGAACCACGCCAAAAAATCTCCGTGTCTACATTGTGTTTGCCTTCTCCAAACCCTTCCCTTTACCTTCATATGCAATGTTTTACTTTCCACTGCTGCACTCTTAGAGTTGCATGTGTAGGTTGGTTGCTTGACTTGTACTAATTGCTAAAATCTGCCAACACTTAAAATTGGGAAAAGGCTAGATTTTTATTTGGTTAGGTAGTCTAATCACCCTCATCTAGACCTACTTCTGATCCTACAAGTGGTATCAGAGATTTGGTCTCCATTTGCCTTGGTTTCACAACCTAGGAAAGTATGGCATCTAGCGAGGGAAATTACCACCGTAGAGGTCCTTACTTTGATGGTACTAATTTTGCTAGTTGGAAGCATAAGATGAAAATGCATATTCTTGGACATAACCCTGCCATTTGGGCTATTGTGCGCATTAGTTTGCAAGGTGAATACTTCGAGGATGGAAGAGAACCGGATCGTGAAGTGTCCGCGGAAGAATTGAAGATGTTGCAATACAATGCTCATGCTTGCGATATTCTTTTCAATGGATTGTGCCCCAAAGAATTCAACAAAATCAGCCGTCTTGAGAATGCAAAGGGAGTTTGGGATACTTTCGTTGATATGCATGAAGGTACCGAGTCCGTCAAGGAATCCAAATTGGATGTGCTTCAAAGTCAACTTGACAATTTCAAGATGAAGGATGCGAAAGAGTCGCTGAATTGTACTCTAGGCTTGCTCTCATCACAAATAAGATTGCCAACTTAGGAAGCAAAGAAATGACCGACAAATTCATCATCAAGAAGATCCTAAGAGCCTTGGATGGAAAATACGATACCGTGTGCACCTTGATCCAAATGATGCCCAATTACAAAGATCTCAAGCCAACGGAAGTCATTGGTAGAATTGTTGCTCATGAGATGTCACTCAAGGATAAGGAAGAGCTTCACAACAAGTCCAGTGGTGCTTACAAAGCCTCATGTGAAGCTCCTACAACATCAAGTGGGAAACAACTCTTCAATGAAGAATTGAACCTAATGGTGAAGAACTTCAACAAGTTCTACAAGAATAGAAGCAAAGAGAGAAGTTCCAAGTCAAGGTCCTACAATGACAAAAGATCTTCCAGTCGTGATAGGAATTACTTCAATTGTGGAAGACCCGGACACTACTCCAATGAGTGTGCGGCTCCCTACAAGAGGAGAGAAGAATCACCTAAAAGGAGAAGTAAAAGAGATGAATCACCACCAAGGGAGAGAAGAAGTAGAGATGGTCGTTATGAATGAAGACCCTCTCATAGAAACGAGGATTCGGAAAGGAAGGACGAATCATCAAAGAGCTACACAAGAAGAAGACATCAAGCTCACGTTGGTGAATGGGTATCCGGTTCTGAATCCGACAACTACTCCGAGAGAAGTTATCACTCCGACTCCGAATATACTCAAGATGAAGGTGTTGCCGGAATTGCTCTTGTGTCATCCGACTCCTACGATATATTTGACTCACCCAATGAAGGAATTGGAAGATACTTCATGTCTAAAGGCCCGAAGGTATCACACCCAGAGTATCTTGATTTCAATAGTGATGAAGATGATTTGCTAGGTGATGATGAATTACTTGTTGACAATAATAGTGATGAAATCTATGATGAAATTTCTATTAATAATGCTAATCAAGATGAAATGAATGACAATGATAAGAAGGATATTGAGCATCTAACTAAAGAAGTAAACACTCTTAAGTTAGCTCATGAAACTACTTTGGAGGATCGTCGAGAGCTTTTAAAGATTCATGAAAAGCTACGCTTTGAGAAGCTCAATTTAGAGTAAGAGCATGGGTTCTTAAAAGCAATCAATGATGATCTTCGAAAGAAAAAGTTCTTCTTACATTGCAAAGCATTTACTCTTGTCTACCTACATGCCACAAGTAAAATCTAGCAACAAAAACAAGAAAGATTATTCTTCTAGTAGTAACAATAATCATGTTAAATCAAATATTGTTGCTTCTAGTAGTTCTCTTGATTCCACTAATGATTTTCTTAGCCAAGTTACACTTGAGCAAGAAAATAGTTTATTGAAGGGAATCATAGAGAAATGTGTTTACAGAAGCCTTGCCAGGAGTGAGAAATTTGAGGAAATTGTACACAAGCAAGGAAGGCACCGGAAGAATCAAGGTGTTGGTTTTGAACAAAAGTTCAATGCCAATGAAGTTAAGTGGGAAGAAGATCAATACTCCAAGACGAAGTTTGTTCCTCAACAAGATAAGTATGACCCCACTTCTTTCAAGGGGACACAAGCTCAAGATGATCTTCCACCACATGACCACAAGCTAAAAGGCAAGGACAAGCTTCAAGAAGAGATTGATTCATTTGAAGAAGCTCCTAAGGCATTGGTCAAGTGGGTTCGCAAGACTACTTCAAGTTCGAATTCATCAAGTACATCTACAAATCCAAGGATTCCCATGAATTTGATGTGGGTCCCAAAGAAGAAGAACTAGAGAGTTCTTGAGGATGACTCCGCCAACATACTTCACTCATATTCATTTTGGCAAGGACAAGTGCAAGCAACTTCCATATCTTGCATTAGTTCAAGGAGTCACAAACCCTCTTGTTGGTAAGACAAGGGACAAGGTAACCTAATGCTTTCATGGACATCGTCATATGTGTATTTCACACTATGTCTATGGATATCCGTGTGTGATCCTTGTGGGACTAACCCATGTAAGTATTGAAAGTGCAACTCACTCCAATGGATTTCTCCAAATGATCTACATAAACATTGAGCATCCACATCTTCAACATCTACATGAAGTCATCATCGACAAAACCCAAGGTTAGTTGATCCCTCTAAGGGGGAGTATCACATCTAGGGAGAGCTTTTCTCTAAGAATTGAGCTAAAGCAACTCAAATGATGTGAACACAATAATGCTTTATGTAAAAGTGGTAACCCCACTTGTGCTTAAACTATTAGTATGACCTATGATCAAATGTTCTCATTTGACTCCTAAGTCAATAAACTCATACATAGATGACCTAGTCATCGCCAATTGCTAGATAGATGCTAGAGTGTTTTTGCATGCTTTGCCACATGTTTTATTTGCATTGTGTGAGCATGTTGGTTGCATAATTTTCTCCATTCGAGGACATCCATTTGTTGCTTTGATTGATTGGTTTTGTTTTTTCCAAATGGATGGACAAGAATGCCTAAGTACTCCCTCTAGCTATCTATGCTTTTCTCATCTCAAACTCTATTCATCCTACATCACAAAGTTTGAACAAGTCAAATTCGGGCCCTCCGGGTGAGGAGCACTCGGAGCCACCGATCCATCAAGGGCTTAAACTTCCAAAACCTCTTAATGCATCTCGGTCAGACCAACTCATCTCACTCGGTCTCACCGAATTCATTAAGTTGATCAAGGTTTTCATCTCAGTGCAATTGATTAGAACAATTCGGTCACACCGAGTTTCGGTAACTGCTAGCAGTTTTGCATCTCGGTGCCACCGAGTGATTCCACTCACTCACACCGACAGTGATTGGGTATATATACTGCGGGTTGAAAATTTGGAAACTCCTCCAAACAACTCGACCGCACCTCCCACCTATGTCGCCCCCTTGGTCTCCGGATCTTCGCCAATGCCTCTTGCCGTTGGTCTCCGCTGCCATCAACGGGAATCTCGGTGCCATTGGCGCCGTAGCGAGTTCGTCGCCAAGTAAGGGTACAAACTCGGTCCCTTTGTGCTTTCTTTAATTCTGATTCTTGCACAAAGATCATTGCCATTATTCTTGCCATGATTGATGTCAATCTATCCATTGAAAAAATCCTTTAGAATAGATTTGGTGCAAAAACTTAGGGTTAGGTTTCCGCCGAACTTATCTCGGACCGACCGATCAAAGGATCCCGGTCTCATCGATTTGGCTCAGGCCATTGCACAAGTACAACTCGGTCTGACCAAAGTGTACTAATCGGTGTGATTGAGATCACTTACTCTGTGAAACCCTAGCATCTCGGAGTCACCGAACTGCATTTCGATCTGACTGAAACTGCATGTTTAGACTCTGTTCATGCTTCGGTGTCACTGAGTTTGTCAAATCGGTAGCTCCGACACGCGTTTTGTAGAAAACTAAAGCTAAGTTTTTGTCTCAATATTTTTGCAAAATAGCTGCACTTTGTGATGCTCATCCACTCTATCTATACCCAACTATTCACAAGGTCAGTTTCAGCTATGTGAGAGGGCAGTGATAGCCAGAACAGGTCAGAAGAGCAATTGAACCTAAGTGAGGGCACTAGTCCCTCTAGCAGTTATTATGATGGTATCAGAAGCACTCCAAGCAACATGCCTAAGGCTGCTACTAGGACAAGAAAGAAGAGAACCTCGGACAGCAAGGATGATGATTTTGTTGCTGAGGAAGTCACCTCCAAGAAAAGGTACTCGAGAAGGAGTATGCTACTGCTGGTTCTACCAAGCCTGGTATGCCAAAGAATTCTCCTGCTAAGAGGAAGCCGGTGTCAAAAGCCAGAGCCTCAACTCAACAAACTATGGAATTCACTCTTCAACCAAGAGAAGATGAGGCTGCTGGAGGAAAGAAGAGGAAGGATATAGTCAAGAAGACTACTGTCAGAGTCATTGGCAAATCTTCTATGATGAGAGAATCTAAAGAAGAAGAGGTGGAGAAAGAGCCTATTGCACCTCCTGCAAAGACTCGGAAGCTTATGGGGGATGCCATAAGGACTGGGGTTGCTCCATCAAAGCCCAAGTCCGCCCCAAGACTTCAGCTCAAGCTCAAGCTCAAGCCTCCAAGTCTACTCCACCCAAGAGATCCACCAGAAACATATCTGCTGCTGAGAAGAACATGGCCCCTGAGGCTCAAGAAGATGAAGAGCAGCAAGTGCTGAGAAGACTGAAGCCAAAGATTCCAGATCATAATGATGATCATCCAGTGGATGGAAATATGAAGGAAAGAAAGGATGTAGGTCTGAGATTGTGGAGACAGACTGATCCCTATGCCACCAGGAGAAGGACTGTTGTAGATTATCGTTTCCACACCAACGAACAACATAACTTCTATGAGACAGTTCTTTTGGATAAGAAACCCATAGTCTGTGATATGAAGTGAGTTGACTAGGATTACATTGATGAAAATAAGGACTACTTCCCAGGTGTGCATGAGATCTTCAAGATGAATGATGTGGACAAGTTTGTTGGTCTGAAATTGACTAAATGGAATGATGAAATGATAATGCAACTATATTCAACAGCTCATTTTTACATGGATGGAAAGATTGTGATGCGGAGCATCCCAAGGTCATCCCCATGGACCTATCATCGTCTCACCAAGTGCCAAAAGGACCCATGACACGTGTCTGTGCAAGAGCTCTCGAGACCGAGGTGACATCTCTCCTTAACCAACTTCCATGTGAATCATGTGAGACATGGCTAATACATCAAACGGAATTGTTATGCATACTCAGGTGCCAAGAAGACCCCCTCGAAGAGTCTCATGAAGATGGACAAGTCCCCAAGCCCACGGAGGAAGAGCAACATCAAGCGGAACCGGAGGAGACTCCGGGCCCCGGACATCCGGCCCTCAAGCCCCGACATCCGGCCCCTGGAACAACTACAGCAGCAAAGCCCCCTCGGTCAAAGCTACAAGGGCCGGACATCCGGCCAGGCCCCGGACAACCGGCCAGTCGCTAGGGCCCGGACATTCAGCCCCCAGCCTGGAAATCCGGCGCCCCTACAAAAGCTCCCCGAGGCTCAACGCCGCCAGCCAGGACATCCGGCTCCAAGCCTGGCCATCCGGCGCCTCGTGACAGCCCGGACAGACGGCCCGACACCCGGACATCCGGCCTCTGATGCCTGCATGCATTTCGTCTGGGCCAAAGCCAATGAATCCCCTCACCCCTATGGACTATAAATAGACCCCTACCTCTTCCTAGTTAGGGTTAGCGATGTGTTAGCTCATTTTAGACTAGAGCATTGCTCATCCATAGTTGTTCTCCTCCACAAGAGACCGCAGCCTCTACGGAGAAGATCCACACCGGATTCAAGACCCCTCACGGGATGACCCCTCGTGGGCTCAAGACCTCCTCACGGAGATGAACTAGCTACCGTGTGTCCCCCTTTGTTGGATTTGTATCATGTATCTCTCTTTGTGTTCATGGATATAGCACATGTCTGATTGTTTCTTGTTGATTTGAGTGTTTTCTCTCGTTTCCCCTTGTGATTTCCCCTCGTGTTCTTCGTGTTCATCCTCGGGGATCCCTCCAATCATGAAAGATCGGCCTAGATCGGGTTAGCCCCGTATCATATGGTATCACGAGCATAGGTTCATCACGAATTTGGAGCTCCACACTTTGTTTTCTAGCCTTGTTTTGTTCCAATTTTGAAAATTCCCCACAAAAATAGCCGTACCAAAAAATTTGTGATATGTTGATTTGATGAGCTTTTATTGGATTTGTTCCATGGATTTGCTTTGCCACGAGTGGATCTAGCTTTTCCACCAATTTTCCCCAATTTTATTGGATCCGTGCAAGAGCTCTCGAGGCCGACGTGACATCTCTCCTTAACCAACTTCCATGTGAATCATGTGAGACATGCCTACTACATCAAACGGAATTGCTATGCATACTCGGGTGCCAAGAAGACCCCCTCGAAGAGGCTCATGAAGATGGACAAGTCCCCAAGCCCACGAAGGAAGAGCAACACCGAGCGGAACCAAAGAAGACTCCAGGCCACGGACATCCGGCCCTCAAGCCCCAACATCCGGCCCCTGGAACAACTACAACAGCAAAGCCCCCTCAGTCAAAGCTACAGGGGGCGGACATCCGGCCAGGCCCCGGACAACCGGCCAGTCGCCAGGGCCCGGACATTCGGCCCCCAGCCTGGAAATCCGGTGCCACTACAGAAGCTACCCGAGGCTCAACCCCGCCAGCCCGGACATCCGGCTCCAAGCCCGGACATCTGGCTCCTTGTGATAGCCCGGACATCCGGCCCGATTCCCGGACATCCGGCCTCTAATGCCTACGTGCATTTCGTCTGGGCCAAAGCCCATGTATCCCCTCGCCCCTATGGACTATAAATAGACCCCTACCTCTTACTAGTTAGGGTTAGCATTGTGTTAGCTCATTTTAGACTAGAGCATTGCTCATCCATAGTGGTTCTACTCCACGAGAGACCGCGGCCTCTACGAAGAAGAACCACACCGGATTCAAGACCCCTCACGGGATGACCCCTTGTGGGCTCAAGACCTCCTCACGGAGATGAACTAGATACCGTGTATCCCCCTTTATTGGATTTGTATCGTGTATTTCTCTTTGTGTTCATGGATCTAGCACATGTGTGATTGTTTCTTGTTGATTTGAGTGTTTTATCTTGTTACCCCTCGTGATTTCCCCTCGTGTTCTTCATGTTCATCCTCGGGGATCCCTTTCATCTTGAAAGATCGGCCTAGATCGGGTTAGGCCCGCATCAGATTGTCTGGATGACTCAAGGTATAAGGTATCAATCAACTGTTTCTGAATGGGCCAAGTTGATCAATGCTCCAAAGGAAGATGAGAATGACACTGATGTATATGCCAAGACTAGAAAGGATCACAACTCTATGGCCAATATGTACAAGGAAATTCCTTATAAGGACTTGGAGACACATAAGTTTGGATCTATATACCATATGATGTCAGGTCTGACCACCATCAACACCATTGTGACGCACACTATGTTGCCTAAGTCAGGAGACCATAGAATGATCCATGGTCACTCCATCAACTTGCTCCATATGTTTGATGTGCCAGAGAAATTCAAAGTGATGAGCATATTGCTGAAACTGTGAAGAGAGCTGCAGCTGATCATAAGAGATCATGTGGATATGCCCCTCATATACATATGTTGATCAATTCCAAGATGGGAACATGGACATATCTCCTAGATAAAGAGCACCTTCCCCTAATGCCAGAATTTGAGGACAATGAGATTGTCATGGATGTACCTCATCCTACATGTGCAGAAGCTCAGGAGAAGAGATAGAGAGACAGAGCAAAGGCTGCAAATGCAGCAAAGGCAGCTAGTGCACCAGATGCTTCAACTATGATGCCCAAGACCAAGCAAGATTAACTCAGTTATCTGCTTGAGGCTACCATGAGGATAGAGAAGAGCCTGGCCAGCTTGACTCTATATCAAGAGAGCCTTGAGAGGATCATCAAGACAAAATTCCATGATCTAGAGGTGAAGGTCATAGAGATCCAAACCACTTTGGAGAAGATCCGGGAAGAAGCCGAGGACAAGAATGACAGATCAACCATTGATGCTTTTCAGAGAATCCCAAGGGGACCAACTATTGGGGAACGTAGTATTTCAAAAAAAACCTACGATCACGCAAGATCTATCTACTAGATGCATAGCAACGAGAAAGGAGAGTGTGTCTACATACCATTGTAGACCGAAAGCGGAAGCGTCTAGTGACGCGGTTGATGTAGTCGAACTTTCTTCGCGATCCAACCGATCAAGCACCGAACGTACGGAGCCTCCGTGTTCAGCACACGTTCAGCTTGATGACATCCCACGAGCTCTTGATCCAGTAGAACTTCGCGGGAGAGTTTCGTCAGCATGACGGCATGGTGACGGAGATGATGAAGCTACTGACGCAGGGCTTCGCCTAAGCACTGCAACGATATGACCGAGGTGTGTTTCTGTGGAGGGGGGCACCGCACACGGTTGGGAGAGATCAACTTGATCAACTAGTGTGTCTAGAGGAGCCCCCCTGCCCCCGTCTATAAAGGAGCAAGGGGGAGGCCGGCCGGCCCCTATGGCGCGCCCTAGGAGGGCTACTCCTACTAGGAATAGGATTCCAATTCTATTCCTAGTAGGAGTCCACCAAGAGGGAGAGGGGGAAGGAAGGAAAGGGAGAGGGAGAAGGAAAGGGGCGCCGCCCCCCTCCTTTCCTTGTCCAATTCGGAACAAGGGGGAGGGGTGCGCGGCCCAGCCCTAGTCGGCCCTCTCTCTCCACTAAGGGCCCAAGTGGCCCATTAGTTCCCTGGGGGGGGTACTGATACCCCTCCGGCACTCCAGTTTAATCCGAAACTTTTCCGGAACACTTCCGGTGTCCGAATATAGTCGTCTAATATATCAATCTTTACGTCTCGGACATTCCAAGACTCCTCATCATGTCTGTGATCTCATTCGGTACTCCGAACTACCTTAGGTACACCAAACTCATAATATCGATCATCGTCAAACGTTAAGCGTGCGGACCCTACGGGTTCGAGAACTATGTAGACATGACCGAGACTCATCTTCGGCCAATAACCAATAGCGGAACCTGGTTGCTCATATTGGCTCCTATATATTCTACGAAGATCTTTATCAGTCAAACCGCATAACAACATACATTGTTCCTTTTGTCATCGGTATGTTACTTGCCCAAGATTTGATCATCGGTATCTCAATACCTAGTTCAATCTCGTTACTGGCAAGTCTCTTCACTCGTACCGTAATACATCATCTCTTGACTAACTCATTAATCATTTTCTTGCAAGGCTTATTATGATGTGCATTACCGAGAGGGCCTAGAGATACCTCTCCGACACTCGGAGTGACAAATCCTTTTCTTGATCTATGCCAACACCAAGAACACTTTCGGAGAGACTTGTAGAGCATCTTTATAATCACCCAATTATGTTGTGATGTTTGATAGCACACAAGGTGTTCCGCCGGTATTCTGGAGTTGCATAATCTCATAGTCATAGGAACATGTATAAGTCATGAAGAAAGCAATAGCAGTAAAACTAAACGATCATAGTGCTAAGCTAACGTACGGGTCTTGTCCATCACATAATTATCCTAATGATGTGATCACGTTGATCAAATGACAACTCATGTCTATGGCTAGGAAACATAAGCATCTTTGATCAATGAGCAGTCTAGTAGAGGCATACTAGGGACACTCTGTTTTGTCTATGTATTCACACATGTACTAAGTTTCCGGTTAATACAATTCTAGCATGAATATTAAACATTTATCATGATATAAGGAAATAAATAATAACTTTATTATTGCCTCTAGGGCATATTTCCTTCAGTCTCCCACTTGCACTAGAGTCAATAATCTAGATCACATCACCACGTGATTAACACCAATAGTTCACATCACCATGTGACTTAACACTTTATAGTTCACATCGCCATGTGACCAGTACCCAAAATGGTTTACTAGAGTCAGTAATTTAGTTCACATCGCCATGTGATTAACACCCAAAGAGTACTAAGGTGTGATCATGTTTTGCTTGTGAGAGAAGTTTTGTCAATGGGTCTGCCATATTCAGATCCGTATGTATTTTGCAAATTTCTATGTCTACAATGCTCTGCACTGAGCTACTCTAGCTAAATGCTCCTACTTTCAATATGTATCCAGATCAAGACTCAGAGTCATCCAGATCGGTGTCAAAGCTTGCATCGACGTAACTTTTATGACGAACTATTTATCACCTCCATAACCGAGAAATATTTCCTTAGTCATCCAATAACTAAGGATAATTTTTTACCGATGTCCAGTGATCTACTCCTGGATCGCTTTTGTACCTCCTTGCCAAACTCATGGCAAGGTACACAACAGGTTTGGTACATAGCATGGCATACTTTAAAGATCCTATGGCTGAGGCATAGGGAATGACTCTCATTCTTTCTCTATCTTCTGCCGTGGTCGGGTTTTGAGTCTTACTCAACTTCATACCTTGCAACACAGGCAAGAACTCTTTCTTTGACTGTTCCATTTTGAACTACTTCAAAAAACTTGTCAAGGTATGTACTCATTGAAAAAACTTATCAAGCGTCTTGATCTATCTCTATAGATCTTGATGCTCAATATGTAAGCAGCTTCACTGAGGTCTTTCTTTGAAAAAAACTCCTTTCAAACACTCCTTTATGCTTTCCAGAAAATTCTACATCATTTCCGATCACCAATATGTCATTCACATATACTTATCAGAAAGGATGTAGTGCTCCCACTCACTTTCTTGTAAATATAGGCTTCATCGCAAGTCTATATAAAACTATATGCTTTGATCAACTTATCAAAGCGTATATTCCAACTCCGAGATGCTTGCACCAGTCCATAAATGGATCGCTAGAGCTTGCACATTTTGTTAGCACCTTTAGGATTGACAAAACCTTATGGTTGCATCATATACAACTCTTCTTTAATAAATACATTAAAGAACGCAGTTTTGTTATCCATTTGCCAAATTTCATAAAATGCGGCAATTGCTAACATGATTCAGACAGACTTAAGCATCGCTACGGGTGAGAAAGTCTCATCGTAGTCAACTCCTTGAACTTGTCAAAAAAACTTTCGCAACAAGTCGAGCTTTGTAAACAGTAACATTACCGTCAGCGTCGGTCTTCCTCTTGAAGATCCATTTATTTTCGATGGCTTGCTAATCATCGGGCAAGTCAACCAGAGTCCACAGTTTGTTCTCATACATGGATCCCATCTCAGATTTCATGGCCTCAAGCCATTTTGCGGAATCTGGGCTCATCATCGCTTCCTCATAGTTTGTACGTTCATCATGATCGAGTAACATAACTTCCAGAACTGGGTTGCCGTACCACTCTGGTGCGTAACGTACTCTGGTTGATCTGCGAAGTTCAGCAGTAACTTGATCCGAAGTTTCATGATCATCATCATTAGCTTCCTCACTAATTAGTGTAGGAATCACGGGAACTAGTTTTTGTGATGTACTACTATCCAATTCGGGAGAAGGTACAATTACCTCATCAAGTTTCACTTTCCTCCCACTCACTTCTTTCGGGAGAAACTTCTTCTCTAGAAAGGACCCATTCTTAGCAACGAATATCTTGCCTTCACATATGTGATAGAAGGTGTACCCAACAGTCTCCTTTGGGTATCCTATGAAGACACATTTCTCCGACTTGGGTTTGAGCTTATCAGGTTGAAGCTTTTTCACATAAGCATTGCAGCCCCAAACTTTAAGAAACAACAACTTTGGTTTCTTTCCAAACCACAGTTCATAAGGTGTCGTCTCAACGGATTTAGATGGTGCCCTTATTTAACGTGAATGCAGTTGTCTCTAATGCATAACCCAAAACGATAGTGGTAAATCGGTAAGAGACATCATAGATCGCACCATATCTAATAAAGTACGGTTATGACGTCCGGACACACCATTACGCTGTGGTGTTCTGGGTGGCGTGAGTTTATGAAACTATTCCATATTGTTTTAAATGAAGACCAAACTCGTAACTCAAATATTCGCCTCCACGATCAGATTGTTGAAACTTTATTTTCTTGTTACGATGATTCTCTACTTCACTCTGAAATTCTTTGAACTTTTCAAATGTTTCAGACTTGTGTTTCATCAAGTAGATATACCCATATCTGCTCAAATCATCAGTGAAGGTCAGAAAATAACGATACTCGCCGCGAGCCTCAACACCCATCGGTCCACATACATCAGTATGTATGATTTCCAATAAATCAGTTGCTCGCTCCATTGTTCCGGGGAATGGAGTTTTAGTCATCTTGCCCATGAGGCATGGTTCGCAAGCACCAAGTGATTCATAATCAAGTGATTCCAAAAGTCCATCACTATGGAGTTTCTTCATGCGCTTTACACCAATATGACCTAAACGACAGTGCCACAAATAAGTTGCACTATCATCATTAACTTTGCATCTTTTGGCTTCAATATTATGAATATGTGTATCACTACGATCGAGATCCAACAAATTATTTTCATTGGGTGTATGACCATCGAAGGCTTTATTCATGTAAACAGAATAACAATTATTCTATGACTTTAAATGAATAACCGTATTGCAACAAACATGATCAAATCATATTCATGCTTAACGCAAATGCCAAATAACATTTATTTAGGTTCTACACTAATCCCGAAAGTATAGGGAGTGTGCGATGATGATCATATCAATCTTGGAACCACTTCCAACACACATCGTCACTTCACCTTTAACTAGTCTATGTTCATTTTTTAACTCTCGTTTCGAGTTACTAATTTTAGCGACTAAACCGGTATAAAATACCCACGGGTTGCTATGAACACTAGTAAAGTACACATCAATAATCCGTATATCAAATACACCTTTGTTCACTTTGCCATCCTTCTTATCTGCCAAGTATCTAGGGCAGTTCCACTTCCAGTGACCATTTCCTTTGTAGTAGAAGCACTTAGTTTCAGGCTTGAGTTTAGCTTTGGGTTTCTTCACGGGAGTGACAACTTGCTTGTCATTCTTCTTGAAGTTCCCCTACTATCCATTTGCCCCTTTACTTGAAACAAGTGGTCATGTTAACCATCAATACTTGATGTTCTTTCTTGATTTCTACCTTCGTCGATTTCAGTATCGCGAAGAGGTCGGGAATTACTTTCGTCGTCCCTTGCGTATTATAGTTCATCACGAAGTTCTACTAACTTGGTGATAGTGACTAGAGAATTTTTTAATTACTATCTTATCTGGTAGATTAACTCCCACTTGATTCATGCAATTGTAGTACCCAGACAATCTTAGCACATGCTCACTGGTTGAGCTATTCTCCTCCATCTTGTAGGCAAAGAATTGTCAGAGGTCTCATACCTCTCGACACGGGCATGAGTATGAAATACTAATTTCAACTCTTGCAACATCTCATATGCTCCGTGGCGTTCAAAACGTTTTTGAATTCCCGGTTATAAGCCGAAAAGCATGGCGCACTAAACTATCAAGTAGTCATCATACTGAGCTTGTCAAACGTTCATAACATCTGTATCTGCTCCTGCAATAGGTTCGTCATCTAGCGGTGCATCAAGGACATAATACTTCTGTGCAGCAATGAGGATAATCCTCAGATCACAGACCTAGTCCGCATCATTGCTACTAACAACTTTCAACTTATATTTCTCCAGGAACATATAAAAACAAACGGGGAGCTACATCGCAAGCTATTAATCTACAACATAGATATGCTAATACTACCAGGACTAAGTTCATGATAAATTAAAGTTCAATTGATCATATTACTTAAGAACTCCCACTTAGATAGACATCTCTTTGGTCATCTAAATGATCACGTGATCCAAATCAACTAAACCATGTCTGATCATCACGTGAGATGTAGTATTTTTCATTGGTGAACATCTTATGTTGATCATATCTACTATATGATTCACGCTCGACCTTTCGTTCTCCAGTGTACCGAGGCCATATCTGCATATGCTAGGCTCGTCAAGTTTAACCCGAGTATTCTACGTGTGCAAAACTGGCTTACACCCGTTGTATGTGAACGTAGAGCTTATCACACCCGATCATCACGTGGTGTCTCGGCAGGACGAACTTTCGCAACGGTACATACTCAGGGAGAACACTTATACCTTGAAATTTAGTAAGAGATCATCTTATAATGCTACCGCCGTACTACGCAAAATAAGAAGCATAATAAGATAAACATCACATGCAATCAAAATATGTGACATGATATGGCCATCATCATCTTTGTGCTTTTGATCTCCATCTCCAAGGCACCGTCATGATCACCGTCGTCACCAGCGCAACACCTTGATCTCCATCATAGCATCATTGTTGTCTTGCCAACTATTGCTTCCACGACTATCACTACCGCTTAGTGATAAAGTAAAGCAATTACATGGCAACTGTATTTCATACAATAAAGCGACAACCAAATGGCTCCTGCCAGTTGTCGATAACTTTACAAAACATGATCATCTCATACAATAACGTATAACTCATCATGTCTTGACCATATCACATCACAACATGCCCTGTGATACGTCCATTTTGCATCATGCTTATAAGTTGATATTTATTGCATTATGGGTTGTTCATACATGTTTTGTCACAATACTTATGCCTTTTCTCTCTTATTTTACAAGGTTTACATGAAGAGGGAGAATGCCGGCAGCTGGAATTCTGGGCTGAAAAAGGGGCAAACTCTGGAAACCTATTCTGCACAACTCCAAAAGCCCTGAAACTCCACAGAACATTGTTTCAGAAAATATAAAAAATATCTGGCGGAAGAAACCCACCAGAGGGGCCACCGGCTGGCCTCGAGGGTGGGGGGTACACCCCCCTTCCCAGGTGAAAGGATCGATATGGTTGACTAGAGGTGTAACACCCCAAAATTTTGCCCTTGTTTTAGTTATGAAAATTTGACCAGGAATTTCAACTTTTCTTTTTCTGGGTTTTCTTTGTTTTTTTCAGAGCCTCCCTTCTTTTGTTGTTATGGAGTTTTGCCCCAGTGCAAAATTCTTGGTATGTTGTTTGGACTTAATTGCCCTAACCAAGAATGACAATCCCCCTTTCAATAGGTTCTTTTGCATTATTATTTTCTCCTTAAGCTCTATTAATTAAAGGGATTTTCTTCTGCTTTAAAGTCCCTTTTTGCACTACAACCCTTTGATGGAATTATCCAAAAATTCCACCAAAATTTGGGGATGTCATGTGAAGCCCCTACATCACTTCCATGCAAAAACCCTTGGGTGTTCTTTGTAGAAGTTGGGCAAAACACCCTCTTTTGCTCTCTGGTCCAGTTTGCCACTTTCTACTACAGCCCTAGTTTAACTTGCTCTTTTAGCCATAAGCTTTCTCCTACTTGCAGTCCTTCATACCAAACCCTTAAGCCCAGGAGATTGGGGCATTTGGATCATTTTTTGTCCATGCAATTATGCCCTTTTCCTTCTGTCCAGAACTGGAGTTTTGCAAATCTTGCACTAACAAGTTTCTCAAAATGGCCAACTGACCTTACCACTCTCTTTAACACCCAAAGAGAACCCAACCTGGAGTTTTTGGCCTCCCCAAGAAATGCCTAGAGGCTTCTGGCATTTTGTCAAACACCTTGCATGCATGGTCAGTTTTGACATGGTTTCTGGTTTGTGCAAAGGACTAGCTTGCTTTGCCTAACCAGTATGTCCACTAAGTTCCTAGCTAACCCTAATCCAGGTCTGCTAAACCCCAGCCTCTCCTATGCCCTCTAGAACGTACTGGCATTTCATCGAGCACATGCTGTGCGTGCGCTGGGCGCGCCCAGAGCGTGCATTTTGCACCTGCGTGCGCCCGAGCCGCCGCGTCGCGCCCCTGGCCCCAGCTCCCCTGTAGAGACATGCCACGGCCTTTTCCACATACCAGAACGCTCCAAGCCGCTCCTGGAACTACACAGCGCCATCGTCGGGGCTCATTTGGCGGAACGCCCGCGGTCATAGTGGACCACTGCCGTGGTCGGCACCGCCCAAGCTACTAGCGCTCGCCAGCTGCCCTCTGGAGCAGTGCGAGCTCATCTGCAAGCTCGTCCACGAGCGCTCGTCGCCGCCACGTCCCTCTGCAGCTACAGAATGTCGGTCGCCGGTGATCTTATCCACGGCCGCTGCGAACCGACATGGCTGCGCTATTTAAGAGACCCCCGAGCTCTTCTGAGCCCGCAAGTAACCTCAGGCCACCCCCATGGAGCTCCCCTAGCCCGCAATCGCCAGGAGAAGGCCGTCTTCTCCATCTCCAGTCAGCTCGGCCGCCGCTTCGTTCCGGTCCGTTCCGGCGCATCCAGAGCCTCCCCTACCTTCCCGACTCCACCGTTAGACTCTACTTGATCTTGCGGAACTGCCCAGCATCCCAAACGCGGCCAGGAACCCCCTCCGGCCGAGCCCCTAAATCCACCGAGACCTCCTCCGCCGCGGAGCTCGCCCCCGACGACCCTCTCCACCCCCGACGATCCAACGACCACCGGGAGGACCGCCCCGGTCTAGCGGACCCATTCCTGCCCTCGGATGCCCTCGAGGAGCCTCCGTTCGCCGGTGACGATCGCCGGAGTCCCGCCTCCGTTCGGGCAGAGGGAGAGGAGGGAGAGGCGACTGGTCAAACCTGACCAGTGGGCCCCATGGACTCACTGTCAGTGACACAGCCCCACCTCCACGTGTTTTAAGTGGAGACGTAAACCTCAGAAGTACGTATCCCCTGACCCAAAAGCGTATTCTTATTTGAAACGTTTTCTTTTCTGTTTTAATTTAAAAGCATATTTTGACTGAAGCTTTGACTGGCCTTATCTTTTAAAATATAAATCCAAATGAATTGATTCTTTTTCTGTTGTTCCTCAAATTTGGTCTAGTTTATTTTAAAATTTATTTGAAAATTTTCCAGACAACTTTTTTGTGCTGTTTTGAGTCTATGTATTGATTTCATATTCCTTCAAATAGGATTTTTGAAGAGGGAGAAATCTTCCAAAAGTTTTGGAATGCACTATACCTCCCCACTACTTGAAGGCAAGCACTTTTGAACCCTGGTCTAATGCATGTGGTTGTTGATACAATTACTACGATACGGACGCATTCTTTTTCTTGCATATGTGATGATATGATCATACCCATGAGTACATGAGCTAGACCCCTTGCTATGAATTATTAATCTGCATGACGGTGATCCCCTCGTGTGCCTTCCATGCCTAACGGAAGAAAGCCGAGAAAGTCGTTGTCTCGTGGGGACACGAGCTTGTCACTAGCTCCCCGTCGGGACGGTGGAGTCCGGTATGGCTTGGTGAGGCATGACGGGTGGTGAATTCCGACTGTTGTTGTGGAATATATTGGTTATGCTAATCATACCAGTGACGCTTGAACCTCCTAAGTTGACCGTAGATCGAGTCTTGTTCCCGTAACCCCCATACTTGTTTCGTGCTACCACTTGTCCCTGTCAATGGCAGGGTACGGTTCAGTAAATTGTCGACCCTTGTTCTATCACACACCGTACAGAGAGGCCACGGTGGATGATACCGGCTGCATCCGGTAGGCAGGCCACCTGTTCCGGGGGCATGGGTGTTTCGGTTGGAGCCGAAGGGGATAGCTTCCCCAGATTTGCGCGCGTTATAAATTTTGTGATCCCATGCTAGTCGAGGTTGTAGCCTCCCCACTTAGAGTTTGGCTTAACGGGTGTCGTGGGTGATTCCAGGCACCGGTAAGTTAGGCTGGTGTGTGCGGTCAGGAGTGTCTTCAAATTAAAAGACCGTAGACGGAATTAGTCCAGATGGACTAAAGGAATCCGTTAGTCATGGGTAAAGAGTACACCCTCTGCAGAGATTAAATCTATTCGAATAGCCGTGTCCCTAGGTTAGGACTATAGTCTGGGAAGGATCAAGTGTCGGTCTTAGCGTCGATCTTCGGAGGAGAAACTGCTAAAATAGAACGTGGATCATGATTTATGACCTATGATGATTGATACTCTTGTTGTTATTATTTTGGACTAACTCTTTATTAATGAGTATCCCTGGGATGGTTCTACCTCCTGGATATTCACTGTTATTTATTTTATTTTAAGCCCTTTATGTGATGTCGCTCAAACGTCCGACTGTGGCATTTCTTTACTTATCTTCCTTATAAGCTCTTTATGTGATGTCGCTCAGACGTCCGACTGTGGCATTTCTTTACTTATCTTCCTTATAAGCCCTTTATGTGATGTCGCTCAGACGTCCGACTGTGGCATTTCTTTACTTATCTTCCTTATAAGCCCTTTATGTGATGTCGCTCAGACGTCCGACTGTGGCATTTCTTATTTATCTTCCTTATAATCCCTTTATGTGGTGTCGCTCAGACGCCCGACTGTGGCATGCTCATTATTTATTTTCCTTATAAGCCCTTTTTGTGATGTCGCTCAGACGCCCGACTGTGGCATGATCGCTATTTATTTTATTATCACTCCCTGATTGCATATGCATTTTTATACAGATGACCTGCTTGCATTATGGACTGTCATATCATAATTAACATCGTTATCATCTAATATTTTCGGGCATGATTATATTTCACCCATGTTCATAATGTTTGCGAGTACATTCAAAGTACTCACTGGCTTGTCCCTGGCTATTGTCTTGGCCAGATTTTCTTGCTTGAAGAAGAGCGTTGCAACGACTACCCGGAGCCTACGCAACTATGATACCAGCCTCGCGGAGATAGGAGTTAACCTGGTCAGCTGTTCCCATGGGAAATGGAATCCCACAGACGCCGACGTGTCTCAGACCGCTTCCGCCATCAGCCACTAGAAACCTTGTGTTGTACTTAAAGACCAAATTGGTATTGTGCTACATATTTTGTATTTTTTTTTGCTTGGACTTTCTGTATCAAGTGGTGACTCGTCAGCTAACAGTAATTCTCGGGCTGGTGAGCACAAGGGCCATTTTTGGGGAAATTAATACCCCGAAATCCGGTCCTGACAACCTTGGTATCAGAGTCAGGCTGACCGTTGGCTAATCCTATCTTAGCCAAGTCAAAAACCTAGGATAACCAACCCACCAAACCTTATCCTAACCCCGGCCGAGCTTCTCGCGTAAGATACCCACACAGTGAACCGACACCTTTGGAAGTCGGTGCCCAACCTATCAGTCTAGCCTGTCGATCACACGCCAGTGACCGACACCAAAACAGTTCCTTCCGCAAGCGTGCGAAGGAAGACTCCGTCCTTTCCTATAAATAGGGCACGCTAGCCCCAAACCCAGCACAACACAGCCTCTACCCCAGACCGAGCTAAAATGCCAGGGCCCATTGTACATAATGAAACCACAGCAACCAACCTTGGAGGTTTTGTGACCGTGCTCGCAAACCTCACCCGCCGTGCCTTTGTGTTAGAGGAGCCCCCGGAATATGTTGTGTACCAAGAATCCATGGGCGGTGAAAGCCATCAATTATGGGCCACTATACACATCTACGGTAGGGGTCTATCGCCAGAACGCCCCTACAGGTTCACCAGAAGGACAACTTCCTTTGAGCCACAAGCTATCCAACTAGCCGCTCGAGAGGCTATAGTTCAACTCCGGCACTTGTCGCCTAGAGTTAACTGTCGCTCATCCTACTACTACCCCAGCCATGAAGGGTATGGTAGGCCTCCCCGAGTTACCAGCGGAGACCACGAGACAGATCCTGCATTATTGCATCTGGTGCGCTATGTTAGTGTGCTAGAGGAACTGTTCGATCAAATCACTCTTGATCTGATCGCAGCTCGTGGGGAACTGCTTCGCAGAGCCCCGACAAGAGGAGGAGACGAGTCCGGCACTGACAACCCAGTCGTGCTGTTCTGACAACCGATCGAGTCCTTGAGGGCTGCCCCGGTCATCGACCAAAATGCCTTTGTGTCTCCAGAGGTGATGCGTCGCCTGTTTGGCGCACGCTCCAACGGGATTGTGGCCAACAATCCCCGCGAAGGCCATCATCACTGCCCCGACCTTGCAGCTCCTCAGCCACCTCCAGCCAACATCGACAGTGAGGCCCTTGGAGAAGCTTCGGCGTCCACAAGGCAAGGTCGCTTGGATATAAACGAGGTTGATTAAATCACCCGAGTAGTACCAAGCCTTATCTTGTCCACACCCCATGGTGATGTAACCTGTATTCCCATATGTATATACGATTTACTTTTGCGCCCTTACCTCTATAGCAGCCATGCACAGATAGGTCAGTGTACGAATGCATTTTTTTCGGGTGTAACTTCCAAAGCACCTCACCGACAAACCCTATAGTAAACACGTCACTTTGCGAGACGTGTGTGTTTGTAGCATTGACCCCGACCCCGTAAAGCGAAACCGACAAAATAGCTGCCCCTCACCGCGATTCTATAAATCAGCCCAGTTGCTATATAAAAGGCCACACCATGACCTTGCCAAGCATCCCTCACCTGGTGTGCTACTTTCACAGCCATTTCCTTCGCCATGCCAATCCCTAGTATTTATCTGAGAACCCCAAATGCCTCCCCTGGTAGTTTCGTGAAGATATTGTGGGATTTTACCTGCAGTACCATGAGTGCTACCCATCCACCCCAGTATGAGCTGCTCAAATCGAGGATCACACCATCCACCTCGAAATATTGGGCAGCGGTACACATTCCCCCCGCAAACCCAAACTAAGACCCAACCGAAGTTTCCTTCATGGGGAAATCTATGCTGACTCCACAGATGGCAATAGAGGCGGCCGCATATGAAGCGCTTGCACGCCTTCGTTTCGCGGTGCCCTATGCCAGCGAACGGGGTATTATTACTTTCCAAGCCGTACAGCGCCCGGAGAAGCAGTATCTTTTCCTGGTGGATGAATTGAGAGAGACCCAGTACTAGCCAACCTTACGCAGTATGTCATCACGCAAGAGCGTTTGACCCAGCGGATAATGGGTTATCTCCAGAGCCTCGCCAATTTAAATCCTTGGATCGCCATCGGCAGACCACTGAGGCCCGGGTATGAGAAGCACATTCACCGACTAGTCAACCCGCTTCCCCCGATAGAATAAGAGTGTCCCCCAGCACCAGAGACTTTTTCACAGGACCTTGTCCATTTACCGTTTATGTTTTAGACGTAACAGCTATGTTGGTTATATCCGCATCTTTTAATGAGTTGTAAGTTGTGTGTCATATCATGTGTTAATTAATTTCAATTTAGGGAATAGTTTCATTGTTAATAACTCTTGACTCAATTTTTGTGCTAAGTAAAAACCTGGAGTGAGATACTATTTGTTTTCTTCCCTGAGTTGTTGCAACATATCTCTCTGCATAACATAGATATTTTCTCGCGCAGCACCGCAACAACAGAATTACAACTCCGGCCACTCCACATAGTACACTAAGTTGCTAGTCCACATACACATGCTTCATCTAATTGATCACCTCTCTAGCGCACCACAATCTCTTGAGGAGAAACTCGTGGGAGTTTATTCAGGCACTAGTTGCCTTCCGCGCACTAACCACCGTTAGCACCCGACACCCACGCCTAATCCTCGTGATCGCCACCGCCGCGGAGAGCTAGCACTCGAGCAGCAGCATCACGACAATCATCGAGGATCATCGCACACAAGAGCACGGATAGCCCTAGCAATGCCGCCAACCCTACGCACACTAGGATCATGCACCAGTCCGGCATCACCTCCGCCATTAGAGCCTCGACCCGAGCTCCTGCAAACACTAATGGAGGAGAGGGAAAGAAGTAGAAATGAGGCCAGGTGTGAGGAGGAAGAAGGAGCACCTCGATCATTTTATAGCTCGAGATCAGTGTACGGTGGGCGGAGTCCACCAGCGCCGCTCGTCGCTCGACCGCCGGTGTTCGGAGGCGAATCCGCGAGCAGTGCCGACAGCACGCTGGCCCACGAGGTGAGTGGACGCTGCACCGGCAGCTAGCGCGCCGCGCACTACCGCAGTACGGCCTAGATGCCCTACGAGATAGACGTCGCCGGTGGAGAAAGTGCAGGAAAGCGCGCGGGAGAGAAGGAGAAGAGAGAGTCGGAGGTAGAAGAAGAGACTGACAGTTGACCCCGGGCCCACCAGTCAGCCAGAGAGAGCACTGTGCTCTCGGGTGCAACCAGCGTATTTTTAAAATTTAGATATATTATTTCTAAATTTCCTATAGCCCGGAGTAGAAATATCTCGTTTTCCACGACCGTAGATTTTTTCACGCAGCGCCAGTATTTCACACTGCAGTTTACACCACTTATTGCCCATGCACTGTAGTAGCATTTATTTGCATAAGCAGAGCGGTTATCTTTGGTAATATCTTTTTGTGACAGTAGAAGATCTTTTTATAGCAACCCTTAGCAAATTTCGAGGATGAGATTTTTCTTAAGGGAGGTAGTGTTGTAACACCCCAAAATTTTGCCCTTGTTTTAGTTATGACAATTTGACCAGGAGTTTCAACTTTTCTTTTTCTGGGTTTTCTTTGTTTTTTCAGAGCCTCCCTTCTTTTGTTGTTATGGAGTTTTGCCCCAGTGCAAAATTATTGGTATGTTGTTTGGACTTAATTGCCCTAACCAAGAAAGACAATCTCCCTTTCAATAGGTTATTTTGCATTATTATTTTCTCCTTAAGCTCTATTAATTAAAGGGATTTTCTTCTGCTTTAAAGTCCCTTTTTGCACTACAACCCTTTGATGGAATTATCCAAAAAATTCCACCAAAATTTGGGGATGTCATGTGAAGCCCCTACATCACTTCCATGCAAAAACCCTTGGGTGTTCTTTGGAGAAGTTGAGCAAAACACCCTCTTTTGCTCTCTGGTCCAGTTTGCCACTTTCTACTACAGCCCTAGTTTAACTTGCTCTTTTAGCCATAAGCTTTCTCCTACTTGCAGTCCTTCATACCAAACCCTTAAGCCCAGGAGATTGGAGCATTTGGATCATTTTTTTGTCCATGCAAATATGCCCTTTTCCTTCTGTCAAGAACTGGAGTTTTGCAAATCTTGCACTAACAAGTTCCTCAAAATGGCCAACTGACCTTACCACTCTCTTTAACACCCAAAGAGAACCCAACCTGGAGTTTTTGGCCACCCCAAGAAATGCCTAGAGGCTTCTGGCATTTTGTCAAACACCTTGCATGCATGGTGAGTTTTGACATGGTTTCTGGTTTGTGCAAAGGACCAGCTTGCTTTGCCTAACCAGTATGTCCACTAAGTTCCTAGCTAACCCTAATCCAGGCCTGCTAAACCCCAGCCTCTCCTATGCCCTCTAGAACGCGCTGGCATTTCATCGAGCACATGGTGTGCATGCGCTGGGCGCGCCCAAAGCGTGCGTTTTGCACGTGCGTGCGCCCGAGCCGCCGCGTCGCGCCCCTGGCCCCAGCTCGCCTGTAGAGACACGCCCCGGCCTCTTCCACACACACCAGAACGCTCCAAGCCGCCCCTGGAACTCTACAGCGCCATCGTCAGGGCTCATTTGGCGGCACGCCGGCGGTCACAGTGGACCTCTGCCGTGGTCGGCACCGCCCAAGCCAGTACCGCTCGCCAGCTGCCCTCTGGAGCAGTGCAAGCTCATCCGTAAGCTCGTCCACAAGCGCTCGTCGCCGCCACGTCCCTCTGCAGCTACAGAATGGCGGTCGCCGGCGATCTTATCCACGGCCGCCGCGAACCGACATGGTTGCGCTATTTAAGAGACCCTCGAGCTCGTCTGAGCCCAAAAGTAACCTCAGGCCACCCCCATGGAGCTTCCCTAGCCCGCAATCGCCAGGAGAAGGCCGTCTTCTCCGTCTCCGGTCAGCTCGGCCGCCGCTTCATTCCGGTCCGTTCCGGCGCATCCAAAGCCTCCCCTGCCTTTCCGACTCCACCATTAGACTCCACTTGATCTTGCGGAACTGCCCAGCATCCCAAACGCGGCCAGGAACCCCTCAGGCCGAGCCCCAAAATCCATCGAGACCTCCTCCGCCGCGGAGCTCGCTGCCGGCGACCCTCTCCACCCCCGACGATCCAACGACCATCGGGAGGACCGCCTCGGTCTAGCGGACCCATTCCTGCCCTCGGATGCCCTCGAGGAGCCTCCGTTCGCCGGCGACGATTGCCGGAGTCCCGCCTCCGTTCGGGCAGAGGGAGAGGAGGGAGAGGCGACTGGTCAAACCTGACCAGTGGGCCCCATGGACCCACTGTCAGTGACACAGCCCCACGTCCACGCATTTTAAGTGGAGACGTAAACCTCAGAAGTACGTATCCCCTGACTCGAAAGCGTATTCTTATTTGAAACGTTTTCTTTTCTGTTTTAATTTAAAAGAAGAGTTTGACTGAATCTTTGACTGACCTTATCTTTTAAAATATAAATCCAAATGAATTGATTCTTTTTCTGTTGTTCCTCAAATTTGGTCTAGTTTATTTTAAAATTTATTTGAAAATTTTCCAGTTAACTTTTTGTGCTGTTTTGATTCTATGTATTGATTTCATATTCCTTCAAATAGGATTTTTGAAGAGGGAGAAATCTTCAAAAAGTTTTGGAATGCACTATACCTCCCCACTACTGAAGGCAAGCACTTTTGAACCCTGGTCTAATGCATGTGGTTGTTGATACAATTACTACGATACGGACGCATTCTTTTTCTTGCATATGCGATGATATGATCATACCCATGAGTGCATGAGGTAGACCCCTTGCTGTGAATTATTAATATGCATGATGGTGATCCCCTCGTGTGCCTTCCATGCCTAACGGAATAAGCCGAGAAAGTCGTTGTCTCGTGTGGACACGAGCTTGTCACTAGCTCCCCGTCGGGACGGTGGAGTCCGGTATGGCTTGGTGAGGCATGACTGGTGATGAATTCCGACTGTTGTTGTGGAATATATTGGTTATGCTAATCATACCAGTGACACTTGAACCTCCTGAGTCGACCATAGATCGAGTCTTGTTCCAGTAACCCCCATACTTGTGCTACCACTTGTCCCTATCAACGGCAGGGTACAGTTCAGTAAATTGTTGACCCCTGTTCTATCACACACCGTACAGAGAGGCCACGGTGGAAGATACCGGCTGCATCCGGTAGGCAGGCCACCTGGTCCGGGGGCATGGGTGTTTCGGTTGGAGCCAAAGGGGATAGCTTTCCAAGATTTGCGCGCATTATAAATTTTGTGATCCCATGCTAGTCGAGGTTGTAGCCTCCCCACTTAGAGTTTGGCTTAACGGGTGTCGTGGGTGATTCCAGGCACCGGTAAGTTAGGCTGGTGTGTGCGGTCAGGAGTGTCTTCAAATTAAAAGACCGTAGACGGAATTAGTCCAGATGGACTAAAGAAATCCGTTAGTCGTGGGTAAAGAGTACACCCTCTGCAGAGATTAAATCTACTCGAATAGCCGTGTCCCTGGGTTAGGACTATAGTTTGGGAAGGATCAAGTGTCGGTCTTAGCGTCGGTCCTCGGAGGAGAAACTGCTAAAACAGAACGTGGATCATGATTTATGACCTATGATGATTGATACTCTTGTTGTTATTATTTTGGACAAACCCTTTATTAATGAGTATCCCTGGGATGGTTCTACCTCCTGGATATTCATTGTTATTTATTTTATTTTAAGCCCTTTATGTGATGTCGCTCAGACGTCCGACTGTGGCATTTCTTTACTTATCTGCCTTATAAGCCCTTTATGTGATGTCGCCCAGACGTCCGACTGTGGCATTTCTTTACTCATCTTCCTTATAAGCCCTTTATGTGATGTCGCTCACACGTCCGACTGTGGCATTTCTTTACTTATCTTCCTTATAAGCCCTTCATGTGATGTCGCTCAGACGTCCGACTATGGCATTTCTTTATTTATCTTCCTTATAAGCCATTTATGTGGTGTCGCTCAGACGCCCGACTGTGGCATGCTCATTATTTATTTTCCTTATAAGCCCTTTTTGCGATGTCGCTCAGACGCCCGACTGTGGCATGATCGCTATTTAATTTATTATCACTCCCTGATTGCATATGCATTTTTATACAGATGACCTGCTTGAATTATGGACTGTCATATCATAATTAACATCGTTATCATCTAATATTTTCGGGCATGATTATATTTCACCCATGTTCATAATGTTTGCGAGTACATTCAAAGTACTCACTAGCTTGTCCCTGGCTATTGTCTTGGCCAGATTTTCTTGCTTGGAGAAGAGCGTTGCAACGACTACCCGGAGCCTACGCAACTGTGATACCAGCCTCGCGAAGATAGGAGTTAACCTGGCAGCTGTTCCCGTGGGAAATAGAATCCCACACACACCGACGTGTCTCAGACTGCTTCCGCCATCAGCCACTAGAAACATTGTGTTGTACTTAAAGACCAGAATGGTCTTGTGCTACATATTTTGTATTTTTTTGCTTGGACTTTCTGTATCAAGTGGTGACTCGTCAGCTAACTGTAATCCTGGGGCTGGTGAGCACATGGGCCATTTTTGGGGAAATTGATACCCCGAAATCCGGTCCTGACAAGAGGGGGGTGAATAGGCAATTAACATTTTTTAGCTTTTCTTAACCACTTTAAATTAAGCAACAAAGTAAGTTGTCTAGATATGCTACTATGATGGCAACTTATAGGAAACAAAGATAACAACCTCACAAGCAAGCTATATAAGATACACAAGTAAAACTTGCACAAGTAAAGGGAAGAAATCACCACAAGTGGAACCGGTGAAGACGAGGATGTGTTACCGAAGTTCCTTCCCTTTGAGGGGAAGTACATCTCCGTTGGAGCGGTGTGGAGGCACAATGCTCCCCAAGAAGCCACTAGGGCCACCGTATTCTCCTCACGCCCTCACACAATGCAAGGTGCCCTGATTCCACTAGTGGTGCCCTTGAAGGCGGCAACCGAACATTTACAAACAAGGTTGGGGCTATCTCCACAACCGAATTGGAGGCTCCCAACGACACCACGAAGCTTCACCACAATGGAATATGGCTCCGAGGTGACCTCAACCGTCTAGGGTGCTCAAACACCCAAGAGTAACAAGATCCGCAAGGATTAGTGGGGGGAATCAAATATCTCTTGGTGGAAGTGTAGATCGATGCCTTCTCAAGCAATCCCGAGGAAATCAACAAGTTTGATTGGCTAGGGAGAGAGATCGGGCGGAAATGGAGCTTTGAGCAACAATGGAGCTTTGGGGAGGAAGAGGTAAGTCTTCTTGGAGAAGAAGACTCCCTATATATAGTGGGAGAACAAATCCAACCGTTATCCCACATTTCTGCCCGCAGAGCGCGGTACTACCGCACGTAAGTTATGGTACTACCGCTCGGCCAGCGGTACTACCGCTCTGGTTGCAGTACTACCGCTGGTGCAGTACTAGCCCAGACTTAACTCTGTGCGTTGACACAACGGGCGGTAGTACTGTCTGAGCGGTACTACCGCACATCCCTGCGGTACTACCGCAAGGCAGAGATAAGCAGGCGGAGGACATGTGCGGATGAAATAAAATACATCTGTAGCTACATCCGTAGAAATACGGTAGTAGCAAAACACGACACGATACTACCGCTTGACCCAAGCGGTACTACCGCGTAGGATGCAGAAGTAAAAAATTACTTCCGCACCTACTACCGTACTAGTTACGACACCGGGCCAGCTACACGGTACTACCATGCTCAGGATACGGTACTACCGCTCTGTGCGGTAATACCACTGTCCGGAGGCGGTACTACCGTGTGGCTGTGCGGTACTACCGCTTACTATGACCGGTACTACCGCATGCCAGGCAGTTGTATTAGTAGGAAGCCATGATTTTGTACTTACGAGGAAAACAGCCGGAGCTCCAGAGAAGCAAAGGAAAGGTGGTGCAAAAGTATAGACGTGTACGTGTTGATTCCACCCAAACCTTTCCGAAGCGGACCCCCTCTTAATAGTACGGCTTTCCTATTACTCAAATCCACCAAAAAAGAAGAAAAAGGAAACACCGTCTTCCATAGATTCCGAGGGGCACATAATCGTCTTGTGCCTAGGTGAGATATATCTGAAAGATCTTAGAGCACACGATTAGTTCGCAAATGCATTGTCATCAATCACCAAAACTACTTAGGGAGAAATATGCCCTTACACCAGGGCGCGCCCCCTGCCTCAAGGGCTAGCCGGCAAGCCCCCGGTGCCCATCTTCTCCTATATGAAGCGTTTTGACCTGGAAAAATCATAAGAGCATCTCTAGTGGCTTGTGTAAATGGTCGTCTATGTCAAAATTAGACTACCACATGTCAAAAAACGTCTTCAGCGGCTTGTCTATTGCGTTGTCTAAAATTTAGACAATGTCTAAACTAGCTACCGTCGTCCATATTTGGACAACCAAGCCACAATGTCTAAATCAAAAATGTTGGCTCATGAACTCGTCCATGCACCAATTCCAAGCAATTGAAGGACGTCGACAGGGAGGCGGCCGCGCCGGCGCTGGTCATGGAGGCTGTTGCGCCTGGACCGCCGCCTCATCAGGGCTAAACCTGTTGCTATTGTTTATTTTTCGTAAATTATATAGGGTCTTGCTAGTGCTTAACCTAAAATAAATTCATAGCTGGTTTATTTTCTCCTTTGTATGTCTTACAGATGAAAAAATAAACGAGAACAACTCAGAAATGACCAACATAAGATTTTTAGAAAATATAGCTGCTATAAGATATTATTAAAATATATGAGAGAGAATATAGACATCATGTATATAGACAATCCACTAAAAAACTTAGGTTGTCTAAAAAAAGTATTTTTACACCATTGTGTATATGTAGATATAGACTATCAAATTTAGACAAGCCACTAGAGATGCTCTAACGAGGCTTTTGGGACCAGACGCCGCCGTCTCGAGGCGGAAACCAATCTAGGGCTCCGACAGAGCTGTTCTGCCAGGGATACTTCCCTCCGGGAGGGGGAAATCATCGCCGCCGTCATCACCAACAACTCTCACATCTTGGGGAGGGCTATCTTCATCAACATCTTCACCAGCACCATCTCCTCTCAAGCCCTAGTTCATCTCTTGTATCCAATCTTTGTACCCAAACCTCAGATCGGTACCTGTGGGTTGCTAGTAGTGTTGATTACTCCTTGTAGTTGATGCTAGTTGGTTTATTTGGTGGAAGATCATATGTTCAGATCCATTATGCATATTGATACCCCTCTGATCATGAACAATATTATGTCTTGTGAGTAGTTACTTTTGTTCCTGAGGACATGGGATAAGTCTTGCTATTAGTAGTCATGTGAATTTGGTCTTCGTTCGATATTTTGATGAGATGTGTGTTGTCTCTCCTCTAGTGGTGTCATGTGAACGTCGACCACATGACACTTCACCATTATTTGGGCCTAGAGGAAGGCATTGGGAAGTAATAAGTAGATGATGGGTTGCTAGAGTGACAGAAGCTTAAACCCTAGTTTATGCGTTGCTTCATAAGGGGTTGATTTGGATCCATATGTTTCAGGCTATGGTTAGGTTTACCTTAATACTTCTTTTGTAGTTGCGGATGCTTGCATTAGAGGTTAATCAAAAGTGGGAGGCTTGTCCAAGTAAGGGCAGCACCCAAGCACCAGTCCACCCACATACCAAATTATCAAAGTACCGAACGCGAATCAGATGATCGTGATGAAAACTAGCTTGACGATAATTCCCATGTGTCCTCGGGAGCGCTTTCCTTTATATAAGAGTTTGTCCAGGCTTGTCCTTTGCTACAAAAAGGATTGGGCCACCTTGCTGCACCTATTTACTTTTACCGTTTATCACTTGCTACCAATTATCTTATCACAAAACTATATGTTACCTATAATTTTAGTGCTTGCGGAATATACCTTACTGAAAATTGCCTATCATTTCCTTATGCTCCTCGTTGTGTTCGACACTCTTACTTATCGAAAGGACTACGATAGATCCCCTACACTTGTGGGTCATCAAGACTCTTTTCTGGCACAGTTGCCGGGGAGTGAAGCACCTTTGGTAAGTGGAATTTGGTCAGGAAAAATTTATACAGTGTGCTGAAATTTATTGTCACTTGTTACTATGACTCAAAATCCTTTGAGGGGCTTGTTCGGGGTATCTTTACCCCGAGAAAAAGAGCAAAGAGTTGCTCCTCAACCTACTGCACCTATTGAAAATGTTTGCTTTGAAATTCCTTCGGGTTTGATTGAGAAACTGCTTGAAAATCCATTTACAGGAGACGGAACACTGCATCCGGATTTACATCTAATCTATGTGGATGAAGTTTGCGGATTATTTAAGCTTGCAGGTATGCCCGAGGATGTTATCAAGAAGAAGGTCTTCCCTTTATCTTTGAAGGGAGATGCATTGACATGGTTTAGGCTATGCGATGATATGGAGTCATGGAACTATAATCGTCTGAAGTTGGAATTTCATCAGAAGTTCTACCCTACGGACCAGGTTCATCGTGATCGTAATTATATTTATAATTTTTGGCCTCGCGAAGGAGAAAGCATCGCTCAAGCTTGGTGGAGGCTTAAGTCAATGTTATATTCATGCCTCAATCATGAGCTCTCAAGAGAAATGATCATTCAAAAAATTTATGCTCGGCTTTCTCATAATAATCGCTCCATGCTCGATACTTCTTGTTCTGGCTCTTATATGATGAAGACTGTTGATTTCAAATGGGATTTATTGGAAAGAATTAAACGCAACTCCGAAGATTGGGATCTCTACGAAGGTAAGGAGTCGGGTATGACCCCTGAGTTTGATTGTGTTAAAGCTTTTATGGATACCGATGTTTTCCGTGAGTTTAGCACTAAATATGGACTTGACTCTGAGATAGTAGCTTCCTTCTGTGAATCCTTTGCTACTCATGTTGATCTCCCCAAGGAGAAGTGGTTTACATACCATCCCCCTATTGAAGTAAAAGTAGTTGAACCTATTAAACTTGAAGAAAAGACTATCACTTATAATGTTGATCCTGTTATACCTACCGCTTATATTGAGAAACCACATTTCCCTGTTAGGATAAAGGATCATGCTCAAGCTTCAACCGTAGTTCGTAAGAGTAATACTAGAACACCTACACCATCTGAGCAAATTAAAGTTGAACCTAGTGTTGCTATGGTTAAAGATCTCTTGGTAGAAGATTTAGATGGACATGTTATTTACCTCCAAGAAGAGTCTGCTAGAATAGCCAAACCCAATGTTAGGAATAAACATAAACCTATTGTAGGCTTGCATGTTATCTCTGTTAAGATAGGAGATCATTGCTATCATGGTTTATGTGACGTAGGTGCTAGTGCGAGTATCATCCCTCTTGATTTGTATAACGAAATTATGCATGATATTGCACCTGTTGAGTTAGAAGGGGTTGATGTTACTATTAAGCTTGCTAATAGAGATACTATTTCACCAGTTGGGATTGTTAGAGATATTTAAGTCTTGTGTGGGAGGGTTAAATACCCTGCCGTTTTTCTTGTTCTTAGTTCCCCACAAGATGCATTTTGTCCCATTATATTTGGCACACCCTTCTTGAATACTGTTAATGCCAAGATAGACTGCGTGAAAGATATTGTCACTGTCGGATTAGGGGATATGTCTCATGATTTTAACTTTGCTAAATTCCGTAGACAACCCCTTGAAAAGGCACCACCTAGTAAAGATGAAATTATTGGTCTTGCTTCTATTGCCGTGCCACCTAATGACCCTTTAGAACATTACTTGCTAGACCATGAAAATGATATGCATATGAATGAGAGAAGGGAGATAGATGAAATATTCCTTACACAGGGACCCGTATTGAAAAACAACTTGCCTGTTGAAATCCTAGGGGATCCTCCTCCACCCAAGGGTGATCCCGTGTTTGAACTTAAACCTTTACCTAACAATCTTAAGTATGTTTATCTTGATGAAAATAAGATATATCCTGTTATTATTAGTGCTAACCTTTTAGAGCAGGAAGAAGAAAGATTATTGAAAACTCTGAAGAAGCACTGAGCTGCTATTGGATATACTCTGGATGATCTTAAGGGCATTAGTCCCACTATATGCCAACACAAGATAAAATTGGAAGAAAATGCTAAACCTGTTATTGATCATCACCGACGGTTAAATCCTAAGATGAAAGAAGTGGTGAGGAAGGAAATACTAAAGCTCCTAGAAGCAGGTATTATCCATCCAGTTGTTGATAGTCAGGGGGTAAGTCGTGTTCATTGTGTTCCTAAAAAGGAGGTATGACTCTTGTCCCTAATGATAAAGATGAATTAATACCGCAAAGAATAGTTACATGTTATAGGATGGTAATTGATTTCTGTAAGTTAAATAAAGCTACTAAGAAAGATCATTACCCCTTGCCATTTATTGATCAAATGCTAGAGAGGTTATCCAAACATACTCATTTCTGCTTTCTAGATGGTTATTCTGGTTTCTATCAAATACATCTGTCAAAAGGGGATCAAGAAAAGACCACTTTTACTTGTCCTTTCGGTACCATAGATGTATGCCTTTTGGTTTATGTAATGCACCTGCTACCTTCCAAAGATGCATGATGGCTATATTCTCTGCTTTTTGTGAAAAGATTGTTGAGGTGTTCATGGATGATTTCTCCGTTTACGGAACTTCTTTTGATGATTGCTTAAGCAACCTTGATCGAGTTTTGCAGAGATGTGAAGACACTAATCTTGTCTTGAATTGGGAGAAGTCCCACTTTATGCTTAATGAAGGCATTGTCTTGGGACATAAAATTTCTGAATGAGGTATTGAAGTTGACAAAGCTAAAGTTGATGCTATTGAAAAGATGCCATGCCCTAAGGATATCAAAGGTATACGAAGTTTCCTTGGTCATGCCGGGTTTATAAGAGGTTCATTAAGGACTTCTCCAACATATCCAGGCCTCTGACTAATCTCTTACAAAAAGATATTCCTTTTGTCTTTGATGATGATTGTCTAGAAGCATTTGAAATACTTAAGGAAGCCTTGATCTCTGCACCTATTGTCCAGCCTCCTGACTGGAATTTACCCTTTGAGAGTATGTGCGATGCTACTGATTATGTTGTAGGAGTTGTTCTAGGGCAAAGAGTTGATAAGAAATTGAATGTTATCCAGTATGCTAGCAAAACTCTAGATAGTGCCCAAAGAAACTATGGTACCACTGAGAAAGAATTTTTAGCAGTTGTATTTGCTTGTGATAAGTTTAGACCCTATATCGTTGATTCTAAAGTAACTATTCACACTTATCATGCTGTTATCAAATACCTTATGGAAAAGAAAGATGTTAAACCTAGACTTATTAGATGGGTTCTCCTGCTGCAAGAATTTGACTTTCATATTATTGATAGAAAGGGAGCTGAGAACCCCGTAGCAGATAACTTGTCTAGGTTAGAAAATGTGCTTGATGACCCACAACCTATTGATGATAGCTTTCTTGATGAACAACTAGCCGTCATAAGTACTTCTCGTACTGCTCCATGGTATGCCGATTATGCTAATTACATTGTTGCTAAGTTTATACCACATGGCTTCACATACCAGCAAAAGAAAAAGTTCTTCTATGATTTGAGGCATTACTTTTGGGATGACCCACATCTTTATAAAGAAGGAGTAGATGGTATTATTAGATTTTGTGTGCCTGAGCATGAACAGGAACAGATCTTATGCAAGTGCCACTCCGAAGCTTATGGAGGACACCATGCGGGAGACAGAACTGCACACAAGGTATTGCAATCCGGTTTTTATTGGCCTACTCTCTTCAAGGATGCCCGTAAGTTTGTCTTATCATGTGATGAATGTCAAAGAACTGGTAATATTAGTAGACGTCAAGAAATGCCTATGAATTATTCTCTCGTTATTGCACCATTTGATGTTTGCGGCTTTGATTATATGGGACCTTTTCCTGCCTCTAACGGGTACACACATATTCTAGTTGTTGTTGATTACGTTACTAAGTGGGTGGAAGCTATTTCAACTAGTAGTGCCGATCATAACACCTCCATTAAGATGCTTAAAGAAGTTATATTTCTGAGGTTTGGAGACCCTAGATATCTAATGACTGATGGTGGTTCACACTTTATTCATGGTGCTTTCCGTAAGATGCTTGCTAAGTATGATGTCAACCATAGAATTGCATCACCTTATCACCCACAGACTAGTGGTCAAGTAGAACTAAGTAATAGGGAGTTGAAATTAATCTCGCAAAAGACAGGTAATAGGTCTAGAAAGAATTGGTCCAAGAAACTAGATGATGCATTATGGTCCTATAGAACTTCTTACAAAAATCCTATGGGTATGTCTCCATATAAGATGGTATATGGAAAAGCTTGTCACTTACCTCTTGAGCTAGAACATAAGTCATATTGGGCTATTAAAGAGCTCAACTACGATTTCAAACTTGCCGGTGAAAAGAGGCTATTTGATATTAGCTGTCTCGATGAATGGAGAACCCAGGCCTATGAGAATGCCAAGTTGTTTAAAGAAAATGTTAAAAAATGGCATGACAAAGGGATACAAAAGCATGAGTTTAACGTAGGTGATTATGTTTTGCTATACAACTCTCGTTTAAGATTTTTTGCAGGAAAACTTCTCTCCAAGTGGGAAGGACCTTGCATTATCGAGGAGGTCTATTGTTCCGGTGCCATAAAAATCAACAACTTCGAAGGCACAAATCCGAAGGTGGTGAATGGTCAAAGGATCAAACATTATATCTCAGGTAATCCTATAAATGTTGAAACTAATATTATTGAAACCATAACCCCGGAGGAATACATAAGGGACACTTTCCAGAACGATTCAGCCTCCGAAAAGGAAGAGGTACGTGATACGGTAAGTAAATCGACTCCAAAACAGTTCTAAAGGCAATTTTTCTCTGTTTTGGAATATTAAAAAAATAGAAAAATTAACCGCAATCCGGAAGAGACACGGGGCACCCTCAAGGGGCGCGCCCCCTGCCTCGAGGGCACCTCGTGTGTCCCCTGGACTCCGTTTTCTTGTGGGTTACTCCTTTCGTTCGGAAAAAAATCATTATATATACTCCCGAAGGTTTTGACCTCTGTATCACGCATAAATCCTCTGTTTTTGTTTCGAGCTGATGTTTTTGACAGATCTAGATCATTATGGCATCCTCCAACACCCCCAAGGACAAGTTCTTCGAGAAGGTCATCAACCCCTACCTAGCGGAGGTGCTGCACCACCCCAAAACCATGGAGTTGCACGAGGGGGTGTTGCACATCCATGATGTTGAGGGGCCGAGAAGGACCGGAAGCGTGGAGACAAGACTCGAGGCAATGGAGCAACAAGTTTTCAAGTGCCAAGGTATGGTGGAACGAGGACTTGACGCCAACCACATGATGATCTCGGAACTTGCCAACAACCTCAAGATGGACTCAAGGATCTTTGGGGAAGCCATCTCCAATCTTCAAGAGAAGATCGATCACCTCCAAGCCCAGATCTATGACCTGCAGAACCAAAACTGTGAGTATGAATATAGATTCAAGAACCTGCGTATGGCTGCAGATTTGAGTATCCCGCAGACTCGATCATCCTTCTACGATGGTGAGCCCATGCCTTGGAAGATGAACAACAAACCTACATCAGCAGCAACTCCATCATCACCAACCCCGAAGAAGGAGACATAATCATATGGGTATGGGCACTCCCCTTGGTAACTGCCAAGCTTGGGGGAGTGACCCCGGTATCGTATCACCATCACTCCTATATTTACCGCTTTACTTAGTTCGATCCTTTTGGTAGTATCTTGATCTATTAGAATAAAGTTAGCATGATCTAGTCGTGAGCTTTTGCTTTGTGAGCTTTATCCTTTGTAATCGAGTCCATGAGCTATATAATAAAGATTAGTGTTGAGTCAAGGGCTTGATTTCCTCACTCAGGTCATGATAAAAAGAAAGAAAACATAAAGAGTATCAAAGAGATCATATCAATCTTATGGGAAGTAATGACTTCACATACAAGAGTATGATAAATAAAAGTTGTTGAGAGGTGACAAACATAGTTTTGGTCATCGTCGCAATTAATAGGAAGTGATAAAAGAAGAGAGGCTTCACATACAAATACACTATCTTGGACATCTTTTATGATTGTGAACACTCATTAAAGTATGACATGCTAAAGAGTTGATGTTGGACAAGGAAGACAACATAATGGGTTATGTCTTCTTATATCTGAAATAACGTATATTGTCATGGATCTTCCAACATGTTGAGCTTGCCTTTCTCCCTCATGCTAGCCAAAACTCCTCGCACTAAGTAGAGATACTACTTGTGCTTCCATATATCCTTAAACCCAGTTTTGCCATGAGAGTCCACCATACCTACCTATGGATTGAGAAATATCCTTCCAAGTAAGTTGTCATGTTGCAAATCCGCTAAAATATGCATGATTTATTAGTGTGGGAGAAATTAGCTTTATACGATCTTGTGATATGGAAGTAATAAAAGCGACGGACTGCTTAATAAAGGTCCTTATCACAAGTGGCAATATAAAGCGAAGTTCTTCTATGCTAAGACTTTGTGCATCCAACCATAAAAACACATGACAACCACAGCTTCCCTTTGCGAAGGGCCTATCTATTACTCTTGTCTTATAAGTGTCAAGGTGAAATACACCTTTCCTTTGAACATTTTATCCTTTGGCAAGCACATTGTGTTGGAAAGATCCTGACATATATACCCACTTGGATGTAAGTTTTCATGATCTATTACTGTTGACATTACCCTTGAGGTAAAAGGTTGGGAGGCAACACCATAAGCCCCTATCTTTCTCTGTGTCCGATTAAAACTCCATAAACATAAATATTGCGTGAGTGTGAGCAATTGTGAAAGACTATATGATAGTTGAGTACGTAAGCTTGCTGAAAAGCCCTTATATTGACTCTTTCCGATGTTACGATAAATTGCAATTGCTTCAATGATCGAGATCAAAGTTTGTTAGTTTCCAATGAAGTTTATGATGCATACTTGATATTGTGGACGAATTGTTACTTTAGCATAAGAATCATATGACTGTATTTATATAAGTTGCTGTTATGAGAATGATCATGATGCCCTCATGTCCGTATTTTGTTTTTATCGACACCTCTATCTCTAAACTTGTGGACATATTTTTTGATATCGGCTTTCGCTTGAGGACAAGCGAGGTCTAAGCTTGGGGGAGTTGATACGTCCATTTTGCATCATGCTTATAAGTTGATATTTATTGCATTATGGGTTGTTCATACATGTTTTGTCACAATACTTATGCCTTTTCTCTCTTATTTTACAAGGTTTACATGAAGAGGGAGAATGCCGGCAGCTAGAATTCTGGGCGGAAAAAGGAGCAAACTCTAGAAACCTATTCTGCACAACTCCAAAAGCCCTGAAACTCCACAGAACATTGTTTCGGAAAATATAAAAAAATATCTGGCGGAAGAAACCCACGAGAGGGGCCACCGGCTGGCCTGGAGGGTGGGGGCGCGCCCCCCTTCCCAGGGCGCGCCCCCTGCCTCGAGGGCCAGCCGGCAGGCCCCGGGTGCCCATCTTCTCCTATATGAAGCGTTTTGACCTTGAAAAAATCATAAGGAGGCTTTCTGGACCAGACGCCGCCGTCTCGAGGCGAAACCGAGGCGGAAACCAATCTAGGGCTCCGACAGAGCTATTCTATCGGGGATACTTCGCTCCGGGAGGGGGAAATTGTCACCGCCGTCATCACCAACAACTCTCCCGTCTTGGGGAGGGCTATCTTGATCAACATCTTCACCAGAACCATCTCCTCTCAAACCCTAGTTCCTCTCTTGTATCCAATCTTTGTACCCAAACCTCAGATTGGTACCTGTGGGTTGCTAGTAGTGTTGATTACTCCTTGTAGTTGATGCTAGTTGATTTATTTGGTGGAAGATCATATGTTCAGATCCATTATGCATATTAATGCCCCTCTGATCATGAACAATATTATGTCTTGTGAGTAGTTACTTTTGTTCCTGAGGACATGGGAGAAGTCTTGCTATTAGTAGTCATGTGAATTTGGTCTTCGTTTGATATTTTGATGAGATGTATGTTGTCTCTTCTCTAGTGGTGTCATGTGAACGTCGACTACATGACACTTCACCATTATTTGGGCCTATAGGAAGGCATTGGGAAGTAATAATTAGATGATGGGTTGCTAGAGTGATAGAAGATTAAACCCTAGTTTATGTGTTGCTTCATAAGGGGCAGATTTGGATCCATATGTTTCAGGCTATGGTTAGGTTTACCTTAATACTTCTTTTGTAGTTGCGGATGCTTGCATTAGAGGTTAATCATAAGTGTGAGGCTTGTCCAAGTAATGGCAGCACCCAAGCACCAGTCCACCCACATACCAAATTATCAAAGTACCGAACGCGAATCAGATGATCGTGATGAAAACTAGCTTGGTGATAATTCCCATGTGTCCTCGGGAGCGCTTTCCTTTATATAAGAGTTTGTCCAGGCTTGTCCTTTGCTACAAAAAGGATTGGGCTACCTTGCTGCACCTATTTACTTTTACCATTTGTCACTTTCTACCAATTATCTTATCACAAAACTATCTGTTACATGTAATTTCAGTGCTTGCAGAAAATACCTTACTGAAAACTGCCTATCATTTCCTTCTGCTCCTCGTTGGGTTCGACACTCTTACTTATCGAAAGGACTACGATAGATCCCCTACACTTGTGGGTCATCACCCTGCAAAAACAAGTTAGACGTCCTCTACTTTGTTGTTGCAAGTTTTACGTGGCTGCTACGGCCTTAGCAAGAACCGTTATTACCTATGCATACAAAAGCACAACGATTTTTCGTCAAGTGTGTGTTGTTTTAAGCTTCACAAGGACCGGGCGTAGCCACACTCGATTCAGCTAAAGTGAGAGAGACAGACACCCGCCAGTCACCTTTAAGCAACGTGTCCTCATAACGGTGAAACCAGTCTCGCGTAAGCGTATGCGTAATGTCGTTCCGTGCCGCTTCATCTCACAATACCGCCAAAACAAAGTATGACATGTTGGTAAGCAGTATGACTATTATCGCCCGCAACTCATTGTGTTCTACTCATGCATATCATCTACGCATAGACCTGGCTCTGATACCACTGTTGGGGAGCGTAGTATTTCAAAAAAATTCCTACGATCATGCAAGATCTATCTACTAGATGCATAGCAACGTGAGGGGAGAGTGTGTCTACATACCCTTGTAGACCGAAAGTGGAAGCGTCTAGTGATGCGGTTGATGTAGTCGAACTTTCTTCGCGGTCCAATCGATCAAGCACCGAACGTACGGAGCCTCCGCGTTCAACACAGTTCAGCTTGATGACGTCCCACGAGCTCTTGATCCAGTAGAACTTCGCAGGAGAGTTTCGTCAGCACGACGGCGTGCTGACGGAGATGATGAAGCTACCGACGCAGGGCTTCGCCTAAGCACTGCAACGATATGACCGAGGTGTGTTTCTATGGAGGGGGCACCGCACACGGTTGGGAGAGATCAACTTGATCAACTTGTGTGTCTAGAGGTGCCCCCCTGCCCCCGTATATAAAGGAGCAAGGGGGGAGGCCGGCCGGCCCCTATGGCGTGCCCTAGGAGGGCTACTCCTACTAGGAATAGGATTCCAATCCTATTCCTAGTAGGAGTCCACCAAGAGGGAGAGGGGGAAGGAAGAAGAGGGAGAGGGAGAAGGAAAGGGGCGCCCCCCTCCTTTCCTTGTCCAATTCAGACAAAGCGGGAGGGGTGCGAGGCCCGGCCCTGGCCGGCCCTCTCTCTCTCCACTAAGGGCCCAAGTGGCCCATTAGTTCCCCGGGGGGTACCCACACCCCTCCGCCACTCCGGTTTAATCCGAAACTTTTCTAGAACACTTCTTGTGTCTGAATATAGTCGTCCAATATATCAATCTTTACGTCTCGGACATTCCGAGACTCCTCGTCATGTCTGTGATCCCATCTGAGAATCTGAACTACCTTCGGTACATCAAAACTCATAAACTCATAATACCGATCGTCATCAAATGTTAAGCGTGCGAACCCAACGGGTTCTAGAACTATGTAGACATGACCGAGACTCATCTCCGGCCAATAACCAATAGCGGAACCTGGATGCTCATATTGGCTCCTATATATTCTATGAAGATCTTTATCGGTCAAACCACATAACAACATACGTTGTTCCTTTTGTCATCGGTATGTTACTTGCCCGAGATTCGATCATCGGTATCTCAATACCTAGTTCAATCTCGTTACTGGCAAGTCTCTTTACTCGTACCGCAATACATCATCTTGTGACTAACTCATTAGTCATTTGGTTGCAAGGCTTATTATGATATGCATTACCGAGAGGGCCCAGAGATACCTCTCCGACACTTGGAGTGACAAATCATTTTCTTGATCTATGCCAACACCACGAGCACTTTCAGAGACACCTGTAGAGCATCTTTATAATCACCTAGTTACGTTGTGACGTTTGATAGCACATAAGGTGTTCCTCCGGTATTCGGGAGTTACATAATCTCATAGTCATAGGAACATGTATAAGTCATGAAGAAAGCAATAGCAGTAAAACTAAACAATCATAGTGCTAAGCTAACGGACGGGTCTTGTCCATCACATCATTCTCCTAATGATGTGATCCCGTTGATCAAATGACAACTCATGTCTATGGCTAGGAAACATAACCATCTTTGATCAATGAGCTAGTCTAGTAGAGGCATACTAGGGACACTCTGTTTTGTCTATGTATTCACACATGTACTAAGTTTCCGGTTAATACAATTCTAGCATGAATAATAAACATTTATGATGATATAAGGAAATAAATAATAACTTTATTATTGCTTCTAGAGCATATTTCCTTCACCAAGATCATCAGTTGTGCCAGTTGTCGAGCCCAGGACTACACTTTCAGCACCTGCAACCACTTCCATAGATGTTCCTCTAGTGTCAACTCCTCCAGGTCCTCGCACATCTTCAGAAGCATTTGCAGATGCCCTCATCTCCACGCCATCTACGCACACTAGAGAAACCAGCCAGAAGACCCCTTCAGAAGCTCCCGGAGATTGTGCCTAGAGTGCCACATAGCACTATGCATTTTCAAGCTTTTTGGTAACTTGTTGCCAAAGGGGGAGAAACTGTATAGATCATTAGGCTTCGAGAGAGAGAGAGAGAGTGTGTGTGTGTGTGTGTGTTTTGCTTTCTGTTACCTCTCTTTCTTGTTTGATTCCTATGCTACAATATTTGTGCTCGTGTGTGAGATACTCTTATGATCATGTGCTTGATCATACTATGCCCTAATGTGTGCTTGCATGATGCTATCTATGATACTTGTGTATGATCAATCATGCTAACCCTTGGTGATGAGAGCATGTTATTTAAATATTATCATTTTGAGCGCTCCACCAAGATGTATGTCACATGGAAGAGTGACCCATGATCCTAATCGATTGTGCATTTGCATTCAAAAGCATATTTTAAATAATGCACAAATTTAGGGGGAGCTCTTACTTCTCACATACTTCTCAAAGCGACAATGTATTTCATTCATATTATCATTTGTCTAAGCTTTGATCTATATGTTGTCATCAATTACCAAAAAGGGGAGATTGAAAGTGCAACTAATCCCCGGGTGGCTTTGGTAATTCATAACAACATGTAGCTCATTGAACTAATATACATCCAAGTTAAATATTCCAGGAAGTTCAATGATTGGCTTGGCTTGGACTAGAGATGTGGACCCCTCAAAATGGTAAGGACAATATTGGCAAAAGCTCAAGACTCCTCATTTTCATTTTAGTGATCCAAGATCTCATTGAGTCCATAGGAAAGCCAATACTATTAAAAGGGAATGAGGTGTTTCTTAATGGTCTACTTGCTCAAGTGCTTAGTGATATTGCTCCAAAACCCTCAGCCACTTTCTCATTTACAACTATGTCCAAAACCCAAATTCAAACTTGGCCCCACCGATTTGATCTATCCGGTGCCACCGAGTTCATTTGACACAGCCACTGCCAGAAACCCTAGACAATTCGGTCACACTGATACGGATCTCGTTCTCACCGAGATGGCGTAGCAAACTCTCTGTTTCCCTTCGTAACATTTTGGTCTCACCAAGAAGAGAGATCAGTCCCACTGAGTTTGCATGGTAAACTCCTTGTTTCCCTTCGTAACATTTGGGTCTCACCAAAAATGGCGATCGGTCCCATCGAGTTTGCTGGACCAACTATATGTTTCCTCATTGCTGAAATCGGTCTCACCGAGTTCATGAAATCGGTCTCACCGAGATGAGGTTTTTCCCTAGCCCTAGCACATCGATCCCACCAAGTTGATCATGTCGGTCCCACCGAGATTCCTAGCATTCACATTTTGAACTGCTTCGATCTCATCGAGTTCGTCTGTTCGGTCTGACCGAGTTGGGTCAAATGTGTGTGACAGTTGGATTTTGTGTGGAGGCTATATATATCCCTCCACCCCATATCCATTTGTGAGAGAGCCATTAGAACGTGCCTACACTTCCACTACTCATTTTCTGAGAGAGAACGACCTACTCATGTGTTGAGATCAAGACATTCTAATCCAACCACAAGAATCTTGATCTCTAGCCTTCCCCAAGTTGCTTTCTACTTAAATCATTTTTCCACCATAGCCAAATCTTTGAGAGAGAGTTGAGTGTTGGGGAGACTATCATTTGAAGCACAAGAGCAAGGAGTTTATAATTATCACACCATCTATTACCTTTTGGAGAGTGGTGTCTCCTAGATTGGTTAGGTGTCGCTTGGGAGCCTCTGAAGATTGTGGAGTTGAACCAAGAAGTTTGTAAGGGCAAGGTGACCGCCTACTTCATGAAGATCTACCCGAGTGAGGCAAGTCCTTCGTGGGCGATGGCCATGGTTGGTTAGACAAGGTTGCTTCTGATACGTCCATTTTGCATCAAGCTTATATGTTGATATTTATTGCATTATGGGATGTTATTACTTGTTTTGTCACAACACGTATGCCTTTTCTCTCTTATTTTACAAGGTTTACAAGAAGAGGGAGAATGCCGGCAGCTGGAATTCTGGGCTGGAAAAGGAGCAAACTATGGAAACCTATTCTGCACAACTCCAAAAGCCCCGAAACTCCACAGAACTCTGTTTCAGAAAATATAAAAAATATCTGGCGAAAGAAGTTCACGAGGGGGGCCATCGGCTGTCCACGAGGGTGGGGGGCGCCCCCCCCCCTCTCAGG
>LR738710.1:531722504-531753981 GCA_902687465.1 Secale cereale | reverse complement strand
CCCCCGATGCCCATCTTCTCCTATATGAGGTGTTTTGACCTGGAAAAAATCATAAGGAGGCTTTCGGAACCAGACAACGCCGTCTCGAGGCGGAACCGAGGCGGGAACCAATCTAGGGCTCCGGCAGAGCTATTCTGCCAGGGATACTTCCCTCCGGGACGGGGAAATTGTCACCGCCGTCATCACCAACAACTCTCCCATCATGGGGAGAGCTATGTTCATCAACATCTTCACCAGCACCATCTCCTCTCAAACCCTAGTTCATCTCTTGTATCCAATCTTTGTACCCAAACATCAGATTGGTACCTGTGGGTTGCTAGTAGTGTTGATTACTCTTTATAGTTAATGCTAGTTGGTTTATTTGGTGGAAGATCATATGTTCAGATCCATTATGCATATTAATACCCCTCTGATCATGAACAATATTATGTCTTGTGAGTAGTTACTTTTGTTCCTGAGGATATGGGAGAAGTCTTGCTATTAGTAGTCATGTGAATTTGGTCTTCGTTCGATATTTTGATGAGATGTATGTTGTCTCTCCTCTAGTGGTGTCATGTGAACGTCGACTACATGACACTTCACCATTATTTGGTCCTATAGGAAGGCATTGGGAAGTAATAAGTAGATGATGGGTTGCTAGAGTGACAGAAGCTTAAACCCTAGTTTATGCGTTGCTTCGTAAGGGGCTGATTTGGATCCATATGTTTCAGGCTATGGTTAGGTTTACCTTAATACTTCTTTCGTAGTTGCGGATGCTTGCATTAGAGGTTAATCATAAGTCGGAGGCTTGTCCAAGTAAGGAAAGCACCCAAGCACCGGTCCACCAACATACCAAATTATCGAAGTACCGAACGCGAATCAGATGATCATGATGAAAACTAGCTTGACGATAATTACCATGTGTCCTCGGGAGCGCTTTCATTTATATAAGAGTTTGTCCAGGCTTGTCCTTTACTACAAAAAGGATTGGGACACCTTGCTGCACCTTATTAACTTTTACCTTTTGTCACTTGCTACCATTTACCCTATCAGAAAACTATCTGTTACCTATAATTTCAATGCTTGCAGAAAATACCTTACTGGAAACTGCCTATCATTTCCTTCTGCTCATCGTTGGGCTCGACAATCTTACTTATCGAAAGGACTACAATAAATCCCCTACACTTGTGGTTCATCAAGACTCTTTTCTGGCGCCGTTGCCGGGGAGTGAAGCGCCTTTGGTAAGTGGAATTTGGTAAGGAAAATTTTATATAGTGTGCTGAAATTCATTGTCACTTGTTACTATGGCTCCAAATCCTTTGAGGGGCTTGTTTGGGGTATCTTCACCCCGATCAGAAGAGCAAAGAGTTGCTCCTCAACCTACTGCACCTACTGAAAATGTTTGTTTTGAAATTCCTTTGGGTATGATAGAGAAACTGCTTGAAAATCCTTTTACAAGAGACGGAACACTGCATCCCGATTTACATCTAATCTATGTGGATGAAGTTTGTGGATTATTTAAGCTTGCGGGTATGCCCAAGGATGTTATCAAGAAGAAGGTCTTCCCTTTATCTTTGAAGGGAGATGCATTGACATGGTTTCGGCTATGCGATGATATTGGATCAAGGAACTATAATCATGTGAAGTTGGAATTTCATCATAAGTTCTACCCTATGCACGAGGTTCATCGTGATCGTAATTATATTTATAATTTCTAGCCTCGCGAAGGAGAAAATGTCGCTCAAGCTTGGGGGAGGCTTAAGTCAATGTTATATTCATGCCCCACTCATGAGCTCTCAAGAAAAATGATCATTCAAATTTTTTATGCTCGGCTTTCCCTCAATAATCGCACCACGCTCGATAATTCTTGTTCTGGCTCTTTTATGATGAAGACTGTTGAATTCAAATGGGATTTATTGGAAAGAATTTAACGCAACTCTGAAGATTGGGATCTCGGCGAAGGTAAGGAGTTAGGTATGACCCCTAAGTTTGATTGTGTTAAAGCTTTTATGGATACCGATGTTTTCCGTGAGTTTAGCACTACATATGGACTTGACTCTGAGATAGTAGCTTCTTTTTGTGAATCTTTTGCTACTCATGTTGATCTCCCCATGGAGAAGTTGTTTAAATACCATCCCCCTATTGAAGTAAAAGTAGTTGAACCTATTAACGTTGAAGAAAAGACTATCACTTATAATGTTGATCCTATTGTTCCTACTGCTTATATTGAGAAACCACCTTTCCCTGTTAGGATAAAGGATCATGCTCAAGCTTCAACCCTAGTTCGTAAGAGTAATACTGGAACACCTACACCCTCTGAGCAAATTAAAGTTGAACCTAGTGTTGCTATGGTTAAAGATCTCTTGGTAGAAGATTTAGATGGACATGTTATTTACCTCCAAGAAGAGTCTGCTAGAATGGCCAAACCCAATGCTAGGAATAGACATAGACATGTTGTAGGCTTGCCTGTTATCTCTGTTAAGATAGGAGATCATTCCTATCATGGTTTATGTGACGTAGGTGCTAGTGCGAGTATTAACCCTCTTGATTTATATCGAGAAATTATGCATGATATTGCACCTGTTGAGTTAGAAGGGATTGATGTCACGATTAATAAGCTAGCTAATAGAGACACTATTTAACCAGTTGGGATTGTTAGAGATGTTGAAGTCTTGTGTGGGAAAGTTAAATACCCTGCCGATTTTCTTGTTCTTAGTTCCACACAAGATGAATTTTGTCCCATTATATTTGGTAGGCCCTTCTTGAATACTGTTAATGCCAAGATAAACTGCGTGAAAGATATTGTTACTGTGGGATTAGGGGATATGTCTCATGATTTTAACTTTGCTAAATTTCATAGACAACCCCTTGAAAAGGAATCACCTGGTAAGGATGAAATTATTGGTCTTGCTTCTATTTCCGTGCCCCCTAATGATCCTTTAGAACAATACTTGCTCGACCATGAAAATGATATGCATATGAATGAGAGAAGGGAAATAGATGAAATATTCTTTAAACAGGGACCCGTATTGAAAAACAACTTGCCTGTTGAAATCCTAGGGGATCCTCCTCCACCCAAGGGTGATCCCGTGTTTGAACTTAAACCTTTGCCTGATAATCTTAAGTATGTTTATCTTGATGAAAAGAAGATATATGTTGTTATTATTAGTGTTAACCTTTCAGAGCAGAAAGAAGAAAAACTATTGAAAACTCTGAAGAAGCATCGTGCTGCTATTGGATATACTCTGGATGATCTTAAGGGCATTTGTCCCACTATATGCCAACACAAGATAGATTTGGAAGAAAATGCTAAAATGGTTATTGATCATCAGCGATGGTTAAATCCTAAGATGAAAGAAGTGGTAAGGAAGGAAATACTAAAGCTTCTAGAGGCAGGTATTATCTAAAGCCAGTGGGTAACTCATGTCCATTGTGTCCCTAAGAAGGGAGGTATGACTGTCGTTCCTAATGATAAAGATGAATTGATCCCGCAAAGAATAGTTACAGGTTATAGGATGGTAACTGATTTCCGTAAGTTAAATAAAGCTACTAAGAAAGATCATTACCCCTTGCCTTTTATTGATCAAATGCTAGAAAGATTATCCAAGCATACTCATTTTTGCTTTCTAGATGGTCATTCTGGTTTCTCTCAAATACCTGTGTCAAAAGGGGATCAAGAAAAGACAACTTTTACTTGTCCCTTCAATACCTTTGCTTATAGACGTATGCCTTTTGGTTTATGTAATGCACCTGCTACCTTTCAATGATGCATGATGGCTATATTCTCCGATTTTTGTGAAAAGATTGTTGAGGTTTTCATGGATGATTTCTCCGTTTACGGAACTTCTTTTGATGATTGCTTAAGCAACCTTGATCGAGTTTTGCAGAGATGTGAAGACACTAATCTTGTCTTGAATTGGGAGAAATGCCACTTTATGGTTAATGAAGGCATTGTCTTGGGACATAAAATTTCTGAAAGAGGTATTGAAGTGGACAAAGCTAAAGTTGATGTTATTGAAAAGATGCCATGTCCTAAGGACATCAAAGGTATACGAAGTTTCCTTGGTCATGCCGGGTTTTATAGAGGTTCATAAAGGACTTCTCCAAAATCTCCAGGCCTCTGACTAATGTCTTGCAAAAAGATATTCCTTTTGTCTTTGATGATGATTGTCTAGAAGCGTTTGAAATACTTAAGAAAGCATTGATCTCGGCACCTATTGCCCAGCCTCCTGACTGGAATTTACCATTTGAGATTATGTGCGATGCTAGTGATTATGCTGTAGGTGCTGTTCTAGGGCAAAGAGTTGATAAGAAATTGAATGTTATCCAGTATGCTAGTAAAACTCTAGATAGTGCCCAAAGAAATTATGCTACTATTGAGAAAGAATTTTTAGCAGTTGTATTTGCTTGTGATAAGTTTAGACCCTATATCGTTGATTCTAAAGTAACTATTCACACTGATCATGCTGCTATCAAATACCTTATGGAAAAGAAAGATGATAAACCTAGACTTATTAGATGGGTTCTCTTGCTGCAAGAATTTGACTTGCATATTATTGATAGAAAGGGAGCTGAGAACCCCGTTGCAGACAATTTGTCTAGGTTAGAGAATATACTTGATGACCCACAACCTATTGATGATAGCTTTCCTGATGAACAATTAGTTATCATAAGTACTTCTCGTACTGCTCCATGGTATGCTGATTATGCTAATTATATTGTTGCTAAGTTTATACCTCCTAGCTTCACATACCAGCAAAAGAAAATGTTCTTCTATGATTTGAGACATTACTTTTGGGATGACCCACATCTCTATAAAGAAGGAGTACATGGTATTATTAGACGTTGTGTACTTGAGCATGAACAGGAACAGATCCTACGCAAGTGCCACTCCGAAGCTTATGGAGGACACCATGCGGGAGATAGAACTGCACACAAGGTATTGCAATCCGGTTTTTATTGGCCTACTCTCTTCAAGGATGCTCGTGAGTTTGTCTTATCTTGTGATGAATGTCAAAGAATTGGTAATATTAGTAGACGTCAAGAAATGCCTATGAATTATTCACTTGTTATTGAACCATTTGATGTTTGGGGCTTTGATTATATGGGACTGTTTCCTGCCTCTAATGGGTACACACATATTCTAGTTGCTGTTGATTACGTTACTAAGTGGGTAGAAGCTATTCCAACTAGTAGTGTTGATCACAACACCTCTATTAAGATGCTTAAAGAAGTTATTTTTCCGAGGTTTGGGGTCCCTAGATATCTAATGATTGATGGTGGTTCACACTTTATTCATGGTGCTTTCCGTAAGATGCTTGCTAAATATGATGTCAACCATAGAATTTCATCCCCCTATTGATGTAGGGTGGAACCCTAGATGGCCGATCTTTCACGAAATGGAGGGGATCCCACGATGAACACAAAGAACACGATAGGGGAACACGAGGGGAAACAGGAGAGAATCACTCAAACCAACAAGAACAAGTCACACATATGCTAGATCCTCGAAACACAAAGAGATACAAGATCCATGATCAACAAGGGACGATACAAAGGGTAACCGGTTCTTCTCCGTGAGGAGGTCTTGGGTTATCCCATAGGATCTTCTCCGTGAAGGAGGTCTTGAATCCGTGTGGATCTTCTCCGTGGAGGCGCCGCAGTCACTCCCAAGGAGATGAACCACTAGTGGATGAGAAAAGCTTTGTCTCAAATGAGCTAAACCTAAGCTAACCCTAACTAGGAGGAGGTGGAGGAGTATATATAGTCTAGGGCCACGAAGGGGTAAGTGGGAGAGGCCTACATGGGCCTCTGGCCCGATAACTGTGTGCAGACAGCATGTAGCGGACGTGCGACGGCTACCGGACATCCGGTGGCTCGCGAGGGTCCGGACGTCCGAAGTCTTCGGACTTCCGCTATTTTCCTTCAGTGATCGCCATTACGGACATCCGGTGGTTGCCGGTCGTCCGGTCGCCTAGGACACGTCGGTCGTCCGGTGGAGACCGGACGTCCGGAGCCTGTAGCTTTTCCAGCAGCTTCTCTTGATCCTTGTACTTGGTGTCCTCGCCGTCTTGTCCAATGCTCCTAGCTGTTCCATGGCCTCCTTCTTGGTTCTTGAGGTCTCGTCGAAGTGAACATGGTGATGATCGTGGGATGCTCCGTATCATCCCCCCCCCCTTGGGAAAGATCCGACCTCGGATCGAAAAACTCATCACCATGGAAACGGTTGTCGTGGACGGACTTGTAGTTGGACCGAGATGAAGACTTGGCGTAATCCAAGTAGTCCAAGGTGTCGCCAGAGTGGTATACATGCAAGAAGAGAAAACACAAACGACACTCGGAAATACAATGGTTAGCGCACAAGTGTCTATCATGTAAGAATGGGTCCATGTGACAAGTTTGGGCATGGCAAGGCACAAGATGCTTATCTAAAAGATGTACAATGACATGTAAAGCATTCATGTGAGAAAATTCATTTGTTCTGCACACTAAGGTAGGGTAATTGGCATGGTGCACAAAGCTACAATTTCTACCATTGTGCAAAATGATGTCATAGTGTGATGGTTTATCAAGAGCATGAACATGGCAATGGGTGCTCAATATGACTATGTGATCATGCAATTGATGTTTGGCAATGTGATCAATATGTATGAATATTCCATCAAGGAAGATCACAACAAATGTGCTAAGGAAATGCACAATCTCATATATAATGGATGACATGGGAATACATGATGCAACAAGGCAATCATAATGTGAGTCAATCCATGCATAAGATGCAAATTTGTCACGAGTAGTGTTGTACCATTGGTCAATGTCGTGGCATGAGTGGAGTTCCGAAGGTGCATCCAGTAAGACCGAGCGCTCCTCAACTTGAAGGTCCATAGGGTCCATCTCCAATGCCGGTCCTCCATCCAATAGATGTATCATGTAGACAACAAGAAGGAAACAACAATGAAAGAATGACCCATTGAATATGCGTAATTGAGGATGGCTCAAATGGAAGGAGTTCACCTTTAGGAGATTCTCGCAAATGTTGGTGTTGCGCATCATGTACGCCTTCGCATGATCAAGTTGTCGCATGACGACACCGCCTTGTGAATCCTTCAAAATGAAAGAACATGACAAACACTCGGAAAAACAAATGAGGTTAGCCATAATGCAAAACCTAGCATTCGTGCGGGAAAATACCCAATAAGTGCTTGCAACATTCTTATCATAAGAAAGTACAAGGGAATGTGGCATGGTATGTAAGCATATGATGCGATAACAACCAAAGGCATAAGGCTCAAACAAACAAGCATGCATCACAAGTATGGTGTCCATGTCTCCAAGATCAACAAACATAGCATTGTTGCACTCGATACAAGTAATGAGAGATGCAACTATTGGAGACAAATGACAATGATCAATGTGGATCATGTGAAATGCATGAACATATATGTCATCAACCCAAGAAAGCAAGTAATAGTGGAACATGGGTGATGCAACATAGCAAGCAATCATAGTGATCATGTCAAACAAGCTAGTAGTGCGAAGATGCAACATACTAGAGGTAATCATGTCAAGCATGTCATGGATGCAAATAGTAGGCATGAATAATGCACATGGCATAGTACAAGCACGAAAGCAAGATATGAGCAAAATAGCATCAATGTGTTGATGAGAGGTGTCGGGGAAACTGATCCACCCACGAACACCTATGGGGACGGAGCCCCTTTTCGGTACGGCAGGGGGCGGAGATCGCACGAAGAGCAGATCGAGGCGAGGCACATGAGCAGTTTACCCAGGTTCGGGCCGCACGGGTGCGTAAAACCCTACTCCTGCTTTGGTTTGTATTGAGTTCTTGCTCGGGAGCGCTGAGAGCTACAGTACACTTCAGCAGCTAACGAGACCGAGCGTGGGAGTGTTCGAATGGCTAACCCCCTTCTACGTTGCGCATGGGCCTCCTTTTATATGCTCAAAGGGGTCACCGACAGGTGGCAACGCAGTTGAGGGTAAAACTGGAAAAAGTGTGGTAGTTGGTACAGTGTTTTATACCTAACCCTGACGGCAGGGGACAAGGGCATTAAATGCCCATCGTCGTCGCCCAAACAGTGCAAAAAGGGCCGTCAAGGGTGCCACCGTTCGCCACGATGGCCACCTTGTCAGCGCCGCTTGCCACCGTGTACCCCTGGCTACACAGCCTTCCGCCACGTGCGCCTGGAAGGGTCCCAAAGTGGCACTTGGATGGACGTGCTGGAGCGCGGGTACTGAGTGGAAGCTTGCCGCGGCAAGCGCCTTGCCGCGGTCGCTATCTTGTCGCTTCCGGGAGCTTGTCGCTCACCGGGTCTTGCCGGGACACGTGGCGCGTCGCGGCAATTTTATTGAGATGCCTTGGTTGGCCTTCCCGGCAAGCTCCTCTTGCCAGGGTCTTGCGCCTTGAGTAGTCTTGTGCCTTGAGTGGCCTTCCCGGCAAGCTCCTCTTGCCGGGGTCTTGTCTCCTTGGCTTGGATACTTTGTTATTGAATGGCTCCAAAGGAAACACGGAGGACCGTGGCGGCCACCCGGCAAGCCTTGCCGCGGGGCGCTGCGACTGCCCGTGCACAAGTTCGGGATACTAAGGGTACCCCTACTTTAGTACACCGACAGGAGCCCCCGGGCCTGGGCCATACACGGTGCCGAGTGCTGTTGGGCCAGGCCCAAAACAGTGCACGGGTACGCGCGGCCTGGGTCATGCCGTATCTTTCTCCGTATCCACCGCGCCCTCCCTTAACGACACGCGTTTAATGCGGCGTCGTGAGAGGGATCATGGGCAGTTTCTTTATTCGGAAATGCGGAACGTCCGCCCCCTCCCCCCTTATAAGCAGGGGAAACAGGGGCAGTTCGTCCATCCGCCCGTTGCTACTCCTTGAAAACCTCCGCCGCTCCCCTTCTTCCCGAAGCCGAAAGAGAGCAGCGCTCCGCCCCCCATCGCCACCAGCACCACCAGCACCGTCGACCTCCCTCACCGCTTCCGCCATGGCTCTGAAAGGCGAGAAGGGGAAGACTGCGAAGTCGACCAAGGCGCTGCGTCTCGCGGCGTTGCGAAAGAAGCGGGCGGTCTTCGCCCCTCCCCCCCCCAAGCTTGCCGCGAAGGAGCTGAGGGAGAACTTCTACCTTTTCTGGTCGGGGGAGACGCGGGCGCACCCGCGCACGAAGGTACTCCCAGCCGTCGCTTGCAACATGTATCCGAATGGATACGCTTTCTTCGCCTTGTTCTTCTACTGCGGGCTCTGCCCGCCTTTCTCTGAATTCTTCTGCGATATCATGAACACCTATGGGCTCCACCTCCTTGACTTCACCCCCAACGCCGTTCTGACCATGGCAGTTTTCGCACATCTCTGCGAAAACTTTGTCGCAGTCAATCCCAATGTAGCCCTTTTCCACCACTCCTTTACGCCTCGAGTTGAGAGTGGAGAGCCTTTGTCCGGCGGAGTATCCTGGATCTCGAGGGTCCACAAGAAGGAAGCTTATCTGGAGGGGGAGCTCCGCAGCAAATGGGAGGAATGGAGGGCCAATTGGTGTTGGATCGTCGAGGAGGACTCGCAGCCATTTACTGCCCGGCGCCAAGCCCCAGTAAGACGCGGCAAGGATTGGAGCGACTTGGCCCCGGAAGACAGCAGGCTGAAGATCGCCACCGCCCGGATCCAACGTCTCAGGGCTGTCGGGCTCACCGTGGGCGCAGTGGGCGCAGATTTTCTTCGCCGCCGCATCGCCCCCTTGCAAGAGAGGAAGAGGCCCGCTTGGGAGTTCGAGAACGCGGCGGATATTATGAGGTTGCGCCCGGGCCTCAATTATAACTTCACTGTCCAGGAGCTCAACGCGATGCTCCAGGAGCTGTTCAAATATGACCTCAATCATCCTGAGGTCTTCAGGTTGCCGAAGCGTGTCGTCCCACTGTGCAACAACTCCGCGCTCAGCCGCATCCGCGCAATGATGCCGCTGTGCGACTCGCACGGGATTGACCCAACTTGGCAAGAGCCTGCAGATGAAGCCGTGCAGGAGTTCTACGACAACCTGGAAGAAACGCCAATCCACTTCGACGAGAAGAAAGGCCTCACCCGCGACACCACTGACCCGGAGATGGCGTACATTGCCACCAGGCTGGAAGAGGCGGCGGCAGCCGCAGCCGCAGGTGAGTTCGGGTTCACCGTAGAGGAGGCAGAGGCGGCAAGCCTCGCCGAGCGAGAGGAGTTTATCAGCGCAGGAAAGCTTGCCGGCGAGGAAGAGCCTGTCGTGGTCGTCGCCGAGCCAAGCGAGCCCGTCGAGCGTGACGCTGAGCCAAGCGATCCGTCGAGGACACGAGCGGCTCGCTACAGATCGCCTCCTCCTCGTCGTCTTCACGCAGCTCGCCACCAGCAGAGCCTCCAGCTCCACCAAGAAGGCGTCTCCGCAAGGCCGAGGACGTAACGGAGCGGCAGACGGGCCAACATCTGCCGCGCCGCGCGACACGCTCCACCATGGCAAGTAAGGTTGCCGCAGGAGCGCCTCGCGCATCGGCTGCAACTGGAGCGGGGTCTTCCCAGACCGCCGCTTCTGCTCCTGTCGCTCCTCACGCCTCGGCGGCAGCCGGAGCGGGGTCATCTTAGACCACCGCCACTGCTCCCGCCAAGCGGCCAAGGGAGCCTACTCCTCCGCCTCCTCGCGCCGGGACGCGTGAGCCAGACTTCGACTTCTCCGCGCTCAGCTCCGACGAGGAAGAAGAAGAGTAAGATTTTGTTGTTCTTGGATTTCTTCGATTCTTGCTGTTTGGTCTTGTATCTCCTTTGCCTCACTCTAAACCTGTTCCCTTTTTCAGAACTCTAGCCCAGAGGGCAGCAAACAGAGCCAAGGCCCCGGTGATTGTCATCGAGGACGAGCCTACCGCAACGGCAGGGGGTGCGCCTGAGACAAACTTGCCGGACCCGGCAACTGGTCATCGGAGCAGCCCCCAGCGCAGCCCCCAGCGTAAGTGTTTGGTTTACTTTCCACTGTTAGGCGTGCGCGGGTGTCCTATCTTTGCTGACGTCTTGTTTGTTTATTTGTGTAGGAGCAGAGCAGCCACTTCAGGAGCGCCCGGAGACCGCTCCAGACGTGCCTTCTGCCTCAACTACGCCGCCAAGGGAAAGCTCTCCGGCAAGGGTTTCCCCGGCAAGGGAGAGTCCTCCGGCAAGGGGGAGCTCTCCGGCGAGGGACGACACCAGCGGCCCTCCGCCGGCGGAGACCGTGTCCACGCCGCCAAGGGAGAGTTCCCCGGCAAGGGACACCGCCAAGGAGCCGGCTCGCGCAGGTAATCTCCTTGCTTCAAACTTCCCTTGGGCTTTCCTTCTTCTGATTCTTCTTTTTGGATATTTGCTTGACCGTTTTTCTCCCCTTTTTCGGCTGTCAGATCCATCTGCCACTGAGCCGATGGAGACTGAAGTTATTGCTGACGACGCCATTGCCACCGAAGAAGTAGCCGTCGCTGACGATCCTGCCGGCGCAGAGGCCGCCAAGACTGCCGCCGCAGCAGCTGGCGAGGGGGCTGGCGATCGCACTGACGGCCCTGAGGCCGCAGGAGCGCCAGGTGCTACACCGACCGTCGAGCCCTCCGCTGCTACCGCAGCCTCCGGCTCCGCAGAGCCCGAGCCAGGCGCCTACTTGAAGGCCGGCGACGACGTTTTCATCAAGCTCCCCTGGGCCTCAAGCTCCAGGGCACCGATCGAGGGAGAAGTCTTCGACGGAGAGGTGCTCGCCTCCGCCGGGCTGACGCTTGTCGACGCGCCGAGCAGCAACGGTGAGCCTAAAGAGGAGCGACTGCTGCGTAGGCCAAGCTGGAGTCTCGCGAGGCACTTGCCGCGAGGGCGGGAGTGGATATGGAGAAGCGCACAGAAGAGCTCCGGGGCCTTCACCAAGCAGCTCTCCGGTCCTTGGCGGAGGAGCGGGAGCAGCTTGCCGAAGAGCGGACGGCCTTCTTTCTTGAGAAGGCCGAAGTCGAAGAGCAACAGCGGCTTGCCGCCGAAAAGTTATCTGCGCAGGAGGGCGAGCTGGCGCGGCGAAAGATCAAGCTCAGCGCTCACGAGGAGGAGCTTGCCGCGCGCGAGCAATCACTTGGCGGGGCCCTCCAAGAAGCAAAGGACGCTGCCGCAACTGCCGAGACCGCCAAGAAGGAACTGGAGGCGAAGGTGGCACAGCTGGAGGCCGACCTCAAGACGAGCGGCGAGGAGCTTGCCGCGCTCAAGGATGAGCGCGAGAAGGACGCCCACGGCCACTCAGAGTTGCAGGTCCGCCTCGCCGAGAAGGGCAAGGAACTCGTCGCCGCCAAGGATTCCAACGCCGATCTGGAGTTGAAACTGACCACCTTGACCCAAACGCTGGACGGCGCCAGGGAGCGGGAGGCGACCCTGAAGGAGGAGATCAGGGCCGAGAAGGCGTTGCTGGAGAGTGTTGTCGTCACCCAGAACATCTTCAGGGAGACCGTCGAGCACTGGACGGAGGGTCTTGTCAACGCTGCCGCAGACATCGACGGGGAGTTGGCGCAGCTGGGGGCGGAGTATCTCGGGTATTCCTCCGACGAGAATCTCCACCCCAGCGCCAAGCTCACCCTATTCTTCAAGGGCGTGGCGACGGCCCTCCAGCAACTCCGGGAGAAGATCCCAAAGCAGCTGGCGGACGAGTCGCGCAAGCTCTACGCGGGCGCCCTGCAAAAGGTGCTGATGAAGGTGGCCTTCCGCAACCTTGGCCTCAACCTCACCAACGTCCTCAGGTCCCTGCCGTCGGACGCTGATCTGGACGCGCTCAGGGCCCTTGTCGCACCTATCGTGGACAAGGTGAGCGGCATCAAGAGGGTTGAGGGCGATCGCGCAGATTAGGCTTGCCCGTTTTCTTCTTTCCTTGTCGCTGCTGATCATGTCATGAGAACAATCTGTTAGAGCTGCGACAAGCCACTTGTAATATAACTTTATTTTGGGTAATGGTTGCAATGTTATTTCCTTTACTTGATCCCTTGCTTTGTATGTTTTTGCCCTACGCTTTTAGGGAACTTGCCGATGCGGGCACCTTTGCCGCGAGCGCTGAGTGCGGAACGTCAGCAGCCTGCTGGCGATGCCGTTACCGACAAGAAACCTTGTCGCAACCAGTTGCAGCTCTCTTAAGTTGTTGAGCAAACTCGAAACAAAGTAAGGACGCGACACTAGTCGCGGCGCACTTAAGTCGTTGAGCGGACTCGAAACAAAGTAAGGGCGCAACTAGCTACGAGTTGGTTCCTCCGCGCACAGGTTTTCCATACAAAGCACGGTCGTTCAAGGAAGATAACTTAAAAATTTAAAAATCTGATTGCACAAACTTTGGCAACTTAGCTTTTGTGTTGTTTGGTTCCCGGCAAGGCGAAACTTTCTTGAACGACGCCTGGTCCATACCACTATCTTATCGTTATGGCTTACCGGGGGTAGGTGCTGCACAAAGTGTCAGATAACACATGCAAAATATAGAAAGCGTGAAATTGACAAGATGTGCGAGGCACATGAGCTTTACTGATGCACGGGGTCTGTGCCCGGCTTTGTACAAAGGATTACATGCAACAGCGGCAATACTTGTACAAAAGGTGGTTGCCGGAGCGGGTCGCGGCAACCGCGCCTTACGGGTAAAACTTACGAAGATGCTCGATGTTCCAGGAGTTGCTCACCGGAAATCCATCTTCGGTCTCAAGGCGGACAGCGCCAGGCCTAGTGACTCGTTTCACCCAATAAGGGCCTTCCCACTTTGGCGTCAACTTGTTGGAATTCTTGGCGGACTGAACGCGCCGAAGAACAAGGTCGCCTTCCTCGAGACTTCTAGCGTTAACTTTGCGGCTATGGTAGCGGCGCAAAGCTTACTGGTAGCGAGCAGCTCGTACAGCAGCCTGAAGACGGTCTTCCTCAAGGAGCAGCGCGTCATCTTGTCGCGGCTGCTCTTGCTCGAGCTCATCATAAGCGAGCACTCGAGGTGACCCGTATACGAGTTCCGTGGGGAGAACTGCCTCTGCTCCATAGACTAGAGCGAAAGGTGTCTGTCCAGTGGCTCGATTTGGCGTCGTCCTGATCGACCAAAGAACCACCGACAGCTCCTCGATCCAGTTTCTTCCGCACTTGTGCAGCCTGTCGAAAGTTTTGGTCTTGAGGCCACGCAGCACTTCAGCATTCGCCCTCTCCGCTTGACCGTTGCTTCTCGGGTGAGCAACAGAAGCGAAGCAGACCTTGGCGCCAAGATCTTGGACGTACTGCATGAAGGTGCGGCTCGTGAATTGCGTACCGTTGTCGGTGATGATCTTGTTAGGGATTCCGAAGCGGCAAACAATCGACCTGAAGAACTTGACTGCTGACTGTGCGGTCACCTTTCTCACTGGTTCCACTTCCGGCCACTTTGTGAACTTGTCGATTGCAATGTGCAAGTACTCAAAGCCCCCGGCTGCGCGGGGAAAGGGGCCGAGGATGTCGAGCCCCCAGACCGAAAATGGCCAGGATAAAGGGATCGTCTGGAGAGCTTGAGCTGGCTGGTGTATCTGCTTGGAATGGAACTGGCACGCTTCACACTTGGTTACTTGTGCAGTTGCATCCTGGAGGGCTTCCGGCCAAAAGAAACCTTGCGGGAATGCTTTGCCAGCAAGTGCTCTTGCGCCAATGTGGTGACCACATATGCCTCCATGTATCTCTGCCAACAGCTTTTGTCCGTCTTCCCGGGGAATACACTTCAATTTCACACCGTTGAGTCTTCTTCTGTACAGTGTGTTGTCAACAAACTGGTACATACTTGACTGTCGGGCTACTCTTTCTGCTTCTTCTTGCTCTTCGGGAAGTTCTCCTGTCTGGAGAAAACGGACGATCTGTTGTGCCCATGCTGGAGCTTGTGGCTCGACAACAAGGACTAAAGGCACATCTGCTGCTGCGGGAACATCCGCTTCTACAGCGAGATCATGCGGCTCAGCCGGAGCTTGATGTTCCCCGGCAAGCTTGCTGGAGCAAAACTTGTCGGGAGCGTTTGCTTCGACGGAACAAACCCTAGGGCTTGCCGGAGCAGACTGCTCCTCAGCATTCTTGGCGTTGATCTTGGGGACCTTCTTGGCGGCGGCTTCGGGAAGCTCTGCCGGTAGATAGTCACCAGAAATCAACTTCCTCTTCTTGCTTTGTCCAGTTAATGGTGTTACGGATGGTTGGGTCAGCTTGAGCACAAAGATCCCTGGTTCCACAGGTAACTTTAGTGCGGCGCACTTTGACAGGCCATCGGCGATGTCGTTCTGAGCTCTTGGTACATGCTCCATCTGCAGGCCGTCAAAGTGCTCTTCTAGCTTTCTCACTTCGTCAACGTAAGCTTCCATCAACGGACTCTGATAATTCTTGTTCACTTGGCGGACGACAAGTTGCGAGTCCCCCTGACAATGAGCTTCTTGATCCCAAGGTCTGCCGCGATCCTAAGACCGGCAAGCAAACCTTCATACTCTGCAGTATTGTTTGTTGCTTGCTCCTTGGGAAAATGCATTTGGACTACGTACTTGAGGTGCTCTCCGGTGGGTGCGACAAGCAGCACGCCAGCACCGGCGCCTTGTAGCGAGAAGGCACCATCAAAGTACATCAGCCACTCTTTGCTTGCTTCCTTGACGGGGATGCTCGTTTCTGGAATCTCTTCATCTGGTGTTGGCATCCACTCTGCTATGAATTCTGCCAATGCTCTGCTCTGGATAGTTGAAGTGCTCTCAAACTTGAGGCCAAAGCTTGACAGTTCCAGTGCCCACTCAACAATCTTGCCTGTTGCTTCTGGATTCTGCAGTATCCTCTTCAGCGGAAAGCGAGTGACAACTGTTATCTCATGTGCTTGGAAGTAATGGCGCAGCTTTCTCGAGGCCATGAGAAGACCGAAAAGCAACTTCTGCACACCAGAGTACCTTGACCTAGCCCCCTGCAGAAGGGAACTGACAAAGTAAACTGGGCGCTGCACCATTTTCTTCCGTATCTCCTCATGCGCCTGCGCAGATCCATCTTTGTCGGGACCAGAGCTTGTCGGGGAAGCCCCTTGCTTGTCGTTGGATGCACTTGTCGCGGTTGCTGGCTCATCATCTGCCTCCCTCTCCGCTACTAACGCAGCACTAACCACTTGATTGGTTGCCGCTAGATATAGCAGCAACTTCTCTTGTGGCTTAGGTGCGACAAGTATTGGAGTGGAGGACAGGTACCTCTTCAAGTCCTGCAGCGCAGCCTCCGCTTCCGGAGTCCATTTCATTGGACCCGCCTTTTTCAAAAATTTGAAAAACTGCAGGGCGCGCTCAGCTGACTTAGAGATAAACCTACTGAGAGCAGCCACGCAACCGGCAAGTCTTCGTACATCCTTGACGCTCTTTGGTGCTTCTATCTGCTCAATGGCCTTGATCTTGTCGGGATTGGCTTCAATTCCCCTCTGAGACACGAAGAACCCGAGAAGCTTGCCGGAAGGGACTCCAAACACACACTTCTCGGGGTTGAGCTTGAGCTGGATCTTGCGCAGATTCGCAAAGGTTTCTTCCAAATCTTGAATCAGAGTTGCCCTGTCTTTGCTCTTGACCATTATGTCATCCATGTATGCTTCTACATTTCTGTGAATCTGTGGCTCAAAAGTTGTATGGACTACCCTTGCAAATGTTGAACCAGCATTCTTCAAACCAAAAGGCATCCGTATGAAACAGTACGTGCCACATGGAGTGATGAATGCGGTCTTCTCCTCAGCTTCTTCTGCCATGAAGATCTGATGATATCCTGAGTATGCGTCAAGAAATGAAAGCAAATCACATCTGGCCGTGGAGTCAACAATCTGGTCAATGCGCGGCAAGGGAAATGGGTCTTTGGGACAAGCTTTATTCACATCGGTGAAGTTGATACAAAGCCTCCATTTACCGTTCGCCTTACGCACGACTACTGGATTGGCCAACCACGTAGGATGGAGCACTCCTCTGACAAGGCCTGCTGCTTCCAACTTCTTGATCTCTTCTGCTATGAATTCTTGGCGCTCCACTGCTTGTTTCCTGACTTTCTGCTTGACGGGCCGCGCGTGAGGACAGACGGCAAGCTTGTGCTCAATTACTTCCCTGGGAACGCCGGGGATGTCAGACGGTTGCCATGCAAACACGTCGACGTTCGCCCGCAGGAAAGCAACGAGCGCGCTTTCCTATTTAGGGTCAAGCGTGGCACTGATGGTGAAGGTACCACCAGTGCCGTCCTCCCTGGCGGACACCTTCTTGGTCTTTGGCGGAGCTGCCATCGTCTTCTTACACTTGCCGGTGGAGCTCGATGGCGCGTCCTCGACGGTAGCGCAGCACTCCGAAGAGGTGCGCTTGTCGGAGTGGGCCCCAGAGCTCTTGCCGGACTTGGTCTTCTTCTTCCCCCCGGGAGCTTCAGCGGCAAGTGTCTTGCTATCTGTTGCGGCTGCTGCTTCCCGGTAGATCTTGTCAGCGCAGATAAGGGCATCCTTCTTGTCGCCAGGGACAGAGATGACGCTTATCGGTCCTGGCATCTTCAGCATGTTGTATGCATAGTGAGAGGCTGCCATGAACTTGGCGAGTGTTGGACGGCCGAGTATTCCATTGTAAGGCAATGGAAAATCGGCAACGTCAAAAGTGACCCTCTCGGTCCTGAAGTTCAGCTCCCCGCCAAACGTCACTGGCAGCGTGATCTTCCCCTTTGGCTTGCTCCTTCCCGGGTTTATTCCTTGGAATGTGCCGGTCTCTTCGAGCTCGCTGTCAGGGATCTGGAGTTTCTGGAGTACAGTGGAGGAGATCAGGTTCAAGCCGGCCCCGCCGTCAACTAATATCTTGGTGACCTTGAGGTTGCGGATAGTTGGTGAAACCAACATCGGCAAGCACCCGACCGCAGTTGTGCGATCAGGGTGGTCCTCAATATCAAGGATGATAGGCGTGCTAGACCATTTCACGAGCTTGCACGATTCGACAGGTGGTTCTGCTGCATTAACTTCCCGCACCCACTGCTTGAGTTGGCGGTGTGAAGTATGCAGAGAAGCACCGTCCTCAACGCACAAAACCTCTATGGCTTTCTGGAACTCCTGCTCACTGTTCTCAACATCATCCATGTCCTCATCGTCGTCGTCGTCTTCATCCTTGTCGCGGCCGCGGGGAGGTCTGTCTCCTTGCCGCTGCTTGGCTTTGCCGCGACGTCCTCCCCGGCCGTTGAATTTCCGCTTCTTGCCGGATCCTCCATCACCTCCCTGGGCCTTCTCCTTGTCGCGTCGCTTGTACTCAACCTTCTACTTCTCGACGAGCTGTTCGACCCTCTTGTAGTTCTGGAGGTCATGGCCCTTTGGTGCGGTGGATCTTGCAGTACTACTTGTCGGTGTCGTCCTGCTTGTCGGCGGCCGCCACAGCCTGGCAGTTGGTGCACGCGGAAGTCTCCTTGCCGGAGCTACCAACTTTTGCCTTGTCGGCGCCACCTCCGTTGTCGGACTGCTCAACGACTAGCACCTCTTTGTTTTTCTTCTTCCTGTTGTTCCGCCGCCGGGTCTTCTTTGTCGGGGTGGCATCCTCACTGTCAGATCCCCCTGCGCCTGTATCCTCTCCGGGGAGTTTCCTTCCCTCTTCAGCACATGCACACTTGTCGGCCAGGGCATAAAGCTCACTGACGTCTCTGATCTTGAACATCGCCATCTCCTCCCTCATCCTGCGGTTACGCACGTTCTAATGGAACGCGCTGATGACCGCGGCAGGGTGGACGTCTGGGATGTTGTGCTGTACACGGCTGAACCTCTGGATATACTTGCGCAGGGGTTCTCCTTCCTTCTGGGCGAGCAGGTGAAGGTCACTTTCCTGGCCATGAGGTTTGTGGCCGCCTGTAAAGGCGCCGACAAACTGATGGCATAGGTCTGCCCAAGAAGAAATGGAGTTGTCCGGCAAGTGCATGAGCCAGGATTTGACGTTGGGTTTGAGTACCAGCGGGAAGTAATTGGCAAGGATTTTGTCGTCTCATCCCCCGGCAGCTTGCACCGCGATGGTGTAGATGCTGAGGAACTCCGACGGATGCGTCTTGCCGTCGTACTTCTCTGGTACGTCTGGCTTGAAATTCTTCATGCTGGGCCACTGGACTTGCCGCAGCTCACGAGTAAACGCAGGACAACCTACCGCGTACGGCAAGTCGCCTGGTCCCCCTGGCGCATGCATGTCGACAGCGGGCCCAGCGCGCTAGTCTGATTGGCGTCGCGCTTCTCTTCGGCGCGCGATGCGAGTACGAGCGTCTTCTTGTTGTCGCTCGTGGAGAACTTGGCGCTGATCGCGACGAGCTCGTGGATCTGATGACGCAGTGGAGTCGTCGTCGATGTTGATCCGGCAAGTCGGCAATTTTGGCCTTCGGGGCGGAGAGTGCACGGTGGTTGCACCCCCACTGGTCTTGTCGCCATCGGCCCGCGCCTGGCTGACTTGTCGCGGCTGTGATGTGCTCGGTTGCCGCGGAGTGTCGCCGTTGGCGAAGGCGATGAGACTCTGAATGGTGGCCCTCCAGTCGTCGGCTTTGTCTGCCGCTGGAGGGAAGTCTAGAAGCAGTTGAGCTCGTGCCAGAGCTTCTGCTGGAGTGGCGGGCAGCGGTGGCGAACGGTGCGAGGAGCGGGATATGCTCGGACTTCTAACTACGTTAGAAGGAGCAGTATCCCGTCCAGGCGATCGTGCCTTGCTCGTGCCAGCATGTTGGCGTGCATGCTGGTCTTGAGCAAACCCAGACCCACCAGCTTGACCTTGGCCCAGCAAGCGTATGGTACCGTGAGTACCATGACGCTGCCGGTCCCGCGCCTCCTAAGATGGGCGCGGTGCATGCACGGACGCCGAGGTCTTGGAGTGCGCCTGGTCATCGTGGGAGCCAGCTACACCGCCGATGGGCAGCGCAGCCTTGTCCTTGGACCTGGCAGCACCGTGAGTTCCCTCGTCGATGTCCGTTCTTCCGCCGGCGTCTATCCCACCAGCCGTTTGCTCCGGCGGTGGCGGGATCGACGCGGACGGTCCAGCTGCCTCCGAAGCCTTCTTCTTCGGCGGCATGTTGATGAAGATGATGAAGATCTAGCTCGTGTGGACGCCGGATCAGGTTCACACAACCTCGACGCACCCCTACCTGGCGCGCCAAAGATGTCGGGGAAACTGATCCACCCACGAACACCTATGGGGACGGAGCCCCTTTTCGGTACGGCAGGGGGCGGAGATCGCACGAAGAGCAGATCGAGGCGAGGCACACGAGCAGTTTACCCAGGTTCGGGCCGCACGGATGCGTAAAACCTTACTCCTGCTTTGGTTTGTATTGAGTTCTTGCTCGGGAGCGCTGAGAGCTACAGTACACTTCAACAGCTAACGAGACCGAGCGTGGGAGTGTTCGAATGTCTAACCCCCTTCTACGTTGCGCATGGGCCTCCTTTTATATGCTCAAAGGGGTCACCGACAGGTGGCAATGCAGTTGAGGGTAAAACCGGAAAAAGTGTGGTAGTTGGTACAGTGTTTTATACCTAACCCTGACGGCAGGGGACAAGGGCATTAAATGCCCATCACCGTCGCCCAAACAGTGCAAAAAGGGCCGTCAGGGGCGCCACCGTTCGCCACGATGGCCACCTTGTCAGCGCCGCTTGCCACCATGTACCCCTGGCTGCACAGCCTTCCGCCACGTGTGCCTGGAAGGGTCCCAGAGCGGCACGTGGATGGACGTGCTGGAGCGCGGGTACTGAGTGGAAGCTTGCCGCGGCAAGCGCCTTGCCGCGGTCGCTATCTTGTCGCTTCCGGGAGCTTGTCGCTCACCGGGTCTTGCCGGGACGCGTGGCGCGTCGCGGCAATTTTCTTGAGATGCCTTGGTTGGCCTTCCCGGCAAGCTCCTCTTGCCAGGGTCTTGTGCCTTGAGTAGTCTTGTGCCTTGAGTGGCCTTCCCGGCAAGCTCCTCTTGCCGGGGTCTTGTCTCCTTGGCTTGGATACTTTGTTCTTGAATGGCTCCAAAGGAAACACGGAGGACCGTGGCGGCCACCCGGCAAGCCTTGCCGCGGGGCGCTGCGACTGCCCGTGCACAAGTTCGGGATACTAAGGGTACCCCTACTTTAGTACACCGACAAGAGGCCATATGGAAATAGCAATGGGATATCAAGACTCTCCCAACACAAGAATCAACAATAGCATGGGGCACAAAGAAATCATGGCAATCGCTACTAGTATCTCCACCAAGCATGCAAATACACATAGGAGTATCATAATGGTGAATCATGAGTAAATGCAAGCAAGGGTCACAATTGCATGGCAAAGTCATAGCAAGAGGCACACAATAGTATGGGCATAAGGTGACAAGTGGTAAATAACCCATAGCCGTGTGATAGCCAAGTAAAAGAGATGCGTGTGGTGGTTGCGCAAAGAGAATGGTGGTAAGGAGATTCCACGGAATCCCAAATTGTCGTTGCTCTCAAGAGCTCTTTTCGTCAACTCATGGGATTGTGAGGTTGACGAGTTTGCAAAAGTACCTACACAAGACAAAGGCAAAGGAGAAATTGTATGTGTGTGGTATATGTACACATCGTCCATCATGATGCGCACGTGTGTGTGTGTTGGTTAGCACATAATATCCAATGCTCAAATAAATGAGATGCGTGATATAGAAACATGTCATCCATCATGAGAGGTTTGTTGTTATGTATGGCATAATGGAGACTCGCATGGTGTAATGCATCATCACAAGTAGGTAGAGCATTGTTATTCATGTAATGCATATGGTGCACACAATCAAGGTAATCATGCAAGGTATGAAATGCATCAAGATCTCCTAGTATGTATGAGGACATTATGGGGGTCTCCTCATGAGCATTAACGGAAACATTACATGGAGAATATTGACAACATCCAAAGCAAAGCATATTTGGAACAATGTGATCATGGCATGGTATATTAGATGAATTGCGCAAATCATGTAAAGGAAGCATGGCAATATCATCGCAAGAGAAACACATTCCAATGACCATCATCTTGTCATCTATGCCACAAGTGCAAATAGGATTCACTTTAATGGGGCATGCATAGTTACCATGTTGAGATTGTAATGATGCAATATGGGAGATCTCACTCATAGCATATGACAAGTTTAAAGGATTATCAAACATGATGTGACCAATAGAATTTTCACATGATATCCTATGGAGCATAGCATCACAACTAGGCAACTCAACATGCATCATCATATTCATCATAAATAGGTAAGTCAAGACATGAGGAAGTCGCACTAGCATGAAGCATGTCAATAGGTGTGTCAACATCATGCAAGCAATCATTCGCAAGATAGTCCACTAGTGGGACGAGAGAAGCACCATCACCTATTTTACCTTTGGAGCGTCGCTCATGAGTTGTAGGTGAGGTGTTCAAGATCCAATTGTTCTCATCTTCATCTTGATGGAACCATGTGGGTGGTGCATCGTCTTCCACCATGGCCATCGGGTTGTCCATTGGAGGGGCGGACTCGTCGAGGGTAGGCATGTCCTCTTGTATGAGACCTAGCACCAAAGAAAACACACTTGGAGTAGAGGTTAAGTCGTTAGAAATCATAGTGGCCTCACATGCCCTCTCAACTACCTCACTCACTAAGTGTTGTGGCTCACTCACTCCCGCGTGGATGCTCTCACTCATATGGTTGGTGGAGTCACTCAAATGGCTCTCAACCTCACATAGGAGAAGTGGCATGCTCTCATGTGTGGGGCTAGTGGTGGGCACACTCATCCTCTCAAGGGAAATGCTCTAAAGGTCACATATGGTGGAGTCACTCGTATCGCTCATGTGGTGGTGGCTCTCCTCACATGGGAATTGGGGCATCTCTTCGTATGTGGATGTCTAAGAGGTGTAGGTGCAATAGTCTCCATGCTCAACTTCCTCATCCGTAATGCCTCCAAAGATGAATGATGTGGGATGTGGCAAATTATCACGCTCCTCCGAGGTCAAAGAGAAGGTCTCATGCTTGCTAGCGTAGCTTGACCCAGAGTAGGAGTCAAATATGGGCGCCGTCTTCATGGTGTCGAAGAGGTTCATGCTTGTCGCCTTGGTCAAAGGGGATGGCCCATGCTTGACCGTCTTGTCGTCGTCGCTCGTAGATGATCGCCTTGATGATGAACACGTCGATGTAGGCGAACTCATGGGAAGTAGGCGAAGATGCCGTACGTCCAAAGGCGAAGATGCCTTGATATCACTTGGCGAAGATGCCGAAGTGCTGGTTGTAGCCGTAGCTTCGTCTTGGGGGTGCTTGTCTCGCGGTCTTCTTATGTTCTCTTGAAGCTTGGGCTTGGCGTGAAGTAGAGCGTCTTCAGACTTGTATGTTTGCGCGTGTCGAGCATCTTCATCTTGATGGTGTCGTTGTAGTGCTGGAGCTCTTGGTAGATGTCATTCATCGCCGTCGTGCACATGATGCTTGGAGGTGACTTGCCCTTCATGACGATGTCGATGGTCGCCATGGCAGTGTGGACGTGGAAGACTTGCAGTTGCATCATGTTTGTGCTCCGAAGACTTGTGACTTGAACGTCACCATCGAGAGGATGATGAAGGGGAAGAAGACTTGTAGTCGACCACCAAGTGACGGAGCTCCTCCATTTGTTTGTTTAAGGAGCCGCACATGTCGTCGAAGGAAGCCATTGTCCTTGTCTCGGAGTGTCGTAGTTCGATGGCGATGTTGCCCAAGCGCTCTTGCATTGCTCGCTGTAGTCCGATAGTTTTCGCGTGGATGTCATTGTTCACTCCGTCGATGTCGAAGACCGGAGATGAAATGCCTTGCCTATCCATCACAAGACGCTAGCAAGTATGAGTGGGAGAAAGAGAAGAACTATACCAAATGTACCTTGACCGATGTTGAAGAAGGATCAATGATCACTCAAATGTGGAACAAGGAAATAGCACAATTGGTACCAATTCTTGTCGGTTTCTCACACCTACACAAGTAAAGCTTATGGTGGAGCTCGGTGAGGATAGTGGCACAAAAATTTGATGCAAAATGTTGGCAAGAGTCAATAAAATTGAAAGAGGTTCACAAATTCACAAGTGAAACAAGTAGACCAATAGCAATATGGGTGGCACACGGAAACACACACACGGATAGATAAGTGGGGTCGTGCAACCAAGGGGTGAGCCAAAATGTGGAAACCACGAAAATGCTCTTATTGCACAACACTAGAGAGACGCTAGCGCGATTGCACAATAGGCGGATACGAACTTGTGCACAACCTACTAAGCAAAATGCAACGACTTCTATCCCAAGTAGCTATATGTATGGTGTTCCGGTGGTACGATCCAACATGATCGAGTATGACAATCTTAATGTAGTATGATGATATGGTTCTTGCTTAGAAGCTCTTTGCTTATCTTTTTATATGTGCTTAAAAGCTTGTTTGGCTCTTTCTCTTTTGAGCTCTTTTCTCATGCAAAACTTCACGAACCAAGATAGCAATTGAGTATATGTGATGACAACCTTGTGTCACAAGAGATGATACCAAGATATGCACCATGGTGATATGGTATGCATGATATGGGAAGGATGATCACTAATGTGCACAAGTCACGTTGCTGGCAATACTAAAATGGCTAGTCTCGATAGGTAAGTGACGCAAAAATGGGCTAGGGGTTAACAATGCAATTGCAAGGGAATATACAATGATGTCGTCGAAGTTACCGTCTGTGTCGATGATGAGAGGTGGTGCTTTTGATGTAGACCCGTTCCTAATTAGCCGAAACACCTTAGGAAACGGAAAAACCACAACTCAAAATCTCAAGGACAAATGTCAAATGGTGGTAGCGGCAATGTCGTGGTGGTTGCGGAAGTGGAATGATGGGCTATAGACGATGTCGGAGTTGAAGTCACGGTCCCTAAGTAGCCTAAACACCTAAGGAGACACAAGCCACAACTCAACCAAGCTCAACAAAAATGGATTAGGTTGGGTTGACAGAAATGTATAGTGGACTAAGCTATGCGGAACTGGTGGTGGTGGTTGATGAATAAGCGATTGTCCCTAAGTATCCTAAACACCTTAGGATACTCAAATAACTACTCAAGCAACCACAAATGCTATGGTGGACAAAATGAGTTAGGTTTCAGAAAGCTATGATGGCTATGCGGGTGATATGGTGGAAGCCCTAGGCAAAGATGCCAAAATCCACAAAATATGATGGATTCAAATGATGATGGTAGTATTTTTTTGTGAAGGGAGATGTCAAGAGCTTCGAAACGAGCTAAAGAACGTCAAAATCGGAGTTCGGATGAATTAGTTATGACCAAAACAAACATCAGCAGAAGTCTGAAACTACAGCTACCGGACGTCCGGAAAGTGACGGACGACCGGTGACCGGACGTCCGGTCGGGCTCGGAAATCCGGTATTTTCTTCTGTATAGGTGGTTCCGGTCGTCCGGTAGATGACAGACGTCTGGTGCTTCATGAGGGTCCGGACATCCGGTAAAACGCCGGTCGTCCGATGGGTCGGGGTCAACACGAGATTTGAGCTCAGGAACGCGATTTTGGGCGGAATTTGATAATTTTTGGGTCAAAATTGATGAGATTTCATGGATGGAAAGTGGTGAAACTTGGGGAAATGCTAGATCCACTTGAAACCAAGCAAATCCATGGATCAAAATCAACAAAAGATCATCAAACCAACAAATCACAAAAAAATGGGGCTATTTTTGATGGAGATTTTTGAAATTTAGGACGAAATCACACAAAAGAAGGCTAGAAAACAGTGGCGGGGATTCCAAATTCGTGAATAACCTTGCTCTTGATACCATATGATGTAGGGTGGAACCCTAGATGGCCGATCTTTCACGAAATGGAGGGGATCCCACGATGAACACGAAGAACACGAGAGGGGAACACGAGGGGAAACACGAGAGAATCACTCAAACCAATAAGAACAAGTCACACAAATGCTAGATCCTCGAAACACAAAGAGATACAAGATCCATGATCAACAAGGGACGATACAAAGGGTAACCGGTTCTTCTCCGTGAGGAGGTCTTGGGGTATCCCGCGGGATCTTCTCCGTGAAGGAGGTCTTGAATCCATGTGGATCTTCTCCGTGGAGGCGCCGCAGTCACTCCCAAGGAGATGAACCACTAGTGGATGAGCAAAGCTCTGTTTCAAATGAGCTAAACCTAAGCTAACCCTAACTAGGAGGAGGTGGAGGAGTATATATAGTCTAGGGCCACGAAGGGGTAAGTGGGAGAGGGCTACATGGGCCTCTGGCCCGATAACTGTGCGCAGACAGCATGTAGCGGACGCCCGACGGCTACCGGACGTTCGGTGGCTCGCGAGGGTCCGGACGTCCGGAAGTCTTCGTACTTCCGCTATTTTCCTTCTGTGATCGCCGTTACGGACGTCCGGTGGTTGCCGGTCGTCCAGTCGCCTAGGACGCGCTGGTCGTCCGGTGGAGACCGGACGTCCGGAGCCTGTAGCTTTTCCAGCAGCTTCTCTTTATCCTTGTACTTTGTGTCCTCGCCGTCTTGTCCAATGCTCCTAGCTGTTCCATTGCCTTCCTCTTGGTTCTTGAGGTCTCGTCGAAGTGAACATGGGGAAGATCGTGGGATGCTCCGCATCACCTATCACCCACAGACTAGTGGTCAAGTAGAACTAAGTAATAGGGAGTTGAAATAATCTGGCAAAAGACAGTTAATAGGTCTACAAAGAATTGGTCCAAGAAACTTGATGATGCATTATGGGCCTATAGAACTTCTTACAAAAATCCTATGGGTATGTCTCCATATAAGATGGTATATGGAAAAGCTTGTCACTTACCTCTTGAGCTAGAACATAAGGCATGTTGGGTTGTCAAAGAGCTCAATTATGATTTCAAACTTGCCGGTGAAAAGAGGCTATTTGACATTAGCTGTCTCGGTGAATGGAGAACCCATGCCTATGAGAATGCCAAGCTGTTTAAAGAAAAAGTTAAAAGATGGCATGACAAAAGGATACAAAAGCGTGAGTTTAACGTAGGTGATTATGTCTTGCTATTCAACTCTCGTTTAAGATTTTTTGCAGGAAAACTTCTCTCCAAGTGGGAAGGACCTTACATTATCGAGTAGGTCTATTGTTCCGGTGCCATAAAAACCAACAACTTCGAAGGCACAAATCCGAAGGTGGTGAACAGTCAAAGAATCAAACATTATATCTCAGGTAATCCTATAAATGTCGAAACCAATTTTATTGAAATTGTAACCCCGGAGGAATACATAAGGGACACTTTCCAGACTGATTCGGCCTTCGAAAAGGAAGAGGTATGTGATACGGTAAGTACACCGACTCCAAAACAGTTCTAAAGGCAATTTTCCTCCGTTTTGGAAGATTTAGAAAAATAGAAAAATAAGTCGCAGTCCGGAAGAGACACGAGCCATCCACGAGGGTGGAGGGCGCGTCCCCTGCCTCGTGGGCAGCTCATGTGCCTCCCGGACTCCGTTTTCTTGTGGGTTACTCCTTTTGGTCGGTAAAAATTCATTATATATACCCCCGAAGGTTTTGACCTTTGTATCACGGAAAATCCTCTATTTTCGTTTCAAGTTGTTTCTGTCGCAGATAAAAGGCACATGTCGTCCCAGGATTCGGAAGGAGAACGCTATGTGGCCGATTCCCTAGCTGGCCCTAAGGTCTATGGGGACTGGGAGCATTATAGTTGGACCACGAAGGAAGAAGAGGACCATGATCCCAAGGGGAAGGATTGGACCAGCTCAGATGAAGACGAAGCCTCACTACCTCAACCGGGGGACATGCATGTGGAGTTCAAAAAGTCAAGCCTCCCCGATAGAGTAAAGAAACCTAAGATTGAATTTATCCCTTTTAACCTCTTGCAGGAAAACAAGCAGGCACTATGCAAGAAAATATTAAATCTTGAGCAAGAGATCAATGATCTAAAGGATCAAAACTTTGTCCTTAAGCGCAAGCTGAGGAAGACTCCATCATCACCACCCCCGAAGAAGGAGACATAATCATATGGGTATGGGCACTCCCCTTGGCAACTATCAAGCTTGGGGGAGTGACCTCGGTATCGTATCACCATCACTCCTATCTTCACTGTTTTACTTAGTTTGGTAGTATCTTGATCTAGTAGAATAAAGTTAGCATGATCTAGTTGTGAGCTTTTGCCTTATGATATTTACACTTTGTAATCAAGTCCGTGAGCTATATAATAAAGATTAGTGTTGAGTCAAGGGCTTGATTTCCTCACTTGGGTCATGATAAAAAGAAAGAAAACATAAAGAGTATCAAAGAGATCATATCGATCTTATGGTAAGTAATGACTTCACATATAAGAGTATGATAAATAAAAGTTGTTGGGAGTTGACAAACATAGTTTTGGTCATCGTTGCAATTAATAGGAAGTAATAAAAGAAGAGAGGCTTCACATACAAATACACTATCTTGGACATCTTTTATGATTGTGAGCACTCATTAAAAGTATGAGATCCTAAAGAGTTGATGTTGGACAAGGAAGACAACATAATGGGTTATGTTTTCTTGTATCCGAAATAAAGTATATTGTCATGGATCATCCAACATGTTGAGCTTGCCTTTCCCCCTCATGCTAGCCAAAACTTCTCGTACTAAGTAGAGATACTACTTGTGCTTCCATAGACCCTTAAACCTAGTTTTGCCTTGAGAGTCCACCATACCTACCTATGGATTGAGAAAGATCCTTCCAAGTAAGTTGTCATGTTGCAAACTCGCTAAAATATGTATGATTTATTAGTGTGGAGGAAATTAGCTTTATACGATCTTGTGATATGGAAGTAATAAAATCGACGGACTGCATAATAAAGGTCCTTATCACAAGTGGCAACATAAAGTGAAGTTCTTCTATGCTAAGACTTTGTGCATCCAACCATAAAAACAGACGACAACCTCTGCTTCCCTCTGCGAAGGGCCTATCTATTATTCTTGCCTTATAACAGTCAAGGTGAAATCCACCTTTCCTTTTTACCTTTTATCCTTTGGCAAGCACATTGTGTTGTAAAGATCCTGACATATATACCCACTTGGATGTAAGTTTCCATGATCTATTACTGTTGACATTACCCTTGAGGTAAAATGTTGGGAGGCAACACCATAAGCCCCTAAATTTCTCTGTGTCCGATTAAAACTCCATAACCATAAGTATTGCGTGAGTGTGAGCAATTGTGAAAGACTATATGATAGTTGAGTATGTAGGCTTGCTGAAAAGCTCTTATATTGACTCTTTCCGATGTTACGATAAATTGCAATTGCTTCAATGACCGAGATCAAAGTTTGTTAGTTTCCAATGAAGTTTATGATTCATGCTTGATATTGTGAATGAATTATTACTTTAGCATAAGAATCATATGACAATATATATATATATATATAGGGTGGGTCTATTCTCATAACACCCCTTAAGACCTTATTCTCATAACAAAAACCTTATTCTCATAACACCCCCACTTAAATAGGTTTCTAGCGCGGAGCGCCCCGAGGACAGCAACCACTGCCCTGCCTCCTACCCCCGCGCTGCCGCCCCGCCTCCTTCCCCCAGCACCGTTGCGCCGGCTCCTACCCTGATGCAGTGCGGTTTCCTTGTGCAGTTCGGAAGCGCAAAAAAAAACGCTCGCTGCCATTATTCGTCGGTCGCACCGTTTTCAAAACTGCTTTTAAACCGTGCGGAATCTCGGAAAGTGTTCAACATGGCGAAGTTGCGTCTCCTCCATAGATTTTCAACGGTATATTACACGCATAATTCCGACAAACGGTTAAAAAACTAGAGCAAAAAATGTACCGAAAAAACAACACGTACAGTTTTTTCAAACATGCAGTTCACCGTTTTCAAAACTGCTCTTAAACCGTGCGGAATCTCGAAAAGTGTTCAACATGGCAAAGTTGCGTCTACTCCATAGCTTTTCAACGGTATATTACACGCATAATTCCGATAAACGGTTAAAAACTAGAGCAAAAAATATACCGAAAAAACAACACGTACAGTTTTTTCAAACAAGCAGTTCACCGTTTTCAAAACTGCTCTTAAACCGTGCGGAATCTCGGAAAGTGTTCAACATGGCGAAGTTGCGTCTACTCCAAAGCTTCTCAACGGTATATTACACGCATAATTCCGATAAACAGTTAAAAAACTAGAGCAAAAAATGTACCAAAAAACAACACGTACAGTTTTTTCAAACATGCAGTTCACCGTTTTCAAAACTGCTCTTAAACCGCGGAATCTCTAAAAGTGTTCAACATGACGAAGTTGCGTCTACTCCATATCTTTTCAACGGTAGATTACACGCATAATTCCGATAAACGGTTAAAAAACTAAAGCAAAAAGGTACCGAAAAACAACACGTACAGTTTTTTCAAACATGCAGTTCCCTGGTCTCTGTGTTGCAGTAACATGCAGTTCAGAAGCGCAAAAAAACGCGTTGATTTGGGTGTCGCGAAAAACAGAGTTTCCGTGTTTTTGTAATTTCAAAACTGCTCTTAAACCGTAATGAATTAGAGGGGATGTTCTACATGAAAAAGTAGCATCTCGACGATATCTTTCCAACGTTGTATCATTTGGATCAGTTCGACCAACGTTTTGTAAAAATTTCACGAAAAACGGCCACTGCCCTTCGTAGTAAGCCGCACGATTTTCAAATTTAACTAAAAACCGTAAGAAATCTCAAAAACATTTCAACATATGAAAGTTGCGCCTCGTTCGTAGCTTTCCAACGTTATATTACACGCCTTGTTTCAACAAACAGTTAGAAAACTAGAGTGAAAACAGTACCGAAGATTTGAAAAAAAATTCGAAAAACACAATTCTGCGATTTAGTAAATTTAAAACTGCTCTTAAACCGTAGCGAATTAGAAAAAATAATAGATATGAAAAAGATGCGCGCCGACGATATCTTTCCAACGGTGTATCATATGTTTCATTCCGACGAGCGGTTTAGAAAAAAATGCAAAAAAACGCTCGCTGCCATTCGTTGTGAGCCGCATGATTTTCGAAACTGCTCTTAAACTATGATGAATTTTGAAAAGTGTTCAACGTGGCGAAGTTGCGTCTACTCCATAGCTTTTAAACAGTATATTACACGCATTTCCGATAAACGGTTAAAAAGCTAGAGCAAAATGATCATGATGCCCTCATGTTCGTATTTTGTTTTTATCGACACCTCTATCTCTAAACATGTGGACATATTTTTCGTTATCGGCTTTCGCTTGAGGACAAGCGAGGTCTAAGCTTAGGGGAGTTGATACGTCCATTTTGCATCATGCTTATATGTTGATATTTATTGCATTATGGGTTGTTATTACTTGTTTTGTCACAACACTTATGCCCTTTCTCTCCTATTTTACAAGGTTTACAAGAAGATGGAGAATGCCGGCAGCTGGAATTCTGGGCTGGAAAAGGAGCAAACTCTGGAAACCTATTCTGCACAACTCCATAAGCCCCGAAACTCCACACAACTCCGTTTCAGAAAATATAAAAAATATATGGCGAAAGGAGTTCACGAGGGGAGCCACCGACTGTCGACGAGGGTGGGGCGCCCCCCCCCCCCCC
>LR738710.1:531667883-531722399 GCA_902687465.1 Secale cereale | reverse complement strand
CCCCCCTCTCAGGGCGCGCCCCCTATGTCGTGGGACCCCCGAAGGCCCCCCGATGCCATCTTCTCCTATATGAGGTGTTTTGACCTGAAAAAATCAGAAGGAGGCTTTCGGGACCGGACGCCGCCGTCTCGAGACGGAAACCAACCTAGGGCTCCGGCAGAGCTGTTCTGTCGGGGATACTTCCCTCCGAGAGGGGGAAATCGTCACCGCCGTCATCACCAACAACTCTCCCATCTTGGGGAGAGCTATCTTCATCAACATCTTCACCAGCACCATCTCCTCTCAAACCCTAGTTCATCTCTTGTATCAAATCTTTGTACCCAAACCTTAGATTGGTACCTGTGGGTTGCTAGTAGTGTTGATTACTCCTTGTAGTTGATGCTAGTTGGTTTATTTGGTGGAAGATCATATGTTCAGATCCATTATGCATATTAATACCCCTTTGATCATGAACAATAGTATGTCTTGTGAGTAGTTACTTTGGTTCCTGAGGACATGGGAGAAGTCTTGCTATTAGTAGTCATGTGAATTTGGTCTTCATTCGATATTTTGATGAGATGTATGTTGTCTCTCCTCTAGTGGTGTCATGTGAACGTCGACTACATGACACTTCACCATTATTTGGGCCTAGAGGAAGGCATTGGGAAGTAATAAGTAGATGATGGGTTGCTAGAGTGACAGAAGCTTAAACCCTAGTTTATGCGTTGCTTCGTTAGGGGTTGATTTGGATCCCTATGTTTCAGGCTATGGTTAGGTTTACCTTAATACTTATTTTATAGTTGTGGATGCTTGCATTAGAGGTTAATCATAAGTCGGAGGCTTGTCCAAGTAAGGACAGCACCCAAGCACCGGTCCACCCACATACCAAATTATTGAAGTACCGAACGCGAATCAGATGATCGTGATGAAAACTAGCTTGACGATAATTCCCATGTGTCCTCGGGAGCGCTTTCCTTTATATAAGAGTTTGTCCAGGCTTGTCCTTTGCTACAAAAAGGATTGGGCCACCTTGCTGCACCTTATTTACTTTTACCTTTTGTCACTTGCTACCATTTACCCTATCACAAAACTATCTGTTACCTATAATTTCAGTGCTTGCAGAAAATACCTTACTGAAAACTGCCTATCATTTCCTTCTGCTCCTCGTTGGGTTCGACACTCTTACTTATCGAAAGGACTACGATAGATCCCCTACACTTGTGGGTCATCAGCTTCTTCGTGGACCCTTCGTGGGTGAAGCCCTCCGTGGACTCACACAGCCATTACCCTTCGTGCGTTGAGTCTCCATCAACATGGATGTACGATGGCACCACCTATCGGAACCATGCAAAAAATCTCCATGTCTACATTGCGTTTGCCTTCTCTAAACCCTTCCCTTTACCTTCATATGCAATGTTTTACTTTCCGCTGCTACACTCTTAGAGTTGCATGTGTAGGTTAGTTTCTTGACTTGTACTAATTGCTAAAATCTGCCAACACTTAAAATTGGGAAAAGGCTAGATTTTTATTTGGTCAAGTAGTCTAATCACCCCCCTCTAGACCTACTTTTGATCCTACAGATAATGGTCGCTGGCGGGCGGCACAGATCGAAGCTTGGGAGGAGAAGGAGGAGATTGAGAAAAGGGGTGAGGGGATCGAGCGAGAGGGGCTCCTCTCCCTGGTGTGATGTGTGTGTGTGGTGGCGCGAGGTGGGGGATCGAGAGACTGAGCGCGAGATGGGGATCGGCCAGAGGATAGTGTAGGATCAAAAGTATGTCTAGAGGGGGGTGATTAGACTACTTGACCAAATAAAAATATAGCATTTTCCCAATTTTAATTCTTGGCAGATTTTAGCGACTTAGCACAAGTCAAGCAATCAACCTACACATGCAAGTCTAAGAGTATAGCAGCGGAATGTAAAAAATTGCATATGAAGGTAAAGGAAGGAGTTCGAGGGAGCAAACGCAATGTAGACACGGAGATTTTTTACGCGTGGTTCCGATAGGTGGTGCTATCGTACATCCACGTTGATGGAGACTTCAACCCACGAAGGGTAACGGATGCGCGAGTCCATGGAGGGATCCACCCACGAAGGGTCCACGAAGAAGCAACCTTGTCTATCCCACCATGGCCATCGCCCACAAAGGACTTGCCTCACTAGGGTAGATCTTCATGAAGTAGGCTATCTCCTTGCCCGTACAAACTTCTTGGTTCAACTCCACAATCTTGTCGGAGGCCGATGCGTCTCCAACGTATCTATAATTTTTTATTGTTCCATGCTATTATATTATCTGTTTTGGATGTTTAATGGGCTTTATTATACACTTTTATATTATTTTTGGGACTAACCTACTAACCCAAGGCCCAGTGCAAATTGATGTTTTTTCCTATTTTAGTGTTTCGCAGAAAAGGAATATCAAATAGAGTCCAAACGGAATGAAACCTTCGGGAGAGTTATTTTTGGAACAATATCAACACAGAAGACTTGGAGTACACGCCAGGAAGCGGAGGAGGTGGCCACGAGGGGAGGGCCCCCCCCCCCACCCGCGTGGGCCAGCTATTGCTCCACCGACATCCCTCTTCCTCCTATATATACCTACGTACCCTGAAACCATCGAGGAGCACCACGAAACCCTAATTTCACCGCCGCAACCTTCTGTACCCGTGAGATCCTGATATGTCTCCAACGTATCTATAATTTATGTAGTATTCATGCTATTATATTATCCATCTTACATGTTTTATATACATTTATATGATATTTTATATGATTTTTGGGACTAACCTATTAACCTAGAGCCCAGTGCCAGTTTATGTTTTTTCCTTGTTTTTGAGTTTTACAGAAAAGGAATACCAAACGGAGTCCAATTGACGTGCCAATTTTTGATGATTTTTTATGGACCAAAAGAAGCCCTTGAAGTAAAAGAGTTGGGCCATAAGAGTCTCGGGCTGTCCACGAGGGTGGGGGGGCGCCCACCCCCTTGGGCGTGGTCCCCTATCTCGTGGACAACTCGGAGACCTTCTGGACATGAGACCGACGCCAAAAATTCCTATAAATACAGAAACCTCCAGGAAATAACCTAGATCGGAAATTCCACCACCGCAAGCCTCTATAACCACGAGAAATCAATCTAGACCCTCTCTAGCACCCTGTCGGAGGGGGCCATCATCACCGGAGGGCATGGAGGAGGATCTTGGAGGGGCCATCATCGCCATGAAGGCCAAGGACCAGAGGGAGAACCTCTCCCCATCTAGGGGGAGGCCATGGAGGAGGAAGCACAAGGGTGAGAACCTTTCCTCCTCTCTCTCGGTGGCACCGGAGTGCCATCGGGAGGGGAATCATCGCCGCGGTGATCGTCTTCGTCAACATCACCATCATCATCACCATCCTCATCTCTTTTACGTGGTCCACTCTCCCGCACCCCGTTGTAGTCCCTACTTGAACATGGTGCTTTATGCCACATATTATGATCCAATGATGTGTTGCCATCCTATGATGTTTTGGGTAGATATCCTTTGTCTTTGGGTTGATTAATGATCTAGATTGGTACGAGTTGTATGTTTTATTTTGGTGCTATCCTATGGTGCCCTCCGTGTCACGCAAGCGTGAGGGATTCCCGCTGTAGGGTGTTGCAATACATTCATGATTCGCTTATAGTGGGTTTTTTGAGTGACAGAAGCATAAACCCGAGTAAGGGGATTGTTGTGTATGGATAAAGGGGACTTGATGCTTTAATGCTATGGTTGGGTTTTACCTTAATGATCTTTAGTAGTTGCGGATGCTTGCTAGAGTTCCAATCATAAGTGCATATGATCCAAGAAGAGAAAGTATGTTAGCTTATGCCTCTCCGTCATATGAAATTGCAATGACGACTACCGGTCTTGTTAACAATTGCCTAGGACAATTCCGCACAACTATCCATCAATATTCCACACTCGCTATTTATAATATTTAGTAATATATTCTAACTTTATGATAACAGCACCTACTTTTATATTTTAGCTCTCCGATATCATGCAAAGTTATCCTCTTCATATCCACAACGTAGTTTTATTTCTTGTTTCCAGTTGGAAGCAAACATTAGGTGTACGTAGAGTCGTATCAGTGGCAGATAGGACTTGCGAGAATTTTGATCTTACCTTTAGCTCCTTATGGGTTCGACACTCCATACTTATCACTTCCACCATTGGGAATTGCTACGATGATTCCCTGCACTTGGGGACCATCAAGCTCTTTTCTGGCGCCATTGTCGGGGAGCAATAGTGTGGGGTTGATATTCTCGTGTGTGCTTGTTTGATTTCGTCACTAAGTAGAATTTGTTTTCCCTTTTTGTTTCTGTTTAGTTGTGGGTGAAACATACAAAAAAAATTAAAAGAATGAAAATACAAAAAAAATACTTGCCTCTTATGCCTAAAAAGTTTTTCAAAAAGAGAAGTGATTGGAAATTTATGCATTAAGAAGTGAGGGTCGACCTTGAGCACTTGTGTTCATGCTCACGGAAACAATGTAGAATTTTACATGGAAGTTCCTCTGTAAATAATCATCCCCTTGTATATATCCATTGCATTATAAAAATAATGTGCCAAGCTTTGGTTTTAGGATGATTAGATTGCTTGTTTCCTATGTGCGGAACAAAAAACAGAAACTTTGGCTGTAGCGCGTGATTTTACATTTTTTACTGGAAGGTCAAATGGGTCTGAAACTTTTTGCACATTACTTCTGTACAAATTGTTGCAATTTTCATATTTGTTTTAGAATTTTTTTAGAGTTACAGAAGTTTACTAAACTTCCAGATTACTACAGACTGTCCTGTTTTTGACAGATTTTGTTTTCTACGTGTTGATCGCTTATTTTGATGAATCTATGGGTACTGTCGGGGGGTATGAACCATGGTGAAGTTGGAATATAGTAGATAAAGTGCTAATATGAAATTGGAATAAGTTTGCAACAGTACCTAAAGGTAGTGATTTTCTTTATTATACTAACGGATCTCACAAAGTTTTTGTTAAAGTGTTGTGTGGATGAAGTGTTCGAAGATCGAGGAGCTATCAATATGAGAAGAATAAAGAGAGGCAAGAGTTCAAGCTTGGGGATGCCCAAGGCACCCCAAGTAAATATTTCAAGTATACTCAAGCATCTAAGCTTGGGGATGCCCCGGTTGGCATCCCATCTTTCTTATTCAACAATTATCGGTATACCTCGGTTTTTGTTTTGTTCACATGATTTGTGTCCCTTGTGTTTTTTTCTTTAAGAACCATGCTAGTATGAGATAGCCATTCCTTGATTTATAGAAATCTTCATGTGCTTCACTTATATCTTTTGAGTATGATCTTATAGAATGATCTTTGTGCTTCACTTAAATCTTTTGAGTACGGTTTTATAGAATGCTTTGTGTGCTTCACTAATATATTTTGAGCTTGGATATTTGCTAGTCGATATTAATCCTAGAATACTCCATGAACTTCACTTATATATTTTGGAGTATGAATAATACTATCATCTAAAGTGGATTTGGAAGAGTGTCAACTTTAGTTAGTAATGATTCCACTATTTCGAGTTTGCTCCCACTATATCGAATGAGAAGAATTTTGCTTATGTGGAGAGTAGTAAAATTTCTATGCTTGTAGATCATGAAAATAATGCTTTATGTGCTGGTTATATTTTTGAACCATTTCATGATGCTACTGAATTTTTTTATGAGGGAGGAATACATGCTTGTAGAAGTTGCAATAATATCAAGTTTCCTCTCTATGTGCTTAAAGATTTAAAGTTATACTTGTCTTGCCTTCCTATGCTAGTTGATTCTTGTTCCTATAAATTATGTGCTCACAAAGTCCCTAGGCGTAGTAAGAGGGTTAGATTTAAATATGCTAGTCATATTCTTCATGATGCTCTCTTTATGTTTCAATTCTTATCTTTTATGTTAGCATCATTGAAATCATCATGCCTAGCTAAAAGGCATTAAAGAAAAGCGCTTGTTGGGACTTGGGAGACAACCCAATATTTACCCTTACTGTTTTTGTGTGTTTACATGATTAAGATAATGTAGTAATCATGTTTTATAGCTTTTGTTTCAATAAAGTGCCAATTAAGACCTTTGGGAAGACTTGGGTGAAAGTTAATGTGATCTTGTTGTAAAAAACAGAAACTTTGCGCTCACGGGATTACCTGCCTTTTTTACAGAAGAGTTATTTTGAGTTGATTCTCTTTGCAGAAGATTAATATACAAATTCCTCATGTACACCAATTTATTTCATAATTTTTAGAGTAGCGGAAGTAGGTTGTTGTTCAGATCATTACAGACTATTCTGTTTCTGACAGATTCTGTTTCACTTCATAGTTTGCTTGTTTTCTAGTTTCTATGGCTTATATTTCTCAATATAAATTGAAGAAATGATATGGTACAGTAGGCATTGTGTGATAACAATTATGAACCTTATCTTTGAAAGTATCAAAGTGAATGGTTTACTCTTTATCATACTAACCTATCTCACGAAGTTACGTTAAGTTTTGTGTGGTTGAAGTTTTCAAGCTTTGGGTGAGATATCGATATGAGGAGAATAAGGAGTGGAAAGACCCTAAAATTGGGGGTGCCTATTCAAGGAATACTCAAGCGCCTAAGCTTGGGGATGCCCCGGAAGGCATCCCCTCTTTCGTCTTCAAAACTATTGGTATACCTTACTCGGAGCTATATTTCTATTCGTCACATGATATGTGTTTTGCTTGGAGCGTATTTTGAATTTTACTTGATGTTTGAATAAAATCATTGGATCTGAAATCTTGAATGAAAAATAATCCTCCCATGGCTAGTTAATTATTTGACTACTCCGTGTCCTTCACTTATATCTTTTGGAGTAGTTTATCATTTACTCACATGCTTCACGTACATCCTATGAGTAAATGGTTGAATGAATTGAATATCATAAATCTGAATTTATATATGTTTCATATGCTTATACCATGGGGAGTAATGACTTCACACAGAATAAGTGTATGTAGTAAACTTATTGAAAGTTAGCAAACGCAGAATTGGTCACTTGAACAATTCATGAAAGAATATTGAAGGAAGAGAGATTTCACATATAAATATACTATCTTGGAAATCTTTTATAATTGTGAGCACTCATTAAAATATGACATGCTAAATGGTTGATGTTGCACAAGGAAGACAACTTAATGGGTTATGTTTTCCTATATCTGAAACATTATATTGTCTTGGAATATCCAGCATGTTGGGCTTGCCTTTCCCTCTCATGCTAGCCAAATTCTTTGCACCAAGTAGAAATACTACTTGTGCTTCCAAACATCCCTTAAACCAGTTTTGCCATGAGAGTCCATCATACCTACCTAAGGATTGAGTAAGATCCTCCAAGTAAGTTGTCATCGGTGCATGCAATAAAAATTGCTTTCTAAATATGTATGATCTATTAGTGTGAAGAAAATAAGCTTTATACGAACTTGTGACAGGGAAGAAATAAAAGCGACGGACTGCATAATAAAGGTCTTTATCACAAGCGGCAATATAAAATGATGTTCTTTTGCGTTAAGATTTTGTGCATCCAACCATAAAAGCGCATGATAACCTCTGCTTCCCTCTACGAAGGGCCTATCTTTTACTTTTATCGTCTACCCTTATACAAGAGTCATGGTGATCATCACCTTTCCTTTTTACACTTTTTCCTTTGGCAAGCACTTTGTGTTGGAGCGATCTGGATATATATATCCACTTGGATGTAGGTTTTCAAAAATTATTATTGTTGACATTACCCTTGAGGTAAAAGGTTGGGAGGCGAAACTATAAGCCCCTATATTTCTCTGTGTCCGATTAAAACTTTGAACCCATAAATATCACATGAGTGTTAGCAATTGTGAAATATTAAATGATAGTTGAGTATGTGGAGTTTGCTGAAACAAAGCTCTTACATAGACCCTTCCTGAAAATATGATGAATTGTAATTGTTTGATGACTAAGAGCATTGTTTGTTAGTTTTCAAGAAAGTTTATGATCTATACTTTAACATGTGAATAGCTTGTTACTTGATCATGAACAGTTTTATGAGATGAGCTACTGTCATGACACATAATGATGCTAGAAAAGGTGATTGAAATTATCATTGATCAAACTTGTGCACCTGCTAGCATTCACACTTCATAAATTATTTCTTTTATCATTTACCTACTCGAGGACGGGCATGAATTAAGCTTGGGGATGCTGATACGTCTCCAACGTATCTATAATTTATGAAGTATTCATGCTATTATATTATCCATCTTACATGTTTTATATACATTTATATGATATTTTATATGATTTTTGGGACTAACCTACTAACCTAGAGCCGAGTGCCAGTTTCTGTTTTTTCCTTGTTTTTGAGTTTTACAGAAAAGGAATACCAAACGAAGTCCAATTTACGTGCCAATTTTTGATGATTTTTTTATGGACCAAAAGAAGCCCTTGGAGTAAAAGAGTTGGGCCAGAAGAGTCCCGGGCTGTCCACGAGGGTGGGTGGCGCACGCACCCCCCTTGGGCGTGGGCCCCTATCTCGTGGACGACTCAAAGACCTTCTGGACGTGAGACCGACGCCAAAAATTTCTATAAATACAGACACCTCTAGGAAATAACCTAGATCGGAAGTTCCACCGCCGCAAGCCTCTGTAACCACGAGATATCAATCTAGGCCATCTTTGGCACCCTACCGGAGGGGGCCATCATCACCGGAGGCCATGGAGGAGGATCCCGGAGGGGCCATCATCGCCATGAAGGCCAAGGACCAGAGGGAGAACCTCTCCCCATCTAGGGGGAGGCCATGGAGGAGGAAGCACAAGGGGGAGAACCTCTTCTCCTCTCTCTCGGTGGCGCCGGAGTGCCATGGGGAGGGGAATCATCGCCGCGGTGATGATCTTCATCAACATCACCATCATCATCACCATCCTCATCTCTTTTACACGGTCCACTCTCCCGCACCCCACTGTAATCCCTACTTGAACATGGTGCTTTATGCCACATATTATGATCCAATGATGTGTTGCCATCCTATGATGTTTTGAGTAGATATCCTTTGTCTTTGGGTTGATTGATGATCTAGATTGGTAGGAGTTGTATGTTTTATTTTGGTGTTGTTCTATGGTGCCCTCTGTGTCGCGCAAGCATGAGGGATTCACGTTGTAGGGTGTTGCAATACGTTCATGATTCGCTTATAGTGGGTTGTTTGAGTGACAGAAGCATAAACCCGAGTAAGGGGATTGTTGCGTATGGGATAAAGGGGACTTGATGCTTTAATGCTATGGTTGGGTTTTACCTTAATGATCTTTAGTAGTTGCGGATGCTTGCTAGAGTTCCAATCATAAGTGCATATGATCCAAGAAGAGAAAGTATGTTAGCTTATGCCTCTCCCTCATATGAAACTGCAATGACGACTACCGATCTTGTTAACAATTTCCTAGGACAATTCCGCACACCGATCCATCATTATTCCACACTCGCTATTTATAATATTTAGTAATATATTCTAACTTTATGATAACAACACCTACTTTTATATTTTAGCTCTCCGATATCATGCAAAGTTATCCTCTTCATACCCACAACGTAGTTTTATTTCTTGTTTCTAGTTGGAAGCAAATGTTAGGTGTACGTAGAGTCGTATCAGTGGCAGATAGGACTTGAGAGAATTTTGATCTTACCTCTAGCTCCTTGTGGGTTCGACACTCCATACTTATCACTTCCACCATTGGGAATTGCTACGATAATTCCATGCACTTGGGACCATCAGATCCCATCTTCGGGCCTGTTCCGGAGCTCCACCGGAGGGGGCATCGATCACGGAGGGCTTCTACATGAACACCATAGCCTCTCTGATGAGTTGTGAGTAGTTTACCACAGACCTTCGGGTCCATAGTTATTAGCTAGATGGCTTCTTCTCTCTCTTTGGATCCCAATACAAAGTTCTCCTCTATCTTCGAGGAGATCTATTCGATGTAATCTTTTTGCGGTGTGTTTGTTGAGATCCGATGAATTGTGGGTTTATGATCAAGATTATCTATGAATAGTATTGGATTCTTTTCTGAAATCTTTTATGCATGATTTAAATATCTTTGCAAGTCTCTTCGAATTATCGGTTTGGTATGGCCTACTAGATCGGTAGTTCTTGCAATGGGAGAAGCGCTTAGCTTTGGGTTCAATCTTGCAGTGTCCTTTCCCAGTGACAGCAGGGGCAGCAAGGCATGTATTGTATTGTTGCCATCCAGTATAAAAAGATGGGGTTTATATCATGTTGCTTGAGTTTATCCCTCTACATCATGTCATCTTGCTTAAGGCGTTACTCTGTTCTTATGAACTTAATACTCTAGATGCATGCTCGATAGCGGTCGATGTGTGGAGTAATAGTAGTAGATGCAGAATCGTTTCGGTCTACTTGTCACGGATGTGATGCCTATATACAATGATCATGCCTAGGTATTTTCATAACTATGCGCTTTTCTATCAATTGCTCGACAGTAATTCGTTCACCCAGCATAGAAATCTGCTATCATGAGAGAAGCCACTAGTGAAACCTATGGCCCCCGGGTCCATCTTCGATCGATGAGTTTCCCATCAACTTGCCAATTTCTGTCGTCGTTGTTTTATTTTGCATCTTTACTTTCCGTCTCCATACCAAAAATACCAAAAATATTATCTTATCATCTCTATCAGATCTCACTTTTGTAAGTGACCGAGAAGGGATTGACAACCCCTTTTATCGCGTTGGCTGCAAGGTTCTTATTTGTTTGTGCAGGTACGAGGGACTCGTGCATGGTCTCCTTCTGGATTGATACCTTGGTTCTAAAAAGCTGAGGGAAATACTTACGCTACTGTGGTGCATCACCCTTTCCTCTTCGAGGGAATACAACGCAAGCTCGAGAAGTAGCAAGAAGAATTTCTGGCGCCGTTGCCGGGGAGATCTACGCAAAGTCATATACCAAGTACCAATCACAAACACTTATCCCTCACATTACATTATATGCCATTTTCCTCTCATTTTCCTCTCCCCCACTTCACCTTTGCCGTTTTATTCGCCCTTCTTTTTCCGCTGCCTCCGTTCGCTTGCTTCTTGTTTGCTTGTGTGTTGGATTGCTTGTTCGTCACTATGGCTCTACCTATTAGTGTTGATCCTCACCTTAGAAGGGTGGAAGAAATTGAAAACAATGTTAGAAGTTTTACGTCTGTGCAATTTGAGCATAATGATTTCTTCAGAAACGAGCTTAAAGAACAGAAAAGTTTTACGGAGTACATGAATAAAGAGCTTGATGATATGTCTAAAGAATTTTATGGTTTGAAATCTCAGTTTGCTCATCTTGAGAACTTGATAGCCCAAATATCGAACAGGCAAGCCACCTTAGTTAATAAGATGGCCGCTAAACCGGAAGAGTTAGAAAGCTTTGTGTGATTTGGGTGCAAGTGTTTCCACAATTCCAAAAGCTTTGTGTGATATGCTAGGTTTCCATGAACTTGATGATTGTTCTTTAAATTTGAATCTTGCGGATTCTACAATTAAGAAACCTATGGGGAGGATTAATGATGTTCTTATTATTGCCAATAGGAATTATGTGCCCGTAGATTTCATCATTCTCGATATAGATTGCAATCCTACATGTCCTATTATTCTTGGTAGACCTTTCCTTAGAACGATTGGTGCAATTATTGATATGAAGGAAGGAAATCTTAGATTCCAATTTCCATTAAGGAAAGGCATGGAACAATTTCCTATAAAGAAAATCAAATTACCTTATGAATCTATTATGTGAGCCACTTATGGATTGTCTACCAAAGATGGCAATACCTAAATCTATTCTTATATCATGCCTAGCTAGGGGCGTTAAACGATAGCGCTTGTTGGGAGGCAACCCAATTTTATTTTATTTGTTTTTGCTTTTGTTTAGCAATAAATATTGCATCTAGCTTCTATTTAGATGTGGTTTTGTGATTTAATTAGTGTTTCTGCCAAGTAGAACCTTTCGAAAAGACTTGGGTGAAGTTTATGCGATCATGCTGTAAAAAACAGAAACTTTAGCGCTCACGATATTAGCTACCATTTTTTACTGGAGAATGATTTTTAGTTGATTCTTTTCGCAGATGATTAATAGACATATTCCTCACGTCCACCAATTTATTTCCAAAAATTTAGAGTTACATAAGTATTCGAAAGTTACAGATTGCTACAGACTGTTCTGTTTTTGACACATTCTATTTTTCGTGTGTTGGTTGCTTATTTTGATGAATCTATGAGTAGTATCGGGGGGTATGAATCATAGAGAAGTTGGAATACATTAGTTTTAACACCAATATAAACAAAGAATGATCTCATTACAGTACCTTTGAGTGGTGGTTTGCTTTCTTATACTAACGGAGCTCACGAGATTTTTGTTAAGTTTTGTGTTGTGAAGTTTTCAAGTTTTGGGTAAGGATTTGATGGACTATGGAACAAAGAGTGGCAAGAGCCTAAGCTTGGGGATGACCAAGGCACCCCAAGGTAAAATTCAAGGACAGCCAAAAGCCTAAGCTTGGGGATACCCCGGGAAGGCATCCCCTCTTTCGTCTTCGTCTATCGGTAACTTTACTTGAGACTATATTTTTATTCACCACATTATATGTGTTTTGCTTGGAGCGTCATGTATGATTTGAGTCTTTGCTTTTTATTTTATCACAATCATCCTTGTTGGACACACCTTTTGATAGAGATACACATGAATGGAAATTTATTAGAATACTTTATGTGCTTCACTTATATCTTTTGAGCTAGATAGTTTTGCTCTAGTGCTTCACTTATACCTTTTAGAGCACGGTGGTGGTTTTATTTTGTAGAAATTATGGATCTCTCATGCTTCACTTATATCTTTTTAAGAGTACTTTAGAACAGCATGGTAATGTGCTTCGGTTATAAAATTAGTCCTAATATGATAGCCATCCAATATGGGCATAGTAAAAATTGTCATAAAAGTGCATTGAATATTATGAGAAGTTTCATACTTGATTATTGTTTTGAGATATGAGGATAGTGATATTAGAGTCATGCTAGTGGAGTAATTGTTTCATACTTGTTGATTGTTTTGAGATATGAGGATGGTGATATTAGAGTCATGCTAGTGGAGTAATTGTGAATTTGAGAAACACTTCTGTTAAAGTTTGTGATTCCCGTAGCATGCACGTATGGTGAATGATACGACTCCAACGTATGTATAATTTTTTATTGTTCCATGCTATTATATATTCTGTTTTGGATGTTTAATAGGCTTGATTCTACACTTTTATATTATTTTTGGGACTAACCTACTAACCCAAGGCCCAGTGCAAATAGTTTTTTTTTATATTTCAGTGTTTCGCAGAAAAGGAATATCAAACGGAGTCCAAACGGAATGAAACCTTCGGGAGAGTTATTTTTTGAATGATATCAACACAGAAGACTTGGAGTACACGCTAGGAAGCGAAGGAGGTGGCCACGAGGGCAGGGGCGCTCCCAGGGGGTAGGCGTGCCCCCACCCTCGTGGGCCACCTGTTGCTCCCCCGACGCCCCTCTTCAGCCTATATATACCTATGTACCCTAAAACTATTGAGGAGCACCACGAAACCCTAATTCCATCGCCGTAACCTTCTGTACCCGTGAGATCCCATCTTGGCGCCTGTTCCAGAGCTCCACCGGAGGGGGCATCGATCACGGAGGAGATGGCTTCTTCTCTCTCTTTCGATGAGTTGTGAGTAGTTTACCACAGACCTTCGGGTCCATAGTTATTAGCTAGATGGCTTCTTCTCTCTCTTTGGATCTCAATACAAAGTTCTCCTCGATCTTCGAGGAGATCTATTCGGTGTAATCTTTTTGCTGTGTGTTTGTCGAGATCCGATGAATTGTGGGTTTATGATCAAGATTATCTATGAACAATATTGGATTCTTTTCTGAAATCTTTTATGCATGATTTAAATATCCTTGCAAGTCTCTTCGAATTAACGGTTTGGTTTGGCCTATTAGATCTATAGTTCTTGCAATGGGAGAAGTGCTTGGCTTTGGGTTCAATCTTGCGGTGTCATTTCCCAGTGACAGCAGGGGCAGCAAGGCACGTATTGTATTGTTGCCGTCGAGGATAAAAAGATGGGGTTTATATCATATTGCTTGAGTTTATCCCTCTACATCATGTCATCTCGCTTAAGGCGTTACTCTGTTCTTATGAACTTAATACTCTAGATGCATGCTGGATAGCGGTCGATGTGTGGAGTAATAGTAGTAGATGCAGAATCGTTTTGGTCTACTTGTCACGGACGTGATGCCTAGATATTCTCATAACTATGCGCTTTTCTATCAATTGCTCGACAGTAATTCGTTCACCCACCGTAGAAATCTGCTATCATGAGAGAAGCCACTAGTGAAACCTATGGCCCCCGGGTCTATTCTCATCATATTAATCTTCCATCAACTATTTACTTTACTTTGCATTATTTATTTTTTCTCTATATCAAAAATACCAAAAATAGTATATTATCATATCTATCAGATCTCACTTTTGTAAGTGACCGTGAAGGGATTGACAACCCCTTTTATCGCGTTGGCTGCAAGGTTCTTATTTGTTTGTGCGGGTACGAGGGACTCGCGCATGGTCTCCTACTGGATTAATACCTTGGTTCTCAAAAACTAAGGGAAATACTTATGCTACTATGATGCATCACCCTTTCCTCTTCGAAGGAATACAACGCAAGCTCGAGAAGTAGCAAGAAGAATTTTTGGCGCTGTTACCGGGGAGATCTTCGCAAAAGTCATATACCAAGTACCTATCACAAACCCTTATCCCTCGCATTACATTATTTACCTCTTGTTTTCCTCTCCCCCACTTCACCTTTGTCGTTTTATTCGCCTTTCTTTCTCCGTGTGTTTTATCGTTTGCCTTGCCATCATGGCTAGCCCTCCTGTCATTATCAATACTCCCGAGAGTGAAGTTTTTAATTTTAAACAAAGGGAGGAAGAAAATCTAAAAGATGCTTGGTATAGAATTTGCAATGCTCACAATAGATATACTAGGACACTTTCCACTTCCGTGCTTCTTCGCAAATTTTATGTCGGCATCACTCCATGGAATAGATATATTCTTGACACCATTACCGGAGGGAATTTCTTGGGTAGCCATACTTTTGATTCCTACAATGCTATGACAGAACTGTTTGGTCCACCACCTCTTCTGGTTAATGGAACTATCTTAAGCTTAGAGCATGTTATGCAAAGGCTTGAAATTATTGAAAATAAATTGCCACTGTAGAGTTGGTCGAGAGTTTGGATAAAAAGATCCATAACCAAATTACCCAATATGGATCTAGCTAGATGGCTTATTCTCTCTCTTTGGATCTCAATACAAAGTTCTCCTCGATCTTCGAGGAGATCTATTCGGTGTAATCTTTTTGCTGTGTGTTTGTCGAGATCCGATGAATTGTGGGTTTATGATCAAGATTATCTATGAACAATATTGGATTCTTTTCTGAAATCTTTTATGCATGATTTAAATATCCTTGCAAGTCTCTTCGAATTATCGGTTTGGTTTGGCCTATTAGATCTATAGTTCTTGCAATGGGAGAAGTGCTTGGCTTTGGGTTCAATCTTGCGGTGTCATTTCCCAGTGACAGCAGGGGCAGCAAGGCACGTATTGTATTGTTGCCGTCGACGATAAAAAGATGGGGTTTATATCATATTGCTTGATGAACCTATGAGTAGTATCGCATACAGTGGGTTTAACACCAATATAAACAAATAATGAGTTCATTACAGTACCTTTGAGTAGTGGTTTGTTTTCTTATACTAACGGAGCTCATGAGATTTTTGGCTAAGTTTTGTGTTGTGAAGTTTTCAAGTTTTGGGTAAGGATTTGATGGACTATGGAACAAAGAGTGGCAAGAGCCTAAGCTTGGGGATGCCCAAGGCACACCAAGGTAAAATTCAAGGACAACCAAAAGCCTAAGCTTGGGGATGCCCCGGGAAGGCATCCCCTCTTTCGTCTTCGTCTATCGGTAACTTTACTTGAGACTATATTTTTATTCACCACATGATATGTGTTTTGCTTGGAGCGTCATGTATAATTTGAGTCTTTGCTTTTTAGTTTACCACAATCATCCTTGCTGGACACACCTTTTGAGAGAGATACACATGATTTGGAATTTATTAGAATACTCTATGTGCTTCACTTATATCTTTTGAGCTAGATAGTTTGGCTCTAGTGCTTCACTTATATCCTTTAGAGCACGGTGGTGGTTTTGTTTTGTAGAAATTATTGATCTCTCATGCTTCATTTATATCATTTTGAGAGTTTTTTTAGAACAGCATGGTAATGTGCTTTGGTTATAAATTTAGTCCTAATATGATAGGCATCCAAGATGAGTATAGTAAAAACTTTCATAAAAAAATGCATTGAATATGATGAGAAGTTTGATACTTGATGATTGTTTTGAGATATGAGGATGGTGATATTAGGGTCATGCTAGTGGAGTAATTGTGAATTTGAGAAACACTTGTGTTAAAGTTTATGATTCCCGTAGCATGGACGTATGGTGAACCGTTATGTGATGAAGTTGGAGCATGATTTATTTATTGATTGTCATCCTTTCTGTGGAGGTCGGGATCGCTCGATGGTTAACTCCTACCAACCCTTCCCCTAGGAGCATGCGTTGAATACTTTGTTTTGATAACTCGTAGATTTTTGCAATAAGTATATGAGTTCTTTATGACTAAGGTTGAGTCCATGGATTATACGCACCCTCACCCTTCCACCATTGCTCACCCTTCCACCATTGCTAGCCTCTCTTGTACCGCACTACTTTCGACGGTACCATACACCCACCATATCGTCATTGTCATTCACATAGAGTCATATTTTGTTCTATCTTCGAGTTGTAAGTAAATAAAAGTGTGATGATATCTTCATTACTAGAGCATTGTCCCAGTGAGGAAAGGATGATGGAGACTATGATTCCCCCACAAGTCGGGATGAGACTCCGGGCGAAGAGAAAAAAAAAGAAAAAAAAGAAAAGAAAAAAGAAAAAAAGAGAAAAAAGAGAAAAAAAGAGAAAAAAATGAAAAGAAAAAATGAGAGAAAAAGAGAGAAGGGACAATGTTACTATCCTTTTTCCACACTTGTGCTTTAAAGTAGCACCATGATCATGATGATAAAGAGTCTCTTGTTTTGTCACTTTCATATACTAGTGGGAATTTTTATTATAGAACTTGGCTTGTATATTCCAATGATGGGCTTGCTCAAATGCCCTAGGTCTTCGCGAGCAATCATGTTGGATGCACACCCACTTAGTTTCTTTTGTTGAGCTTTCATACACTTATAGCTCTAGTGCGTCCGTTGCATGGCAATCCCTACTCACTCACATTGATATCTATTGATGGGCATCTACATAGCCCATTGATATGCCTAGTTGATGTGAGACTATCTTCCTGTTTTGTCTTCTCCACAACCACCACTCTATTCCACATAGTGCTATATCCATGGCTCACGCTCATGTATTGCGTGAAAGTTGAAAGGTTTGAAAAAATTAAAGTGTGAAACAATTGCTTGGCCGAAAACGGGGTTGTGCATGATTTAAATATTTTGTGTGATGAAGATAGAGCATAGCCAGACTATATGATTTTGTAGGGATAACTTTCTTTGGCCATGTTATTTTGAGAAGACACGATTGATTTGTTAGTATGCTTGAAGTATTATTACTCTTATTTCAATATAGACTTTTGTCTTGAATCTTTCGGATCTAAACATTCATGCCACAATAAAGAAAATTACATTAAGAATTATGTTGGTTAGAATTCCACATCAAAAATTCTGTTTTTATCATTTACCTACTCGAGGACGTGCAAAAATTAAGCTTGGGGATGCTTGATACGTCTCCAACGTATCTATAATTTTTGATTGTTCCATGCTATTATATATTCTGTTTTGGATGTTTAATCGGCTTTATTATACACTTTTATATTATTTTTGGGACTAACCTACTAACCCAAGGCCCAGTGCAAATTGATGTTTTTTGCCTATTTTAGTGTTTCGCAGAAAAGGAATATCAACGGAGTCCAAACGGAATGAAACCTTCGGGGGAGTTATTTTGGGAACAATATCAACACAGAAGACTTGGAGTACACGCTAGGAAGCGAATGTGGTGGCCACGAGGGCAAGGGCACGCCCCCACCCTCGTGGGCCACCTGTTGCTCCCCCGACGCCCCTCTTCAGCCTATATATACCTACGTACCTTGAAACTATCGAGGAGCACCACGAAACCCTAATTCCACCGCTGTAACCTTCTGTACCCATGAGATCACATATTGGGGCCTGTTCCGGAGCTCCACCGGAGGGGGCATCGATCACGGATGGCTTCTAGTCAACAACATAGCCTCTTCGATGAGTTGTGAGTAGTTTACCACAGACCTTCGGGTCCATAGTTGTTAGCTAGATGGCTTCTTCTCTCTCTTTGGATCTCAATACAAAGTTCTCCTCGATCTTTGAGGAGATCTATTCGATGTAATCTTTTTGTGGTGTGTTTGTCGAGATCCGATGAATTGTGGGTTTATGATCAAGATTATCTATGAACAATATTGGATTCTTTTCCGAAATCTTTTGTGCATGATTTAAATATCCTTGCAAGTCTCTTCGAATTATCGGTTTGGTTTGGCCTACTAGATCTACAGTTCTTGCAATGGGAGAAGTGCTTGGCTTTGGGTTCAATCTTGTGGTGTCCGTTCCCAGTGACATCAGGGGCAGCAAGGCACGTATTGTATCGCTGTCGTCGAGGATAAAACGATGGGGTTTATATCATATTGCTTGAGTTTATCCCTCTACATCATGTCATCTCGCTTAAGGCGTTACTATGTTCTTATGAACTTAATACTCTAGATGCATGTTGGCTAGCGGTCGATGTGTGGAGTAATAGTAGTAGATGCAGAATCGTTTCGGTCTACTTGTCACGGACGTGATGCCTATATACAATGATCATGCCTAGATATTCTCATAACTATGCGCTTTTCTATCAATTGCTCGACAGTAATTCGTTCACCCATCGTATAAATCTGCTATCATGAGAGAAGCCACTAGTGAAACCTATGCCCCCCGGGTCTATTCTCATCATATTTATCTTCCATCAACTATTTACTTTACTTTGCATTATTTATTTCTTCTCTATATCAAAAATATCAAAAATATTATCTTATCATATCTATCAGATCTCACTTTTGTAAGTGCCCGAGAAGGGATTGACAACCCCTTTTATCGCGTTGGCTGCAAGGTTCTTATTTGTTTGTGCGGTTACGAGGGACTCGCGCGTGGTTCTTTTACTGGATTTATACCTTGGTTCTCAAAAACAGAGGGAAATACTTACGCTATTGTGCTGCATCACTCTTTCCTCTTCGAGGGAATACAACGCAAGCTCGAGAAGTAGCAGTGAACCGTTATGTGATGAAGTTGGAGCATGATTTATTTATTGACTGTCATCCTTTGTGTGGAGGTCGGGATCGCGCGATGGTTAACTCCTACCAACCCTTCCCCTAGGAGCATGCGTTGAATACTTTGTTTTGATAACTCATAGATTTTTGCAATAAATATACGAGTTCTTTATGACAAATGTTGGGTCCATGGATTATATGCACTCACACCCTTCCACCATTGCTAGCCTCCCTTGTGTCGCGCAACTTTCACTGGTACCATACACCCACCATATACCTTCCTCAAAACAGCCACCATACCTACCTATCAAGGCATTTCCATATCCATTCTGAGATATATTGCCATGCAACCTTCCACCGTTCTGTTTATTATGACACGCTGCATCATTGTCATATTGACATGCATGATCATGTAGTTGACATCGTATTTGTGGCAAGGCCACTATGCACAATTTTTCATACATGTCACTCTTGATTCATTGCACATCCCGATACACCGCTGGAGGCATTCACATAGAGTCGTATTTTGTTCTAGCTTTGAGTTGTAATTTTTGAGTTGTAAGTAAATAAAAGTGTGATGATCATCATTATTAGAGCATTATCCCAATGAGGAAAGGATGATGGAGACTATGATTCCCCCACAAATCGGGATGAGCCTCAGGACGAAAAGGAAAAAAAAGAGGCCATAAAAAAGGGGAAAAGGAGAAAAGACCCAAAGAGAAAAAAGGGAAAAGAGAGAAGAGAAAAAAAATGAGAGGAAAAGAGAGAAGGGACAATGCTACTATCCTTTTTCCAGACTTGTGCTTCAAAGTAGCACCATGATCTTCATGATAGAGAGTCTCTTGTTTCGTCACTTTCATATACTAGTGGGAATTTTCATTATAGAACTTGGCTTGTATATTCCAACGATGGGATTCCTCAAATGCCCTGGGTCTTCATGAGCAAGCGAGTTGGATGCACACCCACTTAGTTTCTTTTGTTGAGCTTTCATACACTTATAGCTCTAGTGCATCCGTTGCATGGCAATCCCTACTCACCCACATTGATATCTATTGATGGGCATCTCCATAGCCCATTGATACGCCTAGTTGATGTGAGACCATCTTCCTCTTTTGTCTTCTCCACAACCACCACTATATTCCACCTATAGTGATATATCCATGGCTCACACTCATGTATTGCGTAAAAGTTGAAAAGTTTGAAAAAACTGAAGTGTGAAACAATTGCTTGGCTGAAACCGGGGTTGTGCATGATTTAAATATTTTATGTGATGAAGATAGAGCATAGCCAGACTATATGATTTTGTAGGGATAACTTTCTTTGGCCATGTTATTTTGAGAAGACATGATTGCTTTGTTAGTATGCTTGAAGTATTATTATTCTTATGTCAATGTTAAACTTTTGTCTTGAATCTTTCGGATCTGAACATTCATGCCACAATAAAGAAAATTACATTGAGAATTATGTTGGGTAGCATTCCAAGTCAAAAATTCTGTTTTTATCATTTACCTACTCGATGACGAGCAAGAATTAAGCTTGGGGATGCTTGATACGTCTCCAACGTATCTATAATTTTTTATTGTTCCATGCTATTATATTATCTGCTTTGGATGTTTAATGGGCTTTATTATACACTTTTATATTATCACCTTTTCCTCTTCGAGGGAATACAACACAAGCTCGAGAAGTAGCAGAGGCTCCCAAGTGACACCTAACCAATCTAGGAGACACCACTCTCCAAAAGGTAATAGATGGTGTGTCGATGATGAACTCCTCGCTCCTGTGCTTCAAATGATAGTCTCCCCAACACTCAACTCTCTCACACAAATTTGGGTTTGGTGGAAAGACGATTTGAGTGGACAGCAACTTGGGGAAGGCTAGAGATCAAGATTCATATGGTAGCAACGGAATATCTTGGTCTCAACACATGAGTAGGTGGTTCTCTCTCAGAACAGTGAATAATGGAAGTGTAGGTATGTTCTGATGGCTCTCTCCATGAATGAAGAGTGGGTGGAGGGGTATATATAGCCTCCACACAAAATCTAACCGTTACACAAAATTTACCAAACTCGGTGGGACCAATTCAGAGAACTCGGTCAGACCGATTTAGTTCATAATGTGACTGTTAGGCATTTCGGTGGGACCGATATGGTCAACTCGGTAGGACTGATTTCATTAGGGTTAGGGCATAACGTAATATCGGTGAGACCGATTACACAAACTCGTTGGGCCCGATTTTGGTAATAAGCACACCAGAGAGTTGGTCAGGCAAACTCGGTGGGACCGATTCGCCCACCGAAATGTTACGAAGGGGAAACAGAGAGTTTTCATTGCGAACTCAGTGGGACCGATCGCTCATCTCGGTTAGACCGAAATGTTACGAAGGGAAACAGAGAGTTTGCAATCCCATCTCGGTGAGACCGAGATCCCTTTCGGTGAGACCAAAATGATTAGGGTTTCTGGCAGTGGCTATGTCAAATGAACTCGTTGGCGCTAGATAGAACTTTTCAGTAGGGCCGAGTTTGACTTTTGGTTTGGGACATATGAGGATGTGAGGAAGTGGTTGAGAGTTTTGGAGCATATCACTAAGCACTTTGAGCAAGCAAGCCATTAAGCAACACCTCATCCCCTTTTAATAGCATTGGCTTTCCTATGGACTCAGTGTGATCTTGGATCACTAAAATATAAAATGTAGAGTCTTGAGCTTGCGCCAATATGTGTCCTTAGCATTTTGAGGGGTCCACATTCCTAATCCATGCCATGCCAATCATTAAACTTTATGAAATGATTTATCTTGAAATAGTATTAGTTCAATGAGATATATGTTGTTAGGAATTACCAAAACCACCCAGGGATTGTTGCACTTTCAATCTCCCCCTTTTTGGTAACTGATGACAACATATAGATCAAAGCTTCGACAAATGATAATAAGATTGAAATACATCGTCGCTTTGAGAAGTATGTGATAATCAAGAGCTCCCCCTAAATTTGTGCATTATTTAAAATTTGTGTTTGAATGCAAATGCACAATCGATTAGGATCATGGGTTACTCTTCCATGCCACATACATCTTGGTGGAGCGCTCAAAAAGATATAGATTAAAGACATGCACTCATCACCAAGCAAAGTGAATGATCATATAAGGATTCAAAGGATAATAGCATTCAAGCAAGCATTAAGGTAGAATATGATCAATCACATGATCAAACAAGTATCTCACACACATAACGTAGAGTAGCAAGCAAACACACAATAAAGTTCAACCAAAAGCAAGAGAGACCAAGAGACAAAACACTCTCTCTTGAAGCCTATGATCTATACATATTTCTCCCCCTTTGGCAACAAGTTACCAAAAAGTTTGAAAATGCATAGTGTTATGCGTCACTCAGGCTTGATCTTCGAGAGGTGGTGTAGACAGAACTCCGAGGACGAAGACTTCACATGATGTAGTTGGAGCTGGTGGAGTGGCTGCTGGAGGTGGCACTGAAGTTGTGGTTGCTGGTGCTGATGTTGTAGCTCTAGTATCAGGTACTAGCACTGCAACAGACCCCTAACCTCTAGGCACTCTCTGAAATGCATCTGTGGTAGCTTGCCCTCTCCTCTCCTTTGCTTCCTCATAGAGCTGCTCAACTGTAAACTGTATCTCTGTCACTTTCAGATCAAGACAATAGAACTTTGTTTCAATGATCCTCTCCAAGCTCTCCTGATTCTGAGTCAGGGTGGCCAAGCCCTTCTCAATCCTCATAGTTGCTTGAATCAGACATGCCATTTGATCTTGTTTGGACTTGAGGGACACTTGAGATGCTTCTGCAACACTTGGCATATTTGCAGCTTTCTCAGCCTTGGCTTTCTCTCTCTTCTCATGTGCTTACACTGATGAAGGTTCATTCTCATCCATGACAACTGTGTTGTCCTCAAAGACAGGATATAGGGGCAGATGTTCCTTGTCCAACAAGTATATTCATCTGCCCATCTTGGAGTTGATGAGCTCCTGAATGTGTGGAGCATACCCACATGATCTCTTCTGATATGCAGCAGTCCTCTTGATTGTCTCTACAATCAGGCTCATAACTTTGAATTTTTGAGGGACATCAAAAATATGCAGCAAGTTGATTGAATGTCATCTTTATCATCTTGTGATCTCCAGATTTGGGCAACAGTGTATGCCTCAAGATTGTGTAGATTGTGGCTAGACCATACAACAAGAAATGCACAGACCCAAACTGATGTGTTTCCAATGCTTTGTCTGGGATCTCCTTGTACATGTTGGCCATAGAGTTGTGGTCTTGCTTCTTCTTGGCATAGACATCCAAGTCATCCTCATGCTCTTTAGGGGCTTTAATCAGCTTGGCCCACTCATCAAAAGTAGACTGGTACCTTGTACCTTCAGACATCCACACAATTCTACCATGAGGATAAAAGTGAGCTGTGGAGTAGAATTGCATGATGAGTTCATCGTTCCATTTTGTCAATTGCTGACCAACGAACTTGTCAACACCACATGCTTTGAAACTTTCAATCACATTTGGAAAGTGATCTTCATTGTCCTTGATGTAGTCCCAGTCAACCCATCTCATGTCACACACTATGGGCTTCTTGTCAAGCAGAACTGTCTCATAGAAGTTTTGCTGCTCTTTGGTATGGAATTTGTAGTCCACAGCAGTCCTTCTCCTCACATCATATGGGTCATTTTGTCTCCATCTTCTGAGAGATGCATCCTTCCTCAACTTCATATCCTCATCAACAATATGAGTATTATCATGATCACGGATCTTGGGCTTGAGCTTCCTAAGCACTTGGACCTCAGCATCTTCATCAGCCTTAGGCACCGGGGCCTTGTTCTTCTCTGAACTTGGAATATTTCTAGTGCTTCTCTTGGGTGCAGACTTGGTGGCTTGAGAAGCTTTGGGAGCAGTCTTGGGCTTTGAAGGAGCAGCCCCAGACTTGATAGCATCTCCCATGAGCTTCTGAGCTTTAGGTGCTGGTGCAGCAACCTCTTCTTCTTCTTCAGCAGCTTCATCATCATCATCCTCTCTCATGGATGGCTTGCCAATCACTCTGGCTGTTGTTTTTCTTGCTCTCTTCTTTGTACTTGCTGGCTCATCATCTCTGGATTCAAGTGTGAAAACCATTGTCTCTTGAGTAGAGGCTCTAGCCTTAGACATTGGAATCCTCTTGGCAGATGCCTTCTTGTTCAAGCCTGGTTTTGTTGCAACAGTTGTGCCATACTCCTTCCTCGACACCTTCTTCTTTGAAGTGGCCTCATCAGCAACAAAATCCTCATCATCAGTGTCAGAAGTTTTCTTCTTCCTGGTCTTGGTAGCTGCCTTGGGCAAGTTTCTAGGTGTGCTCCTGCTACCCTCATCATAGCTGCTAGAGGGACTAATGCCCTCACTCAAGTTGACTTGCTCCTCAGACAAGTTCTGGCTATCACTCTGATCAGACATCTTGGCAAACACTGACAACAAACCCTGTGAATAGATGTAGATGAGGTAGAGTGGATGAGCATCACAAAGTGAAGAGTTTTTTTGCAAAATAGATGACTTAAAATCTTAGTTTTAGTTCTCTACAGAAAGCATTTCGGAGCTACCGATTTGTTAAACTCGGTGATACCGAAGCAATTCTGGAACCTAAACTAGTGAACTCGGTCAGACCGAGTCACAGTTCGGTGGCACCAAGTTTGCTAGGGTTTCACAGAGAGTTGAACTCGGTCGCACCAATTTGCAATTTTCGATCAGACCGAAAATCACTTGTGCAATGGCCTAAGCCAAATCGGTGAGACCGTTTTCTACAACTCAGTCGGTCCGAGATGAGTTCGGCGGAGACCTAACCCTAAATTTTCCGAATCAAAACTAATTTCTACGGAGTTTCTGCTGGATAGGATGATTTCAATCATGGCAAGAATCATGGCAAAACAATGTGCTACAAATCGGAGTAAAGAATAGCACAAAGATAAAGTTCATACCCTAACTCGGCGGTGAACTTGCTACGGCGGCAACGACGGGGTAGATTGCCGTTGACGGCGGCGGAGACCAGCGACGGGAGGTTACTGGCGGTGAGGAGATGAGCCGGAGACCCGAGGAGGTAGAGCAGGTTATGCGCGGGCGAGAGCGTTTTGGAAAGTTTTCCAAAATTCGTCCTGTCGGTATATATAACCTGACCCTGTCGGTGTGACCGAGATGCAAAACTGCTCGCACTTACTGCAACTAGGTGTGACCAAAAAGTTCAAATCGGTTGCACCGAGATTGAAAACCTAGATCAACTTAGTGAACACGGCGTGACCGAAGTGGATGACTCGGTCATACCGAAATGCACAAAGAGGTTTTGGAAGTTTAAGTCTGATGAATCGGGGACTCCGGGTGCTCCTCACATAGAGTGGTTCGAATCTGACTTGATCAAACTTTGTGATGTAGCATGAATAGAGTTTGAGACAAGAAAATCATAGATAGCTAGAGGGTTATCTTAGGCATTCTTGTCCATCCATTTGGCAATATAGAAAGAGCCAACAATCAAAGCAACAAATGGATGTCCTCGAATGAGAAAAATATGCATTCAACATGCTCACACAATAAGATAGCAAATGAAACATGTGGCAAAACATGCACAACCATTCTAGCATCTATCAAGCAATTGGGGATGACTAGGTCATCCATATATGAGTACATTGACTTAGGAGTCAAACAAGAACATTTGATCATAGGTCATACTCATCGTTTAAGCACAAGTGGGGTTACCACTTTTACAGAAAGCATTGTTGTGTTCACATCATTAGAGTTGCTTTAGCTCAATTGATTAGAGTAAAGCTCCCCCTAGATGTGATATCCCCCCTAAGAGGGATGAACTAACCTTGGGTTTTGTCGATGATGACTTCATGCAGGTGTTGAAGATGTAGATTCTCAATGTTGATGTAGATCATTTGGAGCAATCCATTGGAGTGAGTTGCACTTTCAATACCTACACGGGTTAGTCCCACAAGGAACAGACAACGATATCCATAGACATAGAGTGAATTGCACACAAGATGATGTCCATGAAAGCATTAGGTTACCTTGTCCCTTGTCTTACCAATAAGAGGGTTTGTGACTCCTTGAACTAGTGCAAGATATGGAAGTTGTTTGCACTTGTCCTCGCCAAAATGATATGAGTGAAGTATGTTGGCGGAGTCACCCTCAAGAACTCTCTAGTTCTTCTTCTTCGGGATCCACACCATCTTGATGGGAATCCTTAGAGTTGTAGTCGTACTTGATGAAGTAGAACTTGATTTAGTCTTGGGAGCCCACTTGACCAAGGCCTTAGGAGCTTCTTCAAATGCATCAATCTCCTCTTGAAGCTTGTCCTTGCCCTTTAGCTTGTGGTCTTGTGGTGGAAGATCATCTTGTGCTTGTGTCCCTTGAAAAGAAGTAGGATCATACTTCTCTTGTCGAGGAACAAACTTCGTCTTGGGGTATTGATCTTCTTCCCACTCAAATCCATTGGCATTGAACTTTCGTTCAAAACCAACACCTTGATTCTTCCGGTGTCTTCCTTGCTTGCATACAATTTCCTCAAATTGCTTACTTCCGACAAGGCTTTTGTAAACACCTTTCTCTATAATTCCCTTGCATAAACTATTTTCTTGCTCAAGTGTAACTTGGCTAAGAGAATCTTTAGTGGAATCAAGAGAACTACTAGAAGGAACATAATTGGATTTAACATGATTGTTGTTACTACTAGAGGAAGAATCTTTCTTGTTCTTGTTGCAGATTTTACTTGTGGCATGTAGGTAGACAAGAGTAAACGCTTGGCAATGTAAGAAGAACTTTTCTTGCGAAGATCATCATTGATTGCCTTTAAGAACTCATGCTCTTGCTCAAGGTTGAGCTTTTCAAAGCATAACTTCTCATGAGTCCTTTGTGATAGCCTGGCTTATTAGGGATGATACACTACTCATATCTATAAGGAATTCCTTCTTTTCCGGGAGCCCATTCGGATAGAACTCCAAAGTTAAGCGTGCTCAGCTTGGAGTAGTTTCAGGATGGGTGACCGACCGGGAAGTTGCTCCCGGATGCGCACGAGTGAGGACAAAGTGCGCAGAAAAGACTAGTATTGATATCTGAGGCCGGTCTAGATCCCGCCAGGAGTAAGAACCATCGGCAGGTGTGTCCGGGGCGTTGCAAGTTGGTATCAGAGCCGACCCTCACGGTTACACGAATGTTTGCACACAGGTGCGCGGTCATGTTATTCATGACGTTTGTGACCCGTCGTGGCACACGGCATGGCACATGTACCGGACTGGATGCACAGACGTATGTACCAATAGGGAACGTTCCTGTGGCCCGACGAGGACGTCGATTCCTCTAAGTGGATGTGTATGTGATAGCCTGGCTTATTAGGCATGATAGACTACTCATATCTATAAGGAATCCCTTCTTTTCCGGGAGCCCATTCGGATAGAACAACAAAGTTAAGCGTGCTAAGCTTGGAGTAGTTTCAGGATGGGTGACCGATCGGGAAGTTGCTCTCGGGTGCGCACGAGTGAGGACAAAAGTGCACAGAAAAGACTAGTATTGATATCTGAGGCCAGTCTAGATCCCTCCAAGAGTAACGACCACCGGCGGGTGTGTCTGGGGCGTTACATCCTTAAAATTTCTCGATGATCTTCCAAGGTAGTTTCATGAGCTAACTTGAGAGTGTTTAATTCTTTAGTTAGACGCTCAATCTTCTCCTTATCATTGTCATTCGTTTTATCTTGATTAGCATGATTAATAGCAATTTCATCATAATTTTCATCAAAAGTTTCATCACTATTGCTACCAACAAGTAAATCATCATCTCCTAGCAAATCATCTTCATCACTATTAAAATCAAAATAGTCGGGGTGTGATACCTTAGGGCCTTTAGCCATGAAGCATCTTCCAATTTCTTCATTTGGTGAGTCAAATATGTCGTAGGGGTTGGATGACACAAGAGCAATTCCGGCAACACCTTCATCTTGAGTATCTTCGGAGTCGGAGTAATAGCTTCTCTCAGAGTGGTCATCGGAGTTGAAACCACATACCCATTCACCAACATGAGCTTGATGTATTCGTCTTGTATAGCTCCTTGATAATTTGTCCTTCCTTTCCAAATATTTGCTTCTTCGATAAGGTCTTCATTCATAACGATCATCTCTACTCCTTCTCTCTCTTGGTGGTGATTCTTCTCTTCTACTTATCCTTTTAGGTGAGTCTTCTCTTCTTTTGTGGGGAGCCATACACTCATTGGAGTAGTGTTCGGGTCTTCCACAATTGTAGCAATTCCAATCACGACTAGAAGATCTTTTGTCATTGTAGGACCTTGACTTGGAACTTCTTTCTTTGCTTCTATTCTTGTATAACTTGTTGAAGTTCTTCACCATTAAGCTCAATGCTTCATTGAAGACTTGTTTCTCACTTGATGATGTAGGAGGTTCACATGAGGCTTTGTAAGCACCACTAGACTTGTTGTGAAGCTCTCCTTTATCCTTAAGTGACATCTCATGAGCAACAATTCTTCCAATGACTTTCGTAGGCTTGATATCTTTGTAGTTGGGCATCATTTGGATCAATGTGCACACGGTATCATATTTTCCATCCAAGGCTCTTAGGATCTTCTTGATGATGAATCTGTCGGTCATTTCTTTCCTTCCTAAGCCGGCAATCTCATTTGTGATGAGAGCAAGCCTAGAGTACATTTCAGCGACACCTTCACCATCCTTCATATTGAACTTGACAAGTTGACTTTGAAGCACATCCAATTTGGATTCCTTGACGGAGTCGGTACCTTCATGCATATCAATCAAAGTATCCCAAATTTCCTTTGCATTCTCAAGACGGCTGATTTTGTTGAATTCTTCGGGGCACAATCCATTGAATAGGATATCACAAGCTTGAGCATTGTATTGCAACATCTTCAATTCCTCCGCGGATGCTTCACGATGTGGTTCCTTCCCATCAAAGAATTCACCTTGCAAACCAATGCACACAATAGCCCAAAAGGCGGGGTTATGTCCAAGAATATGCATTTTCATCTTATGCTTCCAACTAGCAAAATTTGTACCATCAAAGTAGGGACCTCTACGGTGGTAACTTCCCTCGCTAGACGCCATTCTCTCCTAGGTTGTGAAACCAAGGCTACGATCACCAAAGCTATGGAAATCAAGGCAAATGGGGATCAAAGCTCTGATACCACTTGTAGGATCGAAAGTTGTGACGCCCGAAGACCGACGTCCCAGAAGATTCTAGAAGATTCCAGATGTTCCGGGTTCTCCCGTGTGTTTCATTTGTGCTTGTGTTATTTATTTTTGCATTGCATCATGTCATCATGCCATCATGACATTAATCTTTGCATCTCAACCAAATAAATTGTGTGGACCTTCGGTCCATTTAAATCGAGGGAAGTGTGACTTCTCTTTATAACATATCCTCCTAATATTATGGAGCTATTATTATTAAATTATTCCATTTGTTGGAATTAACCCAACACACTTGCATATTTTTCCCATGCCTTCTCTTTCTCTTTTCCTTGCCATCAAAACCTTGTCTATATTTCTTTTTCCGTTTATCGAGGTTCCTCCAAAAACCTCAACATTTTTGGACACTTCAATAATCAAGTCTTAGTTCAAACCCATTTGATTTAAATTCAAATAAGTTTGGATTATATCTCGATCATGCCTTTTCTATTTTTCTCGGACCGTGCTCATTTTATGATGCCTGAGAAAATTAGTCCCTTGTGCTAACTATTTCCCTAACCCCCCTCCTCATTCTTTTCTTTATTTGGCTTCTGCTAAAAATCAGTCAGAGGAAGAACCAGCCGCAGCTGGCCCAACTGCCACCTCCCTGGCCCATCTCCTCCCTGGCCATCTCAGCCTCCAGGCCCTTTCGGCCCATCTGGCCCAAGCCCTCTCCCCCGTAACCCTAGGCCTGCTGCTCCCCGACCCCAACTCCCCTCGATTCCGCCCGAGCGCCGCCAGGCCTCGTTTTCCCTTGATCCCCCTCGATCCAATCGCACTCCCCCTCTCGCCCGAGCACCTCCTCCCTTCGACCAGCAGCGCCGCCCGCGCCTGGCTACTCAGCGCCGCGCCATGGCCCCTGCACCCACTTCGTCTCGCGCCGTGCCTTCGAGGCATCGCCCCGCGCCCTCCGTTTCCAGGCCGCGGCCTCGCCTCCTCCACGCCAGACCACCAGCCGCGCGGCCATCCCCATGACCGGCGCCTCCAGCGCCATGGCCCGCGCCCCCTCCAGCGGCCAGCAGCCGTGCCGTCTGGCGTGCCAAGGCCGACGCCTCCTTCCTTCCCGCGCCAGTCCCGCGCGCCAGGTGCCCCGACCTCAAGCTCGGCCTGCCTCCTCACCCTCCATCTCCAGCGCACACCGGTCGCATCTTCCTCGCCTCCGGCCTCCTGCCGCCCGAGGCCTGCAGCTACCTCCGCCAAGGCCGCGCCCCGCGCCCTGCCTCCATCTTTAGTGTCGTCGACCTCGCCTCTGCTTCGAGCAGGAGACGAGCGCCCGCTGCTGCCTCGATCTACATGTCCCCTCGACCAGCTCTCCGCCTAGCTTCACGAGGCCTTCATGTGCCTCCTTGTTGCTGCCTCCGTGAAGCCCGAGTGTTTTTTTTCTTTTGTGTGCATCGGTTTGTGCCAAGTTCAACTGCACCGTGTGTACGACTACATGGAATCGCCAAGTCCCGAGACCGACAAGTTCCACGACGACACAAGACGACGCGACAAGTACCTCTTCGGAAACGGAAACGCCTACGAATCGGAACGACTACTTCCTCTACGACCCGTGTACGACTACTTCCACTACGTCCCTCGACGCCTCGAACCCCTCCGAGAACGAACGCTTCGAAGGTATAACCCCGAGACGATGACCCGGGAACGTTTGCATGTGTTGTATGAAATGTTTCCCTTGTGTGCACCGTGCCCGTTTCATCTTTTGTCGTGCTCCTCGGTTGCCTCGTCGCCGACCCGTGGGAACCCGGTGACGGGATCATCCCACCTTTCTTCTTGTTCGACTCGCTCACGCTCTCCGTCATCTTTTGCACCGGTCTCTCAACGAGTTACCGGGACTGATATGATGCCGTTGCATCATTTTCGGATCGTTGTCGTGGCACCCTTTTCTTCCACCACGGTGACAATACTTCATATCTTCTTCATGTCAACTTTTAATAAAATTGCATAAAACTTGATCATGTCATCTGCATCATGTTAACAACATTAAAATGTGTGAATTGTTGTTGCTTAAAATTGCTAAACATGCTCATGGGGATTTTCCGGAATTGTTTTTGTTTTTCCGGCCTCATTTAAATTGCCTAGATAGGTAGTTTACTTTTGATTCACCTCTTGCCATGTTAAAAACATTTAATCTTGTCTTGTAAATAAATGAGAGTCAATTAAATAATTAAAATGTGGTGTTTCGTCAATATGCAACTCGTTGCATATTGAGCTCCACTTAACTTGTAGTACTTGTTTGTGCACTTTGCCATGCCATGCATAATTAAACCGGACATGCATCATACTTGGATGTGCATCGTATGCCATGTTTATGCTTGTGTGTTTACCGTGTTGTTTGCTTCTTTCCGGTTGCTTCTCTTGTTAGCTTCGGTTTCGTTCCGGAGTTGTGAGGATTCGCTCTACTATGTTGCTCCGTCTACTTCATGGACCCGTTCTTCTCCCTTGCGGAATCCCAGGCAAGATGACCATACCCTTGGATACCTTTACTACCATTGCCATGCTTAGTTGTCTCGATGCTATCGTTACATGTCGCGCTACCCATCTTTTATGTCAGCCTCTCCTTGTTGCCATGAAACCTCTAACCTTTGACACCTTCCTAGCAAAACCACTGTTTGGCTATGTTACCCGCTTGCTCAGCCCCTCTTATAGCGTTGTTAGTTGCATGTGAAGATGAAGATCGTTCCAGGAGGGAACTTGTTGTTGGAATATCACAATATCTATAATTATTATTTAACACACCTATATACTGGGCATGGGTGGAAGGCTTGGCCTTTTGCTCGGTGTTTTGTTCCACTCATGCCACCTTAGGCGCCGATAAACCGGCATTATGTTCCTTGATTTTGCGTTCCTTACACGATGGGTGGAGGGGAACCCCTTGACAGTTCGACTTTGAATAAAACTCCTCCAGCAAGGCCCAACATTGGTTTTAATTTGCCTCATAATAACAACTTAATTAATTAATTAAATTTCCATAGGGGGTCACGTCCCCGGGTTCTTAATTCTACATAGCAGGGGGGCCAGTGCTGATGGTGTTGGTCCCAAACGGGGGTTATGCGGGGCCACCACGGGGAAACTCGAGGTTTGGTTTTACTCGTAGGATCACCCATCCGGTTGTGGCCTGAGACGAGATACGCGCGGCTACTATCAGGGTGTCGACACACCGGGAGGTCTTGCTGGACTTGTTTTACCATTGTCGAAATGTCTTATGCACCGGGATGCCGAGCCTAATCGGTTTTTCCCTAAGATAAGGGGTGATGATATTATATTTATCACTTCAGCTAATCGTGAGAGCTTGTGATGGGCTAAGTTGGAACACCCCTGCAGGGTTATGATCTTTCGAAAGCCGTGCCCGCGGTTATGTGGCAGATTGGAATTTGTTAATGTCCGGTTGTAGAAAACTTGACAGAGGATCCGAAGTAAAACACACAACTGTGTGAGTAACTGTGACTGTCTCTTTTCACTTTGAGAAGAGAACACGGTGGGTTTATGTTTGACTCGTATGTAGTTTAGGATCTTTAGCGATCACTACTAGTTTGCGACCGTTTGCGTAGATGCTCATCTTATTCTTGTACTCGTAAGTTAGCCACCATATTATGCTTAGCCGCTGCTGCAACCTCACCACTTTACCTCTTCCTACCCATAAAGCTTTGCTAGTCTTGATACCCATGGTTACGGGATTGCTGAGTCCTCGTGGCTCACAGATACTACAACACCAGATGCAGGTTCAGCCGAGAATGATGCAGGAGCTGGTTCAAGTACTTCGCTGGGAGCTCGATGAACAGAGTGACCGTATGCTTGTGACATTTTCGACGATCAGTAGTGGTTTCTACTAGGATTCGATCTAGACCTGTGGCTTTATGTTTTGGTATCTTTCTTTTGGATCTTCACCCGTAGTCGGGTTGTGATGTTTTGAATGATGATTTGCTTATGTAATGTATTGTGTGAAGTGGCGAGTGTAAGCCAACTATCTCCTTTTGCAATTTAATCCCTCTTTTACATGAGTCGTGCAAAGATACCAAACTTGAGACCATTCCAGAATGGGCTTATACCTTTAAGTCGTGCCTCGACACGTAGGAGGTATAGTCCCATCCTGGGCATTAGAAGTTGGTATTCAGAGCCTTCTCCGACCTAGAAGCCCCCACTGATTGATCGAATCGTTGACGGTTGAGTCTAGGCACACACTTGAAAATATTTTGAGTCCTATATATATATCGGAGAGTAGGATTTCTTTTGCTCCTCATATATTTTCACTCTAGTGAGGACTCCTGACGATTACTCTTGTCTCTTCTACTCTCAAAAATGCACCAAATTTTTTTTAGGGTCACGCGAGTATTGTTTGGATTGTTCCGATGTCTTTGTGATGAGAACATTGTTCTCGATGCCTCCTGTCATTAGGGGTTGTGGCAGTGTCCCGGGGAGTTGAGCTCCGAGGTGTTGTCGTCACAAATATATCGCATCTGTTCTGGAATACTTAAGACGGCCGACATCGAAAACTCTCCTATGCGGTTAGTGGCAAGATAACCCCGACATCACCCAGTACTAGGGAGGTAGTTCGGGAGTATTGCCATAGCTTGTATAGTAGATGTGTTTCGAAGGTCTGAGGTAAACGGTTTCCGGAGATAACTGGTTATGTGTTGAAGGATGGATACAGCTGGATGTAGGTTTAGAGTTGAGTGCGCGGTGCTTCCCCTGTATCCCCAACACCTGATTGCATAACTGGAAACTTTCAGAAATTAATAGGTGGGTTCATCTAGTAGTTCTAGGCATTCTTCCAACGGATGCATGATATGAAGTTCGGGGTTCTACATTGAGTGAAGTGGTTTTATGGGCTTGTTCCGATCGGGAGTTGCATCTTAAAGGGTCCTTGGCTATGCTGATCCGGGGATTGCAAAACCCTTTTGTAACACGTTCCATGAGCTTTCAGCACGAATATGTCGAACGAAGCTTCTATCTTGTATTTGTTCTATCTGCTCCTTTTTTCTTTTTATTTATCTTTTGTTCTCCCAAGTGGCTTCTCATCAAGTTGATGTACCTGCGGAATTCATTCGTTCAATTCTCCGTTCGAATGATATTGTGAAGATTATGCTGCAACATATCTATCCTTTTTTTTATTCTGGTATTCGAGTTGCTTCGATGTCAAGTATTGATTCCATACCTTTCTTAATCGGTGTTCTCATATTTATATGGGAGTGTTAGTCCTTCTTGATCATCAAGATCTTCATGTTAATCCTTTTCAACCGGTGTGCCTTCTCTTCAAGTTATTCCATACGGACGCCGTTGAGAAATCTGATGATTTGTCTGTTTCATTCATCCCAAGTTGTCTTTGTTTTCCCCACCCTCCCACCCTTCTTCTTCTCGGAGCCAGAAATTCTCAGATGAAGTATCCATTTTATTCATGTGATGTTTCTTCATTCTTTCCCATCAACGTTCTTATCCGGTGTTTTATCGTGAAGATGCTCAGGAGTTTCAAGTTCATCATTCTTTTGTTCTCAAATTCTGTCGGTGGATGTAATTCAAGAATTCGTTGTTGATCTTATCCTTTTCCTCATTTCACAATGCTTTCTTATTCCGGTGCTCCAATTAATCATTCTCCTCTTGCTATTCATATCCGGAGTGTTGAAGATATCTCAGAAGATTCGTGATTCCATTCTTAATCCGTTCAAGTTATTTTGAGGATTGCTATCTTATTCAAGCCATTTAATTCAACCGGTGCAATATCTCCTAAGCAATCTTTTTCAATGGTGATTTCTTTTGAGTGGGCCCTAACCCACAGGTCTTTTCTAGGATCTTACCTGACTCTCTATTTTTTCTGGAGAATTCTTTTCAAAGTGTGACGTAAGTATGAATCCCATCAGTCACAGTCCTTCTCCAGGACCGCTTTGAAATTCTTTTTCTTCGTTGGTTCAACCTTTTAATTCTTCATTCCGGAGTGCTCAACAATTCTTATGGCATTTCTCGTCTTCATTCTCAACATTTGGAGACCGGAGAAGTGTTTCTCTTAAATCTTGGCCCGTTCTCTCAAGATTCTTCATGAATTATTTCCTTTGTGATCCTCCGAAGGCCATCATTTCAGAAGATTCTTCGTTCTCAGTTTTCAACTTCGTCCTCCAAATATTCTTCATTGATGTCTCTTCATTCATCTCCCTATGCTTACGGTGGCTTCATTCAAGATTACTCTTCCTTGTTATCGTATCAATTCATTTGTTCTTTTCATAATCCTACCGGTGCTTTGTTGAATATTTACCCAAGTTTGAGCGAGATCTCTCTTTTAATTCTTTCCAACGAGAATAAGTAGTATGCCAAATCCTTTGGTTGTCATCAATTTAAATTGGTGAAGGAGATGCATGACATAATTCTTATTCTTATTCCTTCAAGGTGATTTAATTCTTTTGTCTGGAGCTTATTCATCATATCATATTCTCGGTTCTAAGTTGTTCATCTTGTTTTCAGGAGCTCCAAGTTATTTTTGTTATATCATTTCAAGCTCCATCTAATTCATCACAGGCCTTGAGTCTTATTCTTTTCATCTTTCGCTTCTCATGCTTTCATTACCGGAGTTCTCATGGTGGTTCATCATCACTTAATTCATCCTCGAAGTCTTCATCAAGATTCTTGTTGGAGCTCAAGCATTCTTCATCATGCTTTCCAAGTGCAATTCTTTCTACCTTATTGGTTGAGATGGTGTTATGTCATTCTTGACAATTCCTTCATGTTTCATGATTCACGAGTTATCAAGAATGAGATATTTAAAACCATCATTTTCCTTGTTCAGGAGATCTTTTAACCCTTAATTATTCGTTGGAGTTAACTTGGGTTGTATTTCACCTAAAAGCTTTCCCTAAGGATTGTTGCTATTATGGTGCTTATAAATGACCCAAGTTCTTCATTTATCCTTTCGGTGAAATAAGTTTTCCATCTCCTTGTTGATCTCAATCCAATCAAATGTTTCGTAAGTTGCTGGTTGTCACCTCTTAATTTTAAGATGTTTCCATAAGCCCACATCAAGCTTATTCTTTCGTTGTTGAATTTCCAACAACTCTGTTCAACCCTTCTTCGTAAGGATGCTCTTTCAAATTCAATTTTGAGAGAAGTTGTCATTTTCTTCTCCGTTCTTTCTTCCCAACGATCTAGCATCTATTCTTTCGTTCCGGAGGCTTTGCGATGTTGCTCTCTCCAAACCATCATATCGTTTTATCGAGTTCATGTTATTTCCCTTGCTTATCTTTTAACCGGAGTGTTGTATTCTTCATTCAAGTTACGTCATCTTATCTAGTTTTGCCTATCTTTTAACCGGAGTGATGTCTGAGTCTTTCTTACCCCTTGTGCCATTCTTTCATTTGTTTCGGAGGCAATGTGTTGTTGATTTCATCAAGTGTCATTCCATCTCCTCAAGTTCTGTTCAATTCCTTCGATTTTCAGACGGAGTGCTGTCCAAATTATTTCGTTCTTATTCCTCCTCAATCTTGGTTAACCGGAGTGGTTTTGAAATTCTTCCGTCATCCGTGAGCTCTCTTTTCATGTCTTTCAACCTACAAGGTTCTCATAATGTTCCTTGTTCCTCTTTTCTAACGGAGTTTTCATATTCGTTCATCTCCGTTGTATTTTCTTTCATTTTGGTCAACCTCTCAAGGTTCTTTGGTTTGACTCGTCTGTCAAAGAAGCAACTTTATTTTACCTCTTCTTTTTCGTTTCTGCCCGGTGCCATCTCTAGGATCTCGGGTCGAGATCCTCTGTTAGTGTGGGAGTGTTGTGACGCCCGAAGACCGACGTCCCGGAAGATTCCAGAAGATTCCAGATGTTCCGGGTTCCCCCGTGTGTTTCATTTGTGCTTGTGTTATTTATTTTTGCACTGCATCATGTCATCATGCCATCATGACATTAATCGTTGCATCTCAACCAAATAAATTGTGTGGACCTTCGGTCCATTTAAATCGAGGGAAGTGTGACTTCTCTTTATAACATATCCTCCTAATATTATGGAGCTATTATTATTAAATTATTCCATTTGTTGGAATTAACCCAACACACTTGCATATTTTTCCCATGCCTTCTCTTTCTTTTTTCCTTGCCATCAAAATCTTGTCTATATTTCTTTTTCCGTTTATCGAGGTTCCTCCAAAAACCTCAACATTTTTGGACACTTCAATAATCAAGTCTTAGTTCAAACCCATTTGATTTAAATTCAAATAAGTTTGGATTATATCTCGATCATGCCTTTTCTATTTTTCTCGGACCATGCTCATTTTATGATGCCCGAGAAAATTAGTCCCTTGTGCTAACTATTTCCCTAACCCCCTCCTCATTCTTTTCTTTATTTGGCTTCTGCTAAAAATCAGTCAGAGGAAGAACCAGCCGCAGCTGGCCCAACTGCCACCTCCCTGGCCCATCTCCTCCCTGGCCATCTCAGCCTCCAGGTCCTTTCGGCCCATCTGGCCCAAGCCCTCTCCCGCGTAACCCTAGGCCTGCTGCTCCCCGACCCCAGCTCCCCTCGATTCCGCCCGAGCGCCGTCAGGCCTCGTTTTCCCTCGATCCCCCTCGATCCCATCGCACTCCCCCTCTCGCCCGAGCACCTCCTCCCTTCGACCAGCAGCGCCGCCCGCGCCTGGCTACTCAGCGCCGCGCCATGGCCCCTGCACCCGCTTCGTCTCGCGCCGTGCCTTCAAGGCATCGCCCCGCGCCCTCCGTTTCCAGGCCGCGGCCTCGCCTCCTCCGCGCCAGACCACCAGCCGCGCGGCTGTCCCCATGACCGGCGCCTCCAGCGCCATGGCACGCGCCCCCTCCAGCAGCCAGCAGCCGCGCCGTCCGGCGTGCCAAGGCCGACGCCTCCTCCCTTCCCACGCCAGTCCCGCGCGCCAGGCGCCCCGACCTCAAGCTCGGCCTGCCTCCTCACCCTCCATCTCCAGCGCACACCGGTCGCATCTTCCTCGCCTCCGGCCTCCTGCCGCCCGAGGCCTCCAGCTACCTCCGCCAAGGCCGCGCCCCGCGCCCTGCCTCCATCTTCAGTGTCGTCGGCCTCGCCTCTGCTTCGAGCAGGAGACGAGCGCCCGCTGCTGCCTCGATCTACATGTCCCCTCGACCAGCTCTCCGCCTAGCTTCACGAGGCCTTCATGCGCCTCCTTGCTGCTGCCTCCGTGAAGCCCGAGTGTTTTTTTTCTTTTGTGTGCATCGGTTTGTGCCAAGTTCAACTGCACCGTGTGTACGACTACATGGAATCTCCAAGTCCCGAGACCGACAAGTTCCACGACGACACAAGACGACGCGACAAGTACCTCTTCGGAAACGGAAACGCCTACGAATCGGAACGACTACTTCCTCTACGACCCATGTACGACTACTTCCACTACGTCCCTCGACGCCTCGAACCCCTCCGAGAACGAACGCTTCGAAGGTATAACCCCGAGACGATGACCCGGGAACATTTGCATGTGTTGTATGAAATGTTTCCCTTGTGTGCACCGTGCCCGTTTCATCTTTTGTCGTGCTCCTCGGTTGCCTCGTCGCCGACCCGTGGGAACCCGGTGACGGGATCATCCCACCTTTCTTCTTGTTCGACTCGCTCACGCTCTCCGTCATCTTTTGCACCGGTCTCTCAATGAGTTACCGGGACCGATATGATGCCGTTGCATCATTTTCGGATCGTTGCCGTGGCACCCTTTTCTTCCACCACGGTGACAATACTTCATATCTTCTTCATGTCAACTTTTAATAAAATTGCATAAAACTTGATCATGTCATCTGCATCATGTTAACAACATTAAAATGTGTGAATTGTTGATGCTTAAAATTGCTAAACATGCTCGTGGGGATTTTCCGGAATTGTTGTTGTTTTTCCGGCCTCATTTAAATTTCCTAGATAGGTAGTTTACTTTTGATTCACCTCTTGCCATGTTAAAAACATTTAATCTTGTCTTGTAAATAAATGAGAGTCAATTAAATAATTAAAATGTGGTGTTTCGTCAATATGCAACTCGTTGCATATTGAGCTCCACTTAACTTGTAGTACTTGTTTGTGCACTTTGCCATGCCATGCATAATTAAACCGGACATGCATCATACTTGGATGTGCATCGTATGCCATGTTTATGCTTGTGTGTTTACCGTGTTGTTTGCTTCTTTCCGGTTGCTTCTCTTGTTAGCTTCGGTTTCGTTCTGGAGTTGTGAGGATTCGCTCTACTATGTTGCTCCGTCTACTTCATGGACCCGTTCTTCTCCCTTGTGGAATCCCAGGCAAGATGATCATACCCTTGGATACCTTTACTACCATTGCCATGCTTAGTTGTCTCGATGCTATCGTTACATGTCGCGCTACCCATCTTTTATGTCAGCCTCTCCTTGTTTCCATGAAACCTCTAACCTTTGACACCTTCCTAGCAAAACCACTGTTTGGCTATGTTACCCGCTTGCTCAGCCCCTCTTATAGCGTTGTTAGTTGCATGTGAAGATGAAGATCGTTCTAGGAGGGAACTTGTTGTTGGAATATCACAATATCTATAATTATTATTTAACACACCTATATACTGGGCATGGGTGGAAGGCTTGGCCTTTTGCTCGGTGTTTTGTTCCACTCATGCCACCTTAGGCGCCGATAAACCGGCATTATGTTCCTTGATTTTGCATTCCTTACACGATGGGTGGATGGGGACCCCTTGACAGTTCGACTTTGAATAAAACTCCTCCAGCAAGGCCCAACATTGGTTTTAATTTGCCTCATAATAACAACTTAATTAATTAATTAAATTTGCATAGGGGGTCGCGTCCCCGGGTTCTTAATTCTACATAGCATGGGGGCCAGTGCTGATGGTGTTGGTCCCAAACGGGGGTTATGCGGGGCCACCACGGGGAAACTCGAGGTTTGGTTTTACTCGTAGGATCACCCATCCGGTCGTGGCCTGAGACGAGATACGCGTGGCTACTATCAGGGTGTCGACACACCGGGAGGTCTTGCTGGACTTGTTTTACCATTGTCGAAATGTCTTGTGCACCGGGATGCCGAGCCTGATCGGTTTTTCCCTAAGATAAGGGGTGATGATATTATATTTATCACTTCAGCTAATCGTGAGAGCTTGTGATGGGCTAAGTTGGAACACCCCTGCAGGGTTATGATCTTTCGAAAGCCATGCCCGCGGTTATGTGGCAGATTGGAATTTGTTAATGTCCGGTTGTGGAAAACTTGACAGAGGATCCGAAGTAAAACACACAACTGTGTGAGTAACCGTGACTGTCTCTTTTCACTTTGAGAAGAGAACACGGTGGGGTTGTGTTTGACTCGTATGTAGTTTAGGATCTTTAGCGATCACTACTAGTTTGCGATCGTTTGCGTAGATGCTCATCTTATTCTTGTACTTGTAAGTTAGCCACCATATTATGCTTAGCCGCTGCTGCAACCTCACCACTTTACCTCTTCCTACCCATAAAGCTTTGCTAGTCTTGATACCCATGGTTATGGGATTGCTGAGTCCTCGTGGCTCACACATACTACAACACTAGATGCAGGTTCAGCCGAGAATGATGCAGGAGCTGGTTCAAGTACTTCGCTGGGAGGTCGATGAAGAGAGTGACCGTATGCTTGTGACGTTTTCGACGATCGGTAGTGGTTTCTACTAGGATTCGATCTAGACCTGTGGCTTTATGTTTTGGTATCTTTCTTTTGGATCTTCACCCGTAGTCGGGTTGTGTTGTTTTGAATGATGATTTGCTTATGTAATGTATTGTGTGAAGTGGCGAGTGCAAGACAACTATCTCCTTTTGCAAGTTAATCCCTCTTTTACATGAGTCGTGCAAAGATACCAAACTTGAGATCATTCCAGAATGGGCTTATACCTTTAAGTCGTGCCTCGACACGTAGGAGGTATAGTCCCATCCTGGGCATTACAAAAGTATGTCTAGAGGGGGGTGGTGATTAGACTACTTGACCAAATAAAAATCTAGCCTTTTCCCAATTTTAATTCTTGGCAAATTTTAGCAACTTAGCACAAGTCAAGCAATCAACCTACACATGCAATTCTAAGAGTATAGCCGCGGAATGTAAAACAATTGCATATGAAGGTAAAGGGAGGAGTTTGATGGAGCAAATGCAATGTAGACACGGAGATTTTTTACGCGTGGTTCCGATAGGTGGTGCTATCGTACATTCACGTTGATGGAGACTTCAACCCACGAAGGGTAACGGCTGCGCGAGTCCACGGAGGGCTTCACCCATTAAGGGTCCACGAAGAAGCAACATTGTTTATCCCACCATGGCCATCGTCCACGAAGGACTTGCCTCACAAGGGTAGATCTTCACGAAGTAGGCAATCTCCTTGCCCGTACAAACTCCTTGGTTCAACTCCACAATCTTGTCGGAGGCTCCCAAATGACACCTAACCAACCTAGGAGACACCACTCTCCAAAAGGTAATAGACAGTGTGTCGATGATGAACTCCTTGCTCTTGTGCTTCAAATGATAGTCTTCCCGACACTCAACTCTCTCTTGCATATTTGGATTTGGTGGAAAGATGATTTGAGTGGAAAGCAACTTGGGGAAGGCTAGAGATCAAGATTCATATGGTAGGAATGGAATATCTTGGTCTCAACACATGAGTAGGTGGTTCTCTCTCAGAACACTGAGTAATGGAAGTGTAGGTATGTTCTGATGGCTCTCTCCGCGAATGAAGAGTGGGTGGAGGGGTATATATAGCCTCCACACAAAATCTAACCGTTACACACAATTTACCAAACTCGGTGGGACCGATTCAGAGAACTCGGTCAGACCAATTTAGTTCATAATGTGACCGTTACGCATTTCGGTGGGACCGATATGATCAACTCGGTAGGACCGATTTCATTAGGGTTAGGGCATAACGTAATCTCAGTGAGACCGATTACACAAACTCGGTGGGACCGATTTTGGTAATAAGCACACGAGAGAGTTGGTCAGGCAAACTCGGTGGGACCGATTCGCCCGTTTCGGTGGGACCGAAATGTTACGAAGGGGAAACAGAGAGTTTGCATTGCGAACTCGGTGGGACCGATCGCTCATCTGGTTAGACCGAAATGTTACGAAGGGAAACAGAGAGTTTGCAATCCCATTTCGGTGAGACCGAGATCCCTTTCGGTGAGACCGAAATGATTAGGGTTTCTGGCAGTGGCTATGTCAAATGAACTCGGTGGCGCCGGATAGAACTTTTTGGTAGGGCCGAGTTTGACTTTTGGTTTGGGACATATGTGGATGTGAGAAAGCGGTTGAGGGTTTTGGAGCATATCACTAAGCACTTTGAGCAAGCAAGCCATTAAGCAACACCTCATCCCCTTTTAATAGTATTGGCTTTCCCATGGACTCAATGTGATCTTGGATCACTAAAATAAAAAATGTAGAGTCTTGAGCTTGAGCCAATATGTGTCCTTAGCATTTTGAGGGGTCCACATTCCTAATCCATGTCATGCCAATCATTGAACTTTCTGAAATGATTTATCTTGAAATAGTATTAGTTCAATGAGCTATATGTTGTTAGGAATTACCAAAACCACCCAGGGATAGTTGCACTTTCAGATAGCTAGGGTTAGGAGAGGGTTGATGGGCTTTAGATGCCGGCCCAGTTACTGCTGCTGGTTGGAGTAAAATAAAGGAAATGGTTTCTTTTCTATTACAGAAAAAGAAAGAGAAGAAAATATTTATTTGGAGGACCAAATAAACATAAGTTGAGCCGAAGTTTCGAATGTGGCTACTCTGGCATTATATCAAAGCGCCACCACTTGATTTGGAATAAAAGGAGAAGGATCAAGGATTAGAATATTTTGAAACGAGAGAGGTTTAAAATGTAAGTTTGTTTTGGTGGATTACGTAATAATGGAATAGTTTAACATGGCTCCCTAATATATTGGGAGGATATTGAGTATGTTTTAAAGAGAATGTCACCATGTGAATTTCCCTCAATTTAAATGGATTGAAGACCCATACAAGTTATTTAGTTGAGTTTTAGTTGGGTTCAAAAAATGATGGCATGATGCAATGCAAAATATGCTATGAATATTGCAACAAACAAATAAATCACATGCCAAAAGTCGGAATACACAGAAGGCATCTGAAGCGTCGGTCTCGGGCTGTTACATATACACAAGTCGAGGCCCTGGGCTTACAAGAGTCTATACTTCCTAACTGACGACGGCTCTACGTCACCTTGCCTTCTTTGGCAAGTCGCAGTTGGGCGGCTTACACCTCCGGGTCACGCACAGCCTCTGGGTCTTGGGCCCTTTGTCGACCCGCCTCGCAAGCCGCCTCCAGGCTTCATGTCTTGACTTCTTGGGCCTGCTTAGGCTTCATTGTTGAGTCACCAACAGCGTAACTCGACCCCTCCTAGGCGGGTTACGCCGTGGGGTTATATCCCCAACACCTGAGGTGCTCAAATCTGGTGCAGGTGTCTCGCTGTTTGCAACACTAGAAGGAAGTTATTGTTGACGCCCTGACCAACCACAAAAGCACTCTGTTTCATGGATATGAGCTCACCGAGGCGCGACATGAGTCTAAGGGACAAGACCTTCACAAAAAGCTTGGCGAAGAGGTGGATGAGACTGATTGGCTGGTAGTCAAAGAGGATGGCGACATCTAGTTTACTAGGAAAGAGGATGAGTAGTGCTTTGTTCATCTTTTGAAATCCATGGATGTTCATCATGAACAACTTGTCGAATGCCTCACATAAGTCGCCATTTATGATAGGACAACATGCATAGAGGAACTCTGAAGAGAACCCATTAGGTCCCGGTGCCTTCCTAGTGTGTAGCCGCTTCACTAGCTGCCATATTTCATATTCGGTAGAAGGCCTCTCGAGGACATCGAGATTGAAGTGGCGAGGGTCAATGAGATCCAGGCCAACGGAGAAAGCGTGATGCTCAAAAGATCTGAGGTTGGTCGTATAGTGCTCAAACGCCACTCGGTCCATGTCAAGCTCGTCTCGGGCCACCATGCCGTCGTGGTGGAACTCACTAATGTGGTTCTTTTGTTGCCGATGGGAGGCGTGGATTTTGAAGAAGGTTGTGTTTGTGTTCCCCCTGTTGCATGCAAGAGAACTGGCAACCCTGGTGCGCATTGGAACGGTCCAGGGAAGCAAGGCCAAGGTATGATCCTTTGAGCTTCCGTCGAAGCCATGCTTCACCCGGGGTGAGAGGCCATAGGTCCTGGGGCGCATCAAATCTGGCAATGAGTACCCGAGCTATCTGCAATTCGAGTGTGATGTTGCACAGCTAGCTGGAACACCAACTTTGCAAGCGGCGAGCAGTGACCTTGAGGCGATCGTAGATTCGACAGAATGGGTCCGAGACCGGGTGCAATGAGTTCCACACCGCGGACCCAACCTGCTCGAAGCCATCAAACTTAGGCCAGAACTTCTCAAAGTGGAAGCGGCTGGGGCGCGATATCGTGTGATGCAGTCCACGACCATAGGTCTATGGTCGGACGGTGCGGAGGATAGGCAGAGCAACATGCAGTTTGGGTGGGCAGTTTGCCAAGAATGGGTGCACAGGACACGGTCGATGTGCACAAATGTCGGGCAATCCTGCTTGTTAAACCATGTGTTGCGACGACCATGGAGATAAACATCGTGCAACTCTATGTCGGCAATGAAGCGACATAACCGATGCATGATACGCCGATTGATCCTATCATTGTTCTTGTCGGTCGTGGTCGCGATCATGTTGAAGTCTCCTCCAAGGAGCCAATGGCCAACAATATTTGCGCGCATATCTTGAAGTGCATTGAGAAAAACCATCTTGTCGGCGTCCCCTTGAGGGCCATACATGAAGGAAATATGCCCTAGAGACAATAATAAAGTTGTTATTTATATTTCCTTATATCATGATAAATGTTTATTATTCATGCTAGAATTGTATTAACCGGAAACTTAGTACATGTGTGAATACATAGACAAAATAGAGTGTCCCTAGTATGCCTCTACTAGACTAGCTCATTGATCAAAGATGGTTATGTTTCCTAACCATAGACATGAGTTGTCATTTTATCAACGGGATCACATCATTAGGAGAATGATGTGACGGACAAGACCCATCCATTGGCTTAGCACTATGATCGTTTAGTTTTACTGCTATTGCTTTCTTCATGACTTATACATGTTCCTATGACTATGAGATTATGCAACTCCCGAATACCGTAGGAACACCTTGTGTGCTATCAAACGTCACAGCGTAACTGGGTGATCATAAAGATGCTCTACAGGTGTCTCCGAAAGTGTTCGTGGTGTTGGCATAGATCAAGACTAGGATTTGTCACTCCGAGTGTCGAAGAGGTATCTCTGGGCCCTCTCGGTAATGCACATCATAATAAGCCTTGCAAGCAAAAGACTAATGAGTTAGTCACGAGATGATGTATTACGGAACGAGTAAAGCGACTTTCCGGTAACGAGATTGAACTAGGTATAGAGATACCGACGATCGAATCTCAGGCAAGTAACATACCAATGACAAAAGGAACAACGTATGTTGTTATGCGGTTTGACCGATAAAGATCTTCGTAGAATATGTAGGAGCCAATATGAGCATCCAGGTTCCGTTGTTGGTTATTGACCGGAGATGAGTCTCGGTCATGTCTACATAGTTCTCGAACCCGTAGGGTCCGCATGCTTAATGTTTGATGACGATCGGTATTATGAGTTTATGAGTTTTGATGTACCGAAGGAGTTCGGAGTCCCGGATGAGACCGGGGACATGACGAGGAGACTCGAAATGGTCGAGACGTAAAGATCGATATATTGGACGACTATATTCGGACATCGGAAAGGTTCCGAGTGATTCGGGTATTTTTCGGAGTATATGGGCCTTATTGGGCCATACAGGAATAGAGGAGAAATGCCAAAAGGAAGGAGGCGCGCGCCCCCCCTCTGGTCTGAATTGGACAAGGGGTGCAGCCCCCTTTTCCTTCTCCCTCTCCACCTCTTTCCTTCTCTCCTACTCCCGAAAGGAAAGGGGAATCCTACTAGAACTTGGGAGTCCTAGTAGGACTCCCCACACTTGGCGCGCCCCCTCTAGGGCCGGCCTCTCCCTTGCTCCTTTATATACGGGGGCAGGGGGCACCCTAGGACACACAAGTTGAATTGTTTTAGCCGTGTGCGGTGCCCCTCTCCACAGAAACACACCTCGGTCATACCGTTGCAGTGCTTAGGCGAAGCCCTGTGCCGATAGATATATCATATCTGTCACCACGCCGTCGTGCTGGCGAAACTCTCTCATGAAGCTCAGCTGGATCAAGAGCTCGTGGGACGTCATCAAGCTGAACGTGTGTTGAACGCGGAGGTGCCGTACGTTCGGTGCTTGATCGGTTGGATCGCGAAGAAGTTCGACTACATCAACCGCGTCACTTGACGCTTCCGCTCCCGGTCTACGAGGGTACGTAGACACACTCTCCCCCTCGTTGCTATGCATCTAGTAGATAGATCTTGCGTGATCGTAGGAAAATTTTGAAAATACTATGTTTCCCAACAGTGGCATCATGAGCCAGGTCTATGCGTAGATGATATGCACGAGTAGAACACAATGAGTTGTGGGCGATACTAGTCATACTGCTTACCAGCATGTCATACTTTGCTTCGGCGATATTCTGAGATGAAGCGGCCCGGACCGACATTACGTGTACGCTTACGCGAGACTGGTTTCACCGTTATGAGCACTCGTTGCTTAAAGGTGATTGGCGGGTGTCTGTCTCTCTCACTTTAGTTGAATCAAGTGTGGGTACGCCCGGTCCTTGTGAAGATTAAAACATCACATACTTGACGAAACATCGTTGTGGTTTTGTATGCGTAGGTAAGAACGGTTCTTGCTAAGCCCATAGCAGCCACGTAAAACTTGCAACAACAAAGTAGATGACGTCTAACTTGTTTTCGCAGGGCATGTTGTGATGTGATATGGTCAAGACATGATGAGATATACGGTTTTGTATGAGATGATCATGTTTTGTAAAGTTATCGGCAACTGGCAGGAGCCATATGGTTGTCGCTTTATTGTATGAAATGCAATCGCCATGCAATTGCTTTACTTTATCACTAAGCGATAGCGATAGTCGTAGAAGCAATAGTTGGCGAGATGACAACGATGCTACGATGGAGATCAAGGTGTCGCGCCGGTGACGAAGGTGATCATGACGGTGCTTTGGAGATGGAGATCAAAAGCACAAGATGATGATGGCCATATCATGTCACATATTTTGATTGCATGTGATGTTTATCTTATTATGCTTCTTATTTTGTTTAGTTCGATGGTAGCATTATAAGATGATCCCTTACTAAATTTCAAGGTATAAGTGTTCTCCCTGAGTATGCACCGTTGCGAAAGTTCGTCGTGCCGAGACACCACGTGATGATCGGGTGTGATAAGCTCTACGTTCAAATACAACGGGTGTAAGCCAGTTTTGCACACGTAGAATACTCGGGTTAAACTTGACGAGCTTAGCATATGCAGATATGGCTTCGGAACACTGGAGACCGAAAGGTCGAGCGTGAATCATATAGTAGATATGATCAACATAAGATGTTCACCATTGAAACTACTCCATCACGTGATGATCGGACATGATTTAGTTGATTTGGATCACGTGATCATTTAGATGACTAGAGGGATGTCTATCTAAGTGGGAGTTCTTAAGTAATATGATTAAATTGAACTTTAATTTATCATGAACTTAATCCTTGTAGTATTAGCATATCTATGTTGTAGATCAATAGCTCACGATGTTGCTCCCCGTTTATTTTTTATATGTTCCTAGAGAAAACTAAGTTGAAAGATGTTAGTAGCAATGATGCGGAATTGTTCCGTGATCTGAGGATTATCCTCATTGTTGCACATAGAATTATGTCCTTGATGCACCGCTAGGTGACAGGCCTATTGCAGGAGCACATGTAGACGTTATGAACGTTTTGACAAAAGCTCGGTATGATGACTACTTGATAGTTTAAGTGCACCATGCTTTACGGCTTAGAACCGGGACTTCAAAAACGTTTTGAACGCCACGGAGCATATAAGATGTTCCAAGAGTTGAAATTAGTATTTCATACTCATGCCCGTGTCGAGAGGTATAAGACTTCTGATAGTACTTTGCCTACAAGATGGAGGAGAATAGCTCAACCAGTGAGCATGTGCTCAGATTGTATGGGTACTACAATTACTTGAATCAAGTGGGAGTTAATCTTCCAGATAAGATAGTAATTGACAAAGTTCTCTAGTCACTATCACCAAGTTAGTAGAACTTCGTGATGAACTATAATATGCAAGGGACGATGAAAGGAATTCCCGAGCTCTTCGCGATGCTGAAGTCGGCGAAGGTAGAAATCATGAAAAAGCATCAAGTGTTGATGGTTAACAAGACCACTTGTTTCAAGTAAAGGGCAAAGGGATAGAAGGGGAACTTCAAGAAGAATGACAAGCAAGTTGTCACTCCCGTGAAGAAACCCAAAGCTAAAACTCAAGCCTAAAACTAAGTGCTTCTACTGCAAAGGAAATGATCACTGGAAGTGGAACTGCCCTAGATACTTGGCGGATAAGAAGGATGGCAAAGTGAACAAAGGTATATTTTGATATACAGATTATTGATGTGTACTTTACTAGTGTTCATAGCAACCCCTGGGTATTTGATACCGGTTCAGTTGCTAAAATTAGTAACTCGAAACGAGAATTGCAGAATGAACAGAGACTAGTTAAAGGTGAAGTGGCGATGTGTGTTGGAAGTGGTTCCAAGATTGATATGATCATCATCGCACACTCCCTATACTTTCGGGATTAGTGTAAAACCTAAATAAATGTTATTTGGCATTTGCGTTGAGCATGCATATGATTTGATCATATTTGTTGCAATACGGTTATTCATTTAAAGTCATAGAATAATTGTTATTCTGTTTACATGAATAAAACCTTCGATGGTCATACACCCAATGAAAATAGTTTGTTGGATCTCGATCGTGGTGATACACATATTCATAATATTGAAGCCAAAAGATGCAAGGTTAATAATGATAGTGCAACTTATTTGTGGCACTGCCGTTTAGGTCATAATGGTGTAAAGCGCATGAAGAAACTCCATAGTGATGGACTTTTGGAATCACTTGATTATGAATCACTTGGTGCTTGCGAACCATGCCTCATGGGCAAGATGACTAAAACTCCGTTCTTCGGAACAATGGAGCGAGCAACAGATTTGTTGGAGATCATACATACAGATGTATATGGACCAATGAGTGTTGAGGCTCGCGGCGGGTATCGTTATTTTCTGACCTTCACTGATGATTTGAGCAGATATGGGTATATCTACTTAATGAAGCATAAGTCTGAAACATTTGAAAAGTTCAAAGAATTTCAGAATGAAGTGGAGAATCATCGTAATAAGAAAATAAGAGTTTCTATGATATGATCGTAGAGGTAAAATATTTGAGTTAGCGAGTTTGGCCTTCAGTAAAAACAATGTGAAATAGTTTCACTACTCATGCCACCTGGAACACCACAGTGTAATGGTGTGTCCGAACGTCATAACCGTACTTTATTAGATATGGTGCAATCGATGATGTCTCTTACCGATCTACCACTATCGCTTTTGGGGTTATGCATTAGAGACAGCTACATTCACGTTAAATAGGGCACCATCTAAATCCGTGGAGATGACACCGTATGAACTGTGTTGTGACGAGAAACCTAAGCTGTCATTTCTTTAAGTTTGGGACTGCGATGCTTATGTGAAAAAGTTTCAACATGATAAGCTCGAACCCAAATCGGAGAAGTAAATCTTCATAGGATACCCAAAAGAAACTGTTGGGTACACCTTCTATCACAGATCCGAAGGCAAGGTCTTTGTTGCTAAGAGTGGATCCTTTCTAGAGAAGGAGTTTCTCTCGAAAGAAGTGAGTGGGAGGAAAGTAGAACTTGATGAGGTAATTGTACCTTCTCCCGAATTGGAAAGTGGAACATCACAGAAACTAGTTCCAGTGATTCCTACACTAATTAGTGAGGAAGCTAATGATGATGATCATGAAACTTCAGATCAAGTTTCTGCTAAACTTCGTAGATCAACCAGAGTTCGTTCCGCATCAGAGTGGTACGGCAACCCGGTTCTGGAAGTCATGTTACTGGACCATGATGAACCTACGAACTATGAGGAAGCGATGATGAGCCCAGATTCCGCAAAATGGCTTGAGGCCATGAAATCTGAGATGGGATCCATGTATGAGAACAAAGTGTAGACTTTGGTTGACTTGCCCGATGATCGGCAAGCCATCGAAAATAAATGGATCTTCAAGAGGAAGACTGACGCTGACGGTAATGTTACTGTTTACAAAGCTCGACTTGTTGCGAAAGTTTTTCAACAAGTTCAAGGAGTTGACTACGATGAGACTTTCTCACCCGTAGCGATGCTTAAGTCTGCCCGAATCATGTTAGCAATTGCCGCATTTTATGAAATCTGGCAAATGGATAACAAAACTGCATTCTTTAATGGATTTATTAAAGAAGACTTGTATATGATGCAACCAGAAGGTTTTGTCAATCCTAAAGGTGCTAACAAAATGTGCAAGCTCCAGCGATCCATCTATGGACTGGTGCAAGCATCTCAGAGTTGGAATATACGCTTTGATAAGTTGATCAAAGCATATAGATTTATACATACTTGCGGTGAAGCCTGTATTTACAAGAAGTGAGTGGGAGCACTATAACCTTTCTGATAAGTATATGTGAATGACATATTGTCGATCAGAAATGATGTAGAATTTTCTGGAAAGCATAAAGGATTGTTTGAAAGGAGTTTTTCAAAGAAAGACCTTGGTGAAGCTACTTACATATTGGGCATCAAGATTTATAGAGATAGATCAAGACGCTTGATAAGACTTTCGATGAGTACATACCTTGATAAGATTTTGAGGTAGTTCAAAATGGATCAGTCAAAGAAGAAGTTCTTGCCTGACTTGTAAGGTGTGAAGTTGAGTAAGACTCAAAGCCAGACCACGGCAGAAAAATATAGAGAGAATGAAAGTCATTCCCTATGCCTCAGCCATAGGTTCTATAAAGTGTGCCATGCTGTGTATCAAACATGTTGTGTACCTTGCCATGAGTTTGTCAAGGGGGTACAATAGTGATCCAGGAGTAGATCATTGTACAGCGGTCAAAATTGTCCTTAGTAACTGGATGACTAAGGAAATGTTTCTCGATTATGAAGGTGATAAAGAGTTCGTCGTAAAGGGTTACGCCGATGCAAGCTTTGACACTAAATCCAGATGACTCTAAGTATCAATCTGGATGCGTATTGAAAGTGGGAGCAATTACCTAGAGTAGCTCTATACAGAGCATTGTAGACATAGAAACTTGCGAAATACATACGGATCTGAATGTGACAGACCCGTTGACTAAACTTCTCTCACAAGCAAAACATGATCACACCTTATTACTCTTGGGTATTAATCACATAGCGATGTGAACTAGATTATTGACTCTAGTAAACCCTTTGGGTGTTGGTCACATGGCGATGTAAACTATGGGTGTTATTCACATGACGATGTGAACTATCGGTATTAAATCACATGGCGATGTGAGCTAGATTATTGACTCTAGTGCAAGTGGGAGACTGAAGGAAATATGCCCTAGAGGCAATAATAAAGTTGTTATTTATATTTCCTTATATCATGATAAATGTTTATTATTCATGCTAGAATTTTATTAACCGGAAACTTAGTACATGTGTGAATACATAGACAAAACAGAGTGTCCCTAGTATGCCTCTACTAGACTAGCTCATTGATCAAAGATGGTTATGTTTCCTAACCATAGACATGAGTTGTCATTTGATCAACGGGATCACATCATTAGGAGAATGATGTGATGGACAAGACCCATCCGTTAGCTTAGCACTATGATCGTTTAGTTATACTGCTATTGCTTTCTTCATGACTTATACATGTTCCTATGACTATGAGATTATGCAACTCCCGAATACCGTAGGAACACCTTGTGTGCTATCAAACGTCACAACATAACTGGGTGATCATAAAGATGCTCTACAGGTGTCTCCGAAAGTGTTCGTGGTGTTGGCATAGATCAAGGCTAGGATTTGTCACTCCGAGTGTCGGAGAGGTATCTCTGGGCCCTCTCGGTAATGCACATCATAATAAGCCTTGCAAGCAAAAGACTAATGAGTTAGTCACGAGATGATGTATTACGGAACGAGTAAAGAGACTTGCCGGTAATGAGATTGAACTAGGTATAGAGATACCGACGATCGAATCTCGGGCAAGTAACATATCAATGACAAAAGGAACAACGTATGTTGTTATGCGGTTTGACCGATAAAGATCTTCGTAGAATATGTAGGAGCCAATATGAGCATCCAGGTTCCGCTATTGGTTATTGACCGGAGATGAGTCTCGGTCATGTCTACAAAGTTCTCGAACCCGTAGGGTCCGCGCGCTTAATGTTTGATGACGATCGGTATTATGAGTTTATGAGTTTTGATGTACCGAAGGAGTTCAGAGTCCCGGATGAGACCGGGGACATGACGAGGAGTCTCGAAATGGTCGAGATGTAAAGATCGATATATTGGACGACTATATTCGGACATCGGAAAGGTTCCGAGTGATTCGGGTATTTTTCGGAGTATATGGGCCATATTGGGCCATACGAGAATAGAGGAGAAATGCCAAAAGGAAGGAGGCGTGCGCCCCCCCTCTGGTCTGAATTGGACAAGGGGTGCAGCCCCCTTTTCCTTCTCCCTCTCCACCTCTTTCCTTCTCTCCTACTCCGGAAAGGAAAGGGGAATCCTACTAGAACTTAGGAGTCCTAGTAGGACTCCCCACACTTGGCCCGCCCCCTGATGTCTACACACGCTTCTACTCTTGTAGACTATGTTGGGCCTCCAAGCGCAGAGGTTTGTAGGACAGCAGCAATTTCCCTCAAGTGGATGACCTAAGGTTTATCGAACTCAGGGAAGTAGAGGTCGAAGATGGTCTCTCTCAAGCAACCCTGCAACTAAGATACAAGAAGTCTCTTGTGTCCCCAACACACCTAATACAACTAGGAGTTGTATGGGTGCACTAGTTCGGCGAAGAGATGGTAAAATATGGATGATAGGAGTGGCAAAGCAAAGTAATATAAATCTGTAATAAAAAGTGCAGCAAGCAAACAAGTGGTAAACGTGAGCACAAATGGTATTGCAATGGTGGAAACAAAGCCTAGGGTTCATACTTTCACTAGTGGCAACTCCCAACAACATTAACATAATCGAATCACATGATATTTCCCATAAAACATGCAATGGAGACGCACCCGGAGATCATTCCTTCGTGGTCAAGAGAGGACGAGAATTATGTAGGGCTACAAAAGCACACCTCAAAGTTCGTAGTTCTCAATCTAAGGATTTCCCAATGTCACCGCGGCCATCCAAAGAGAGTCCCACAATCACCACAACATATCTAAAGGATAGTCAAAGACAAGCACCAAGAGACTCTCAATCTTCAATCAACACACAAGAGAGGAAATCACTCATGAAAATATTTTTCTAATCCATGTCCAATAGACCGCTGTCACCTTGGTCTCGGGGATTGATACGTCCAAAACGTATCTATAATTTCTGCTTGCTCCATGCCACTTTTGGGTGATATTGCTATGATATTCATACACTTCCATACACTTTTGATCATATTTGGACTAACTTACTAATCCAGTGCACCCCGGTGCCAGTTTCTGTTTTCGGCTGTTTTTGTATTTCAGGTTTTCACGTTTCGAGAACTGCCCAGAAAAATACAGAAAAAATATATAAAAAATCAGCGTTCCGGGAACGACACTGCTTCCGAAGGGGAGCCTGGGGGGCCATAGGGGCTCCAGGCGCCCTGTGGGCGCGCCCCGCCCCCCCCCCCCCCCCCCCCCCC
>LR738710.1:531638692-531667730 GCA_902687465.1 Secale cereale | reverse complement strand
CGAGAGCCCCCCGATGCCCTACTTTGGCAGATATTTAAAGGGTCCCCCGTAACCCTTGAAACAAGACTTCTTTTCGCGATCCCATCTCTGTTCCGCCGCCGCCGCTTCCAAGATCGGGAGCACCAGGAGAACTCTTCCCGGCACCCTGCCGGAGGGGAGGATCACCACCGGGAGCTTCTCCACCACCATGGACGCCTCCCGGATGACTCGTGAGTAGTCTCCCTTGGACCATGAGTCCATGACCAGTAGCTATGTGATGTTCTCCTCCCGTTCTTGTGCTTCACTAATTAGTCCTCGTGAGCTGCCCTACATGATCGAGGCACCTATGTAATCCTTATGTTGTTGCTATGTTGAGTTTGCTGGGATCCGATGGATTATGAGATTATGTTCAGATTGATCTTGAGTAATATATTTGATTCACCTCTTTTATATTTTAGTTCATAAGTAATTCTTGCATGTTCTCCGTTGTTATTTATTGCTTTGCCCGAGTAATAGGTAGTGACTCCAAGAGGGAACGCTATGCTCGATTGTGGGTTCATGCCCCTCGATGACTAGCTTGAGTGACAGAAACATGAGTCTAGGGGATGTGCTGTTGCCACAAGGGGGAAAACAACGGTGCTTGTGCCCGCGGGTGCAAGGATTGTTTACTTTACGCAAAGTTCTTTTAATGCAGTTGTCTGTTGCATTGAGTTTACACTATGGGTGGGACTCGCAACTTAATACCAGCGAGATGTTCTGGATAGATATCTCAAGGTGGATGATTAGTAGTAGATATTGATGGATTTCGGTCTACTTACTTTGGCGTACCGCCCATGCTTTGAACCTCAACCTTTCTTGCAATGTAATCAGCATTGGTTTGCGTTCGTGGTCCTGTCAATTGCCCAGCTGTAATTTGTTACCTCACATAGCCGTTTTATCGTCTTTTGGGAGAGAGACATCACTAGTGAACATCATGTGACTCCGGTCCTTATTACCATCATTGATCACATACACTATTTACTTTTCGCTATTTTATTTACTATTGCAAAACACTATCTATCACTACTATCATATTGCTTTTAACCCTTTGTGAACTACAAGGCCGGAGAGATTGACAACCTCTCTGTACTCGTTGGGAGCAAAGTTATTTGTATCTGTGTGCAGGTCCACGTTGATTGCTAATTGCGCCGTTAGCAGTTGACACCTACCTGTTGAACCTAGGAGTCTCTGGGGATTCGATCCTTGGCATCTTTGCTAGGGGAAAACACTTCTACTTACTGCATCTTACACCTTCCACTTGGGGTAATCCAACGAGGGGTTCGTGGCCCATCAAGGAGTATTTTCTGGCGCCGTTGCCGGGGACTCCACTCTTCAGGATAGGGGAGTTGCATCCTATCTTTTACCTTTGCTTTTTAGTCTTGCTAGTTTACCTTTCATATTTGCTTTAGTTCCTTTTATCGAAAATCACAAAAATAGTTATCTTGCTTGCTTGCTACTATGGGTTCCACCGAGAACACCAAGTTGTGTGACTTCACTAGTCACAACAACGATGACTTTATCAGCACACCTATCACTACACCTGCTACTTCAGCACCTTCATATGAAATTAAACCTGCTTTACTTAACTTAGTCATGAGAGAACAATTCTCCGGTGCTGGAGATGATGCTGCTTTACACTTGAACAACTTTGTAGAACTTTGTGATATGCAAAAGTACCAAGAAATAGATGGTAATATTGTTAAGCTTAAGCTTTTTCCTTTCTCTTTGAGAGGAGGAGCAAAAATTTGGTTTCAGTTTTTGCCTATAAATAGCATAGATTCATGGGACAAGTGCAAAGATGCTTTTATTGGAAAATACTATCCACCTGCTAAAATTATCCAACTTAGAAGTAACATCATGAATTTTAAACAATTGGATAATGAACATGTTGCCCAAGCTTGGGAACGTATGAAATCTCTTATCAAGAACTGCCCTACTCACGGTTTGACTACTTGGATGGTTATCCAAACTTTTTATGCAGGCTTGAACTTTACCTCGCGGAACTTGTTAGATTCGGCCGCGGGAGGAACTTTTATGTCAACTACACTTGGTGCTGCCACAAAGCTTCTCGATGGGATGATGACCAACTATTCCCAATGGCACACCGAACGCGCTCCAACAGGTAGGAAGGTAAACTCTGTCGAGGAGATTTCCTCCCTTAATGAAAAAGTTGACTTGATCATGTCTCTACTTTCGAAGCAATCTACTGTTGATCCTCGTGATGTTCCTTTGAATTCTTTGATTGCTCAAGAACAAGTAGATGTTAACTTTATCTCTAGAAACAATTTCAACAACAATGCTTATAGGAGTAACTTTGGTAACAATTCTAGACCGTTCCCCTCTAACTCTTATGGGAACAACAATGCTTATCCTAGTACCAAGAACTCCAACACTGAACTAGAGAACATGCTTAGAGATTTCATCACTACCCAAAAAGCCTTTAATAAGAATGTAGAAGAGAAACTACATAAACTAGATGATCTTTCTTTTAAGGTAGACCACTTAGCCAATGAGTTAAAATTGCTAAAAATTGAAACTTCTTCTCTTAAGGAGAAGGAAGTCATCCCTATTAATGCTACTCAAGTGCAAACCAATGAAAATATTAGGATGATGGCTAAGCTTAAAGAGAGATGGGCTAGAGAAAGGGAGGAAGAGGAAAGAATTAAGAGCCTTCCTACCCACCACACTGTTGCTACTATCCAAGTTATTGAGAATGTTCACACTCTTAGCACCCAATGTACTGCTGGTCCCAATGGACCTATTAATGGTGATGCTATGTCAACTACCAAACAGGTGAGCCTTAAGGACACCACTACTACCTTACTTGATGCTCGTGACCTTGATTTTGATAATTGCACTCTTACAGAAGTTATTGATTTCCTTCACAAAATGTCTAGAGATCCCCGCACTAGCACGCTTAACCTTGCCTTCACAGAGCATATCACTAATGCTCTCATCAAAGCTAGGGAGGAGAAACTTAGAGTAGAAGCCTCCATACCTAGAAAGCTAGAAGATTTGGTTGGGATCCTATGATAAAAATTTATTTGAATGACTTCTCTTGTTATGCATTATGTGATGTTGGTGCTAGTACCTCTGTTATGCCCAAAAGGATATATGATATGCTTAAATTGAAACCTTATGATTCTTGTTCTTTTGGTGTTCGTCTCATTGATTCTTCCATAAAGAAACCTTTGGGGAGGATCGACGATGTTCTTATTGTTGTCAATGATAATTATGTGCCCGTTGATTTCACTATTATGGATATTGAATGTGATCCTTCATGTCCAATTATTTTGGGACGTCCCTTTTTGCGCACCGTTGGTGCTGTCATTGACATGAAAGAGGGTAATATAAAATTTCAGTTTCCTCTCAAGAAAGGGATGGAACACTTCCCTCGTAAGAAGGTCAAGTTACCTTTTGAGTCTGTTGTACGGGCTAGCTATTCTTTTACTCTTGATAAAACTTGATCTTTGCATTATGCCTAGCTTAAAGGCATAAAAGAAAGCGCTTTTGGGAGGCAGCCAACATGAATAAATTTCTTGATTTTATTGTGTCTTGATGTTGTTTACTTCTGTAGCATCATCATTGTATCTTTGTTTTTCATATTTGTGCCAAGTATAGCCTCTGATTGCTAGAAAGTTCAAAAGTTGTGAGGTGCTGTCCAGGAAACAGATTCTGTCCTTGGATAGAAAAATTCGTATAAAATCACCAGATCATCTTTTTGGTCTGAATTTTTTCGACATCGTTCTCTATATAATTGTATTTCGTGCATCAGTTCTGAGTTTTTTTATTTGAGTTGCAGAAGTATCCCGAACAGGTCAATTACTGCCTGCTGTTCTGTTTTTCACAGATTCTGTCCTGTTTTGCCTTACCTTCACTTTGCAAATTAAGAACTTGCTTTTTCTTTGCAAAAATCTTTTGGCAATCTTGAGAAACAGTAGAAATTCAAGAATATCCTTATTTCCAGCAAGGTATAATTATTTTATTAAGGGTACTAACCTCGCTAATCAGATTATGAATGAGTTGTGTATGAAGGGAGTTTTCAAGTGTGCGAGGGAAGATGATAAAAAGATTCAGGAGTGTCAAGCGCTCAAGCTTGGGGATGCCCCCATGCACCCCCAAGAAATATTCAAGGAGACTCAAGCGTCTAAGCTTGGGGATGCCCCTCGTGCATCCCCTTCTCCATCAACATTATCAGTTCGTCTTTCGTTCCGCTATATTTTTATCACTTCATATGTTATGTGCTATGCTTGGAGCGTCTTGCTTTTAGTTTTCTTTTTAGTTTTTCATAACGAGTCGGAACCCAGCATTCCTTTATGTGGGAGAGAAACACGCTCCACCTCTACCTAGAACATTACATAGAATTTTCATGTATATCTATGATGTGTGTGTTCTTTATCTTTTAATAGCTACTATCATGCTCTGCTCTTAGTATTCATGCTTATCTTTTCAAGAGCTTTTATTTAGTTGGTTGCTTGAACTCTTTTTAATTACCATGCTCACCTTATTATGAGAGTTTGCTTCCGTTGCATGGGTTAATATGTCTATGATAAATATGCTACTTTCATGATGGTGCTTAGTAGTTCAGGTTTTCTTATGGTTAATCTCAGATAGCTGGGGGGGTTCCCAATGTGTCATTGGAGTACCAACTTGGTTTGTTTGCCTATGATGTGGTATGGTTTAGTAATATCTTCCTTCGAGAATTTATTTTGATTGACTTGGCGTATGCTCACGCATATTCAAGACTTTAAAGAAAGTCTGTCAAGCCTTGATGATCTTTTGTTTCTAAGTAGCGATATAACTACCATGCCTGATTCAATATTGCTTTGTCGCTCTGCATGATTATGACCGTCATTGCTCTCTTAGTTGGTCGCTCCCAGTCTTTTGCTAACCTCCACCTGCACTAAGCAAATTAACCATGCAATACATAGCTCATGGGAAAGTATCCTAAAAACTATTGTGGTAAAGAATATGTTGCTTATGTATCTTATTTCTTATGAGTTGCTTGCTGAGCGGTAACCATGTTTCTGGGGACGCCATCAACTGTCACACTTTTGTTGAATATCATGTGAGTTGCTATGCATGTTCGTCTTGTCTGAAGTAAGGGTGATTTACCGTGGGTTGAATTAATATGCATATTGTTAGAGAAGAACATTGGGCCGCCAACCAAAGCCATGCATCATGGTGGAAGTTTTAGCTTGGACCTTAATCCTCAATCTCTCATGAGAATATGCTTATGCATTAAAGAGGAGTCCATCATCTATTTTCTATGTTGTCCCGGTATGGATGTCCTCAAGTTGAGATTTATCAAAAACGAGAAATCAAATGCGATCTATCTCCTTGGACCTTTGTACAGGTGGCATAGAGGTACCCCTTTGTGACACTTGGTTAAAACATATGCAATGCAATGATAACCCATGGGGATCCGAGCTAATTAGGACAAGGAGCGAGCACTATTAGTATTCGATGCATGAGGCATGCAACTTATAAGATGTTTTATACATGACACATATGAAGTACTACTACCGTTGACACAATTGCTTCCATGTTTCATAATAAAAATCTCTAGCACTTTAAGCACCAACTACTGAGAGCATGATTGTCATTCTGAGTGTAATGTGCATTGTCCCAAAGTAGCATTGTCTTTTGCATGATTGTGATATCGTTTATTCTGAAATGATTGTATCTAGTCATCACTTAAACCTTGAAGGTGCCCTTGCATTTATGTTTTGCATCACTAAAGGGGGCAAGCTAGATATCACTTGATCATATTTGCACATCATGTTCATTGCAAATCTTTTTGATGTTTCAGTTTCATGTTGTAAAACTTTCAGTCATTTGTGATTTTCTCTTGAGACAACTTAGTTACTTTAGAATCATTGTCTCAGTAAGCTTTTGTCATATGACTATGAGAAAGTCTTATATGGTTAATAGCATGTCACCACAGAAATTATTCTTGTTATCATTTACCTACTCGAGGACGAGCAGGAATTAAGCTTGGGGATGTTGATACGTCCAAAACGTATCTATAATTTCTGCTTGCTCCATGCCACTTTTGGGTGATATTGCTATGATATTCATACACTTCCATACACTTTTGATCATATTTGGACTAACTTACTAATCCAGTGCACCCCAGTGCCAGTTTCTGTTTTCGGCTGTTTTTGTATTTCAGGTTTTCACGTTTCGAGAACTGCCCAGTGTCGGGGGAAACTGTCCGCCACGAACATCTATGGGACCGGAGCCCCTTGTCTGTGCGGTACGAGGGCGGAGGGAGCACGAAGAGCAGATCGTAGCGAGCACGCGGGCAGTTTTACCTAGGTTCGGGCCGCGGTAGACGCGTAAAACCCTACTCCTGCTTAGTTGTGTATTGAGTTGGAGTGCTCGAGAGCTTGAAGAAGCAGCTACACCGAGCGTATGAGTGATCTAGGTTCCGAACCCCCTCCACGTTGTGCATGGGCCTCCTTTTATAGTGCAAGGGGTCACCGACAGGTGTCAACGTAGGAGAAAGGGGTAAAAACGTAAAAGAGGTGGTAGTTGTAACAGTGCGGGAACAGTGGAGCTACAGTGCGCGAACAGTGGTCGCTACCTACTTTGACAGTGGGGGACAAGGGCATTTAATGCCCGTCGCCGTCGACCCCAAAAGCTCCCGCCCTTGCGTCTCCGTCTGCCACGGCGATGGATCCACCACCGTGGAGTGCCACCGTGTCCCCCAGGCTGCACAACCATCCGCCACGCGTCCCTGGATAGGCCCCAGGGCGACGCGTGGGCCGATGAGCTGGAGCGCGGGCACACAGCGCAATCTTCCCGGCAAGCACCTTGCCGGGGCCTTGATCTTGCCGGGCCCGGGAGCTTGCCGGGCTCTGAAGCTTGTCGCCCCCCGGGCCCTCGCCGGGTCTTCTACGATGGAATCTTCTAGTCTTCCTGGCAAGCTCCTCTTGCCAGGGCCTTGTGCCGGTGAGGTAATCTTGAGCCTGGTACGACCTTCCCGACAAGCTCCTCTTGCCGGGGTCTCGATCTTCTGTTTTGCATACTTTGTTTTTGAATGGTTTGATATGGAGCAGGAAGGTCCCCGGCGAGCACGTGGTAAGCCCTGCCGCGGGAAGCTGCAACTGCCCGTGCACAAGTTGGGGTACTGAGGTACCCCTACCTTAGTACACCGACAGGAGCCCCCGGGCCTGGGCCACACACGGTGCCGAGCGCTGTTGGGCCAGGCCCAAAACAGTGCACGGGCACACGCGGCCCACGGCGTGCCGAATCCACTTCCGTATCCGCCGCATCCCCCCGTAACGGCACGCGTCGATTGCGGCGTCGTGGGATGGGACGTGCCCACGTTCCATCAATGAAAAAGGGCGAAACGCCCCCCACTCCCCCATAAAAGCAGAGGAAGCAGGAGCGGTTCCCCTCCTTGCGCTTTCATTGCATCTTCTTCTTCCTCCAGAAACCCTCTTTGCGCTCCGCCTCCACACCTCCGCCGCCGCCGTCTGCATCCCCGGCGTCGCCGGGCTCTTCGTCCCCCTTCCTCCGCCGCGTCCGCCATGGCCCCGAAGACCGACAAGGCGAAGGCGGAGAAGGCCAAGAGGGAGAAGTCAGAGCAAGCGGCGAAGTTCGCCGCGTATCGGAAGCGGAACCTCGTCTTCCCGCCGAGGCTCGGCGCGCGGGAGCTCTGGAACAAGTACTACTTGTTCTGGGCCAAGGAAACCAAGGCGCACCCCCGCACTCAAGCTTATCCGGCCGCCGCCAAGGACAACTACCCCGGCGGGTACTACTTCTTCGCAGCCTTCTTTCACTGCGGTCTTTGCCCTCCTTTCTCTAATTTCTTCTGCGACGTCATGCACACCTATGGCCTCCACCTTCTTGACTTCACCCCCAACGCCATCCTCACCATGGCAGTTTTCGCACACATGTGCGAAAACTTCATAGGGATACACCCAAACGTAGCGCTGTTTAGGCACTTCTTCACTCCTAGAGCAGAGGCCGACGCCCCCCTCTCCGGAGGAATTTCTTGGGTTTTCCGTCTGAACAAGAAGGGGTCCTACTTGCCGGGGGAGCTCCGCGGCAAGTGGGAGGAATGGCGTGCGGAGTGGTGCTGGATTGTTGAGGACGAGCCGCAGCCCTTCACCGCGCCGCGCACAACGCCCATCGTGCGCGGCAGGGATTGGAGCGGGCTGGACTCGGACGACATCAAGCTCGACGTCGCCCTCGTCCGGATTCTTCGTCTTCGGACCGCCAGGCTGTCCGTTGCAGAGGTAGGCGCAGATTTCCTCCGCCGCCGCATCGCCCCTCTCCAAGACAGGAAAAGGCCGGCCTGGGAGTACGGCGGCCCGGCAGATATAATGAGGCTGCACCCCGGGCTAAACTTCAACTTCACGACGCTGGAGCTGAAGGGGATGGTCCGGGAACTCTTCAAGTATGACCCGGCACACCCTGAGTGGTTCAGGCCTCCCCGGGGAGTGGTGCCCCTCTGCAACAGCACAGTCCGGGACCGTCTCTGCGCCATGATGCCCGCGTGCGATTCGCACGGCGTGGACCGCACGTGGATTCCGCCCAAGCCCATAGACGTTCTCAGCTTCTTCGACAACCTCGTGGAGGTGGCGAAGAACAAGAATGACATCAAGGAGCACACGCGAGACACCACCGAGCAGGAGCTTGCTTACATAGCTTCTCGGGCTGAAGAGGCCGCTGCAGCCGCAGCGGCAGGAGATTTTGGGTACACGCCTGATGAGGCGGAGGCTGCGGATGCGTCCAGCCAGGCGGAGGAGGCGGAGATCCACAGACTGCTGCAACTTCCTCCCGACGCGCTCGCCGGGGTCCCCTCTCTGAGGCACTCCGGGATCCACGGAATCGTGGCCGAGGCCGCGGCAATGGAGGGTGCCGCCGGAGGGAACAGAGGCGCCGCGGGAGTGGAGGCACCGGAGGGAGCAGAGGCGCCAAAGGAAAAGAGGCCGCAGCGCAGGGCGCTGGGCCCAGCGAGCCAGCCGGGGAGGAGGAGGAGGAGGAGGCCGAGGACTCCGACGGATCTACGGAGCTCTACGCCGACGACCTCTCCTCGTCGGAGAGCTCCCCGCCCCCGGCAAGCCCAAGGCAGTCTCCACCGAAGCGTCTCCGTAAGACGGCGACGGGAGAGAGGGCGCAGGCCCCCCGGCAACAACCAGCTCGCCAGCCAGCTCCCCGGGGGAGCCAAGCTGCGCCGGGGGCGACCGGCGCACCAGTCACAGCGGAGGCGGCCCGCGCGCGGGCCACGACGGAGGCGGCCCGCAAGCAGGCGCCGAGCCGACAGGGGTCTTCTCGGAGCGGAGCAGCGGCTCCGCCCGCTCCCCGGGCTCCGGCTACCACAGGGGCTGGGTCTTCGCAGCCCCCAGCCCCCGGGGTCGCCAAGCGCCCGAGGGAATCTTCATCTTCCACCCCTCGTGCCGACGCGCCCCAGGTGGAGTATGACTTCTCCGCCTTGAGCGAGGACGACGAGGAGGACCAGGAGTAAGATTCCAAGATCTTACACCTTCTCAAGTTTCGTCTTGATTATTGTTGATGCTAACTTCGTTTGTTGCTTTGATTTCAGGACCTTGGTTCAGCGCGTGGCGAAGAAAGCCAAGGCGCCCGTGGTCGAGGTCGCGGAAGACTCGGCTACCGCGGCAACTGGGGATGCGCCGGAGCCAAGCCTGCCGGACCCAAGCGCTGCTCCGAGGAGCAGCCCCCAGCGCAGCCCCCAGCGTAAGTCTGGGTTCCATCTCTCCGCTCGTCGAGAAGCGCTTAGGGATTTTGTCTTGTTTCAACATCTTGATGTTTCTTGTCTTTTCTTGTGCAGAGGTGGAGCCACAGCGGCAGGAGCGCCCGGGGACCGTCCTTGAGGAGCCGCAGGCCCCGCCGTCCCCGCCACGGCCGAACTCTCCGGCAAGGGAGAGTGCTCCGCCAAGGGCGGGTACTCCGCCAAGGGCGAGTACCCCGCCAAGGGCGAGCAGCCCGGCGAGGGCAGCCACTCCGCCAAGGCAGAGCTCCCCGGCGAGGGAGCCTGCCGCTGACGACGTCCGCCAAGGTATGTCTTGTGATTTTATCTTCTTGGCGTTATCTCTTTTTGGATTTTTGCTCTAACTTCTTTTTCTTCTTCTTCTTTTAGATCCTCCTCCCCCCGAGCCCATGGAGACGGAAGTCATCAACATTGAGGATGAGGAGGGCGCGCAGGGCGGCGGCGGCGACGTCCCTGTCGCCGAGGACACGGCGAGAACCACCGAGCCGGCCGCGCAGGAGACCGCTCCGGCTGCAGACGCAGCGGCCGGGGAGGGGGACGGCGACCGCACCGCCGACCCGGAGGCGGCGGGAGCATCAAGTGCTGCGCCGGCTGCCGACCCCTCCGCCGGCAAGGAGCAGGGCTACTATCTTGAGGCCCCCAACGGCGTCTTCATCCAGATGCCGTGGGGTTCTTCGTCGCGAGCCCCCGCGGAGGGCGAGGCATTCGACGGGGAGGTCCTCGCCTCCGCGGGCCTGAAGATCGTCGAGGCGCCCGGCGGGAGTGAAGGGCCCGAGGAGGAGAAGCTGCTCCATCAGCTCCTGGCCCTTTACCGGGCCAGGCAGGCGAAGCTTGCTTCCCGGGAAGCCCTTGCCGCCAAGGCCGCCGCGGAGATGGAGAAGCGCGCGGCGGAGCTCAGCGCCGCCAACCAGGCGGCCCTCCGCGAGGTGGCGGAGGAGCGTGAGCGGCTCGCCGGTGAATACCAGGAGTGGGTGCTGGAGAAGGCCGAGGCCGAAGAACAGCAGCGGCTCGCCGGGGTGGAGCTGTCCCGGCGAGAAGGAAAACTCGCCCAGCGGAAGGTCCAACTCGACTCCCATGAGGAGGACCTTGCCGCTCGGGAGGAGGCCCTTGGCGGGGAACTGAAGGAGGCGAAAGCCGCCGCGGTTGCCGCGGAGACCGCCAAGAAGGAGCTCGCCGCCAAGGTCACGCAGCTGGAGAAGGCGTTGAAGGTGAGCGCGGAGAAGGTCGCCGCGCTCATCACGGAGCGCGAGAAGGACGCCCACACCAATTCAGAACTCCAGGTGCGTCTTTCTGAGAGGGGCGACGAGTTGAAGGCCGCCAAGGACTCCATCGAGGACTTGGAGTTGAAGGTCTCTACACTGAAGGATTCACTCGACGCTGCCCGGGCCCGGGAGACCAAGTTGAAGGAGGAGCTCCGCAAGGAGCGGACCCTAGTGGACAGCGCCAACCAAGCGGCTGAGCTCTTCCGCAAAACCGTTGAGGTATGGACCGAAGACTTAGTATCTTGTGCGTCCAACATCGACCAGGAGCTGCTGGCGTTGAAGCTGGAGCACCTCATCTACTCCCCGGATCCAAACCTCCCACACAGCGCCAAGCTCAGCCTCTTCTTCAGGGGAATCGCGCCGGCCCTTGCTGATCTGCGGAAGAAGATCCCCGCGCAACTGGCCGAGGAGACGCGCCTGCTCTGCACGGGAACTCTGGAGCGCGTGCTGACGAAGATCGTATATCGCAATCCGGGCATCAACCTCACCAACGTTCTTCGCAGCTTGCCGGCCGATGCGAACATGGAGGCTCTGAAGGAGCAGGTCGCCCACATCATAGCCAAGGTGGCTAAGATCTCCAGGATTGAGGGCGACCGCGTAGATTAGGCCTCCGTTATCTTTATCTTTTGGTTGCTGCATATGATGTCATGAACTCATTAGTCCATTGTGACAAGTTATCCTTTGTAAGATATTTATCTCATTTTGATCAATCAGTGCAATGTTATCTTCCTTGTCTTAATCCTTGACTTTGTATGTTTTTCACCCTACGCTCCCGGGGAGCTTGCCGGCAAGGGGCCTTTCCCGCGAGCGCTGAGTGCTGGACTCTGAGCAGCCTGCTGGCCAAGGTCTCACCGGCAAGCAACCTTGCCGCAGCTATTCGCAACGCACTTAACTTGCTGAGCGTACTCGGAAACGAGGCAAGGGCGCGACACTTGTCGCTGCTCACTTAAATCGTTGAGCGAACTCGGAAACAAGATAAGGGTGCGGCAAGCTACGGGTAGGTTCCTCCGCGCACAGGTTTTCCATACAAAGTGTGATTGTTCAAGGAAGACAACTAAAATTTAAAATTTGGACTGGTCAAATTCTAACGACTTAGCTTTCATATATTGTTTGCTTCCCGGTAAGGCTTCTCTTTCTTGAACAGCACTTGGTTCCTCCTCCACCTCCTTCCCCCCCGGCAAACTTGTGCGCGAGGAACGTTCCTTCTGCTTAAGAGGCAAGGAAAAAGGAGAGGGAGACAAGTATATGGCCCTTCGGCGTGCTAATGCTTACCGGATACTTGAGTGTTGCACCAAATGCCAAACAAAACATGCAAATAGCAAAGAAAAGCATGCAAAAGGCAATCAGCGCAAAACACAAAAACTTTACTGATGCACGGGGTCTGCGCCCGGCTTTGTACAAAGGGTTACATGCAACAGCGGCAAAGCTTGTACAAAAGGTGGTTGCCGGAGTGGATCACGGCAACCGCGCCTTATGGGTGAAACTTGCGAAGATGCTCTATGTTCCAGGAGTTGCTCACCGGTAAGCCTTCTTCGGTCTCGAGGCGGACAGCGCCGGGCCTCGTAACTTGTCTCACCCGATAAGGGCCTTCCCACTTCGGCGTCAACTTGTTGGAATTCTTGGCGGACTGAACACGCCGAAGAACAAGGTCGCCTTCCTCGAGACTCCTGGCCTTGACCTTGCGGCTATGGTAGCGGCGCAAGGTTTGCTGGTATCGAGCAGCTCGTACAGCAGCCTGGAGACGTCCCTCCTCGAGGAGCAACGCGTCATCTTGCCGCAGTTGCTCTTGCTCGAGCTCATCATAAGCGAGCACTCGAGGAGATCCGTATACGAGTTCCGTGGGGAGAACTACCTCTGCTCCATAGACTAGAGCAAAGGGTGTCTGTCCGGTGGCTCGACTTGGTGTCGTTCTGATTGACCAAAGAGCCGCCGGTAGCTCCTCTATCCAATTTCTTCCGCACTTGCACAGCCTGTCAAAGGTTCTTGTCTTGAGTCCGCGCAGCACTTCAGCATTGGCCCTCTCCGCTTGACCGTTGCTCCTTGGGTGAGCAACAGAAGCGAAACAGACCTTGGCGCCAAGGTCTTGGACGTACTGCATGAAGGTGCGACTAGTGAATTGTGTACCGTTGTCGGTGATAATCCTGTTAGGGATTCCGAAACGGCAAACAATCGACCTGAAGAACCTGACTGCCGACTGTGCTGTCACCTTTCTCACTGGCTCCACTTCTGGCCACTTTGTGAACTTGTCGATTGCAACGTACAAGTACTCAAAGCCCCCGACAGCACGAGGGAAAGGGCCGAGGATATCGAGCCCCCAGACCGAGAAGGGCCAGGACAAAGGGATTGTTTGGAGAGCTTGAGCTGGTTGATGAATCTGTTTTGCATGGAACTGGCACGCTTCACACTTGGTTACTAGTGCAGTTGCATCTTGGAAGGCTTCTTGCCAAAAGAACCCTTGCCGGAAAGCTTTCCCGGCAAGCGCCCTTGCGCCAATGTGGTGGCCGCATATGCCTCCGTGTATTTCTGCCAACAGCTTCTGTCCATCTTCCCTGGAGATGCACTTCAGTCTGACACCATTAAGCCTTCTTCTGTACAGCTCGTTGTCCACGAACTGGTACATACTTGACTGCCTGGTTATCTTCTCTATTTCTTCTGGGTCGTCGGGAAGTTCTCCAGTTTGAAGGAAACGGACGATCTGCTGCGCCCATGCCGGAGCCTGGGGCTCGGCGGCAAGGACTAAAGGCTCGAGGGCCGCTGCGGGAACCTCAGCTTCTACGGCAAGGACCTCTGGTTCTGCCGGAGCTGACGGTCCCCCGGCAAGCTCGCCGGGGCGAGGCTTGTCGGGAACACTTGCTTCAACTGTACAGACCCGAGGACCTGCAGGAGCAAACTGTTCCTCAGCGTTGTGGTTGTTGATCTTGGGGACCTTGGCGGCGGTTTCAGGAAGATCCGCCGGCAAGTAGTCGCCGGAGACCAACTTTCTCTTCTTGGACTGCCCAATTGATGGTGTAACGGATGGTTGAGTCAGCTTGAGCAAGAAGGTCCCTGGTTCCACAGGTAACTTCATCGAAGCGCACTTTGAAAGGCCATCTGCTATTTCATTCTGAGCTCTCGGGACGTGCTCCATCTGCAGACCCTCAAAGTGCTCCTCAAGCTTCCTCACTTCATCGACATAAGCTTCCATCAAAGGGCTCTGATAGCTCTTGTTGACTTGCCGGACCACCAACTGAGAATCTCCCCGCACAATCAGCTTCCTGATCCCAAGTTCGGCCGCAATCCTGAGGCCGGCGAGCAAGCCTTCATATTCAGCAGTGTTGTTTGTTGCTTGCTCCCTGGGAAAGTGTATCTGGATAACATATTTGAGGTGCTCTCTGGTGGGCGCGATGAGTACCACGCCAGCACCGGCGCCTTGCAGCGAGAAGGCACCGTCAAAATACATTACCCATTCACTTGTCGCTTCTTGTACGGGTGTACTTGTTTCTTGGACTTCTTCATCGGGCGTTGGGGTCCACTCAGCTATGAATTCTGCCAAAGCTCGGCTCTGTATGGTTGAAGTACTTTCAAACTTGAGTCCAAAGCTTGACAGCTCCAGTGCCCACTCGACGATCCTGCCTGTTGCTTCTGGGTTGTGCAATATCCTCTTCAGCGGAAAGCGAGTGACCACTGTTATCTCATGTGCTTGGAAGTAATGGCGCAGCTTTCTCGAGGCCATGAGGAGGCCGAAAAGCAACTTTTGCACACCAGAGTACCTTGATCTAGCCCCCTGGAGAAGGGAACTCACAAAATACACTGGGCGCTGCACCATTTTCTTCCGCACTTCATCTTGTTCCTGCGCAGATTTATCCTTGTCGGGGCCAGAGCTTGCCGGAGCAGCCCCCTGCTTGTCGCTGGATTCGCTTGCCGGTGGTGCTGACTCCTCGTCGGACTCCCTCTCCGCTACTAACGCAGCACTAACCACCTGGTTGGTTGCCGCTAGGTATAGCAACAACTTTTCCTGTGGTCTAGGTGCGACAAGTATTGGAGTGGAGGACAGGTACCGTTTCAAATCCTGCAGCGCTGCCTCCGCTTCCGGAGTCCACTTCATGGGACCTGCCTTCTTCAAAATTTTGAAGAAAGGTAGGGCGCGTTCTGCAGACTTTGAAATGAACCTACTGAGGGCAGCCACACAACCTGCAAGCCTCCTGACATCCTTAACGCGCTTTGGGGCCTCTATCTTCTCAATGGCTTTAATCTTGTCGGGGTTGGCTTCAATCCCCCTCTGTGACACAAAGAACCCGAGAAGCTTGCCGGAGGGGACTCCAAAGACGCACTTCTCGGGGTTCAACTTGAGCTGTATCCTGCGCAAGTTCTGAAATGTCTCTTCCAAATCTTGGATCAGGGTTTCTTTGCTCTTGCTCTTCACCACGATGTCATCCATGTAAGCCTCTACATTTCTGTGGATCTGTGGCTCAAAAGCAGTGTATACTACCCTTGCAAAGGTTGATCCTGCATTCTTCAGTCCAAATGGCATGCGTATGAAGCAATAAGTGCCACATGGAGTGATAAATGCAGTCTTCTCTTCATCCTCTTTGGCCATAAAAATCTGATGATAGCCTGAGTATGCATCAAGAAAACAGAGTAGCTCACATTCGGCAGTGGAGTCAACGATCTGGTCAATGCGTGGCAAAGGGAATGGATCCTTGGGACATGCTTTATTCACATCGGTGAAGTCTATACACAGTCTCCACTTCCCATTGGCCTTGCGCACGACGACTGGGTTTGCCAACCACGTCGGATGGATCACACCTCTAACTAGGCCTGCTGCCTCTAGCTTCTTGATTTCTTCGTTGATGAATTCTTGGCGCTCCACGGCTTGCTTCCTCACTTTCTGCTTGATGGGCCGCGCATGAGGACAAACAGCAAGCTTGTGCTCAATTACCTTCCTGGGAACACCGGGGATGTCAGATGGTTGCCATGCAAACACATCGACATTCGCCCGCAGGAAGGCAACGAGCGCGCTTTCCTATTTGCTGTCAAGCGTGGCACTGATGGTGAAGGTACCACCAGTGCCGTCCTCCTTGGCGGACACTTTCTTGGTTGCCGGAGGAGCGGCCATCCCTTTCTTACTCTTGCCGGTGGAGCTCGATGGGACGTCCTCGACGGCAGCGCAGCACTCCGAAGAGGTGCGGTTGCCGGAGTGGGCCCCAGAGCACTTGCCGGACTTGGTCTTCGTCTTCTTCCCCCCGGGAGCTTCAGCGGCAAGTGTATCCTTCTCGGCCGCAGCTGCCGCATCCCGGTAGATCTTGTCGGCGCAGACAAGCGCATCCTTCTTGTCGCCGTGGACAGTGATGACGCTTATCGGCCCCGGCATCTTGAGTACGTTGTAAGCATAATGGGAAGCTGCCATGAACTTGGCGAGGGCAGGACGGCCAAGTATTCCATTGTAGGGCAATGGAATATCGGCGACGTCGAAAGTGATGCGCTCAGTTCTGAAGTTGAGCTCCCCGCCAAAGGTCACCGGCAGAGTGATCTTTCCCTTGGGCTTGCTCCTTCCCGGGTTGATTCCTTGGAAAGAACCGGTCTCTTCGAGCTCGCCATCTGGAATTTGGAGTTTCTTGATCACAGCAGAGGAGATCAAGTTCAGCCCGGCCCCGCCGTCAACCAACATTTTGGTGACCTTGAGGTTGCGGATGGTGGGAGAAACCAGCATCGGCAAGCACCCGACCGCAGTGGTGCGGTCAGGGTGATCCTCAAGATCAAAAACAATGGGCGTGCTGGACCATTTGAGGAGCCTGCGCGACTCCACGGGCGGCTCCGCTGCATTCACCTCGCGCACCCACTGCTTTAGTTGGTGGTGGGAGGTGTGCAGAGAGGCGCCACCGTCGACGCACAGGACCTCCGTGGCCTTCTGGAACTCCTGCTCGCTGTTATCCTCGTCCTCCATGTCTTCGTCGTCGTCCTCTTCGTCCTTGTCGCGGCCCCGGGGAGGTCGATCTCCTTGCCGCTGCTTGGCCTTGCCGCGGCGTCCTCCCCGGCCGTTGAACGGCCGCTTCTTGCTTGTCTCTTCCCCGCCACCTTGGGCCTTCTCCTTGTCGCGCCTCTCGTACTCAGCTTTCTGCTGCTCGACGAGGTACTCGACGCGCTTGCAGTTGGAGAGGTCGTGGCCCTTGGTGCGGTGGATCTTACAGTATTGCTTGTCGGAGCTGCCCGGCTTGTCGGCTGCCGCTACAGGGGCAGGCTCCTTGCCGGAGCCGCCAGCCTGCGTTTGCTTGGTGGGAGCCTCCTTGCCGGACTTCTCGACGGCAAGCACCTCTTTCTTGCCCTTCCTTCTGTTATTCCGCCGCCGGCTCTTCTTTGCCGGGGCGGCGTCGTCGCTGTCGCTTCCTCCTGCGCCAGCATCCTCCCCGGGGAGTCTCCTCCCCTCTTCTGCGCGTGCGCACTTGTCAGCCAGAGCATAGAGCTCGCTGACATCCCGAATCTTGGTCATCGCCATTTCTTCACGCATGCGGCGGTTACGCACGTTCTGGTGGAACGCGCTGATAACCGCGGCAGGGTGGACATCAGGGATGTTGTGCTGCACACGGCTGAAGCGTTGGATGTACTTGCGCAGGGTTTCGCCTTCCTTCTGGGCCAGAATGTGGAGATCGCTCTCCTGGCCGTGGGGTTTGTGGCCGCCGGTGAAGGCACCAACAAACTGGTGGCAAAGGTCGGCCCAAGAAGAGATGGAACCTTCCGGCAAGTGCATAAGCCACGAACGGACGTTCGGCTTAAGCACGAGCGGGAAGTAGTTTGCCAAGATCTTCTCGTCGCGCCCCCCGGCAGCTTGCACTGCGATGGTGTAGACGCTGAGGAATTCCGAGGGGTGCGTCTTGCCGTCGTACTTCTCCGGTACGTCGGGCTTGAAATTTTTCATGCTGGGCCACTGGACGCGCCGCAGCTCGCGAGTGAACGCAGGGCAGCCTGCCGCGTACGGCAAGTCGCCTGGTTCACCGGGCGCGCGCGCGTCGACAGCGTTCCCAGCTCTGTTATCTGATTGTCGCCGAGCTTCTCGGCGGCGCTCGATTGTGGTGCGAGCGTCTTCTTGTCGCCTATCGTCGAGGACCTGGCGCTGGTCCCGACGAGCCCGCGGGTCCGACGACGCTGTGGAGCCGTCGTCGGCGTTGTTCCGGCGGGGTGGCGTCTTCTGCTTCCGCGGCGGGGAGCGCACGCTTGTCGCACCCCCGGCGGTCTTGTCGCCGTCGGCCTTCGCCTTCTCAGCTTGCCGCGGCCGCGAGGCCGACGGCTGCTATGGAGAATCGTTGTTGGCGAAGGCGATCAGGCTCTGGATGGTGGCCCTCCAGTCTTCGGCCTTGTCTGCCGCTGGAGGGAAGTCGAGGAGCAGTTGCGCTCTCGCGAGCGCTTCCGCTGGAGTGGAGGGGAATGCGGGCGAGCGGTGCGAGGAGCGGGATACGCTCGGACTTCTAACGGCGTTAGAAGGAGCGGGGTCCCGCGCCGGCGCCTTCGCTTTGCTTGTACCCGGACGGAGGTCCGGGGCGTCCCGCGAGCCCCCGGTTTGTCCTTGGCCCAGCAAACGGATGCCACCTCCTGTGACATGGCGCTGCTGGGTTGTTGTGTGCTGAGAGGGACGCGGTGCGTCCACGGAGACCGAGGTTCGGTCGTCCGTCCTGTTCTTGGATCTGGTAGCGCCGTGAGTGTCCTCGCCGGCGACCACCCTTCCGACGGCGTCTCCCCCGCCCACCGTTGGCTCCGGTGGCTGCGGGTGAGACGCGGACGGGCCTCCGACCTCCGAAGCCTTCTTCTTCGGGGCCATGATGCTGTTGCTGATGAAGCTGCTGATGGAACCGGAGAGGTTGATGTAGAATGCGCCCGCGCGAACGCCGGATCAGGTTCGCACAACCTCGACGCCCCCTACCTGGCGCGCCAAAGATGTCGGGGGAAACTGTCCGCCACGAACACCTATGGGACCGGAGCCCCTTGTCTGTGCGATACGAGGGCGGAGGGAGCACGAAGAGCAGATCGTAGCGAGCACGCGGGCAGTTTTACCCAGGTTCGGGCCGCCGTAGACGCGTAAAACCCTACTCCTGCTTAGTTGTGTATTGAGTTGGAGTGCTCGAGAGCTTGAAGAAGCAGCTACACCGAGCGTATGAGTGATCTAGGTTCCGAACCCCCTCCACGTTGTGCATGGGCCTCCTTTTATAGTGCAAGGGGTCACCGACAGGTGTCAACGTAGGAGAAAGGGGTAAAAACGTAAAAGAGGTGGTAGTTGTAACAGTGCGGGAACAGTGGAGCTACAGTGCGCGAACAGTGGTCGCTACCTACTTTGACAGTGGGGGACAAGGGCATTTAATGCCCGTCGCCGTCGACCCCAAAAGCTCCCGCCCTTGCGTCTCCGTCTGCCACGGCGATGGATCCACCACCGTGGAGTGCCACCGTGTCCCCCAGGCTGCACAACCATCCGCCACGCGTCCCTGGATAGGCCCCAGGGCGACGCGTGGGCCGATGAGCTGGAGCGCGGGCACACAGCGCAATCTTCCCGGCAAGCACCTTGCCGGGGCCTTGATCTTGCCGGGCCCGGGAGCTTGCCGGGCTCTGAAGCTTGTCGCCCCCCGGGCCCTCGCCGGGTCTTCTATGATGGAATCTTCTAGTCTTCCTGGCAAGCTCCTCTTGCCAGGGCCTTGTGCCGGTGAGGTAATCTTGAGCCTGGTACGGCCTTCCCGACAAGCTCCTCTTGCCGGGGTCTCGATCTTCTGTTTTGCATACTTTGTTTTTGAATGGTTTGATATGGAGCAGGAAGGTCCCCGGCGAGCACGTGGTAAGCCCTGCCGCGGGAAGCTGCAACTGCCCGTGCACAAGTTGGGGTACTGAGGTACCCCTACCTTAGTACACCGACACCCACAAAAATACAGAAAAAATATATAAAAAATCAGCGTTCCGGGAACGACACTGCTTCCGAAGGGGAGCCTGGGGGGCCACAGGGGCTCCAGGCGCCCTGTGGGCGCCCCCCCCCCCTGGGCCACGCCGGGGGGGGCGCCTCGGCCCCCCGAGAGCCCCCCGGTGCCCTACTTTGGCAGATATTTAAAGGGTCCCCCGTAACCCTTGAAACAAGACTTCTTTTCGCGATCCCATCTCTGTTCCGCCGCCGCCGCCGCTTCCAAGATCGGGAGCACCAGGAGAACTCTTCCCGGCACCCTGCCGGAGGGGAGGATCACCACCGGGAGCTTCTCCACCACCATGGACACCTCCCGGATGACTCGTGAGTAGTCTCCCTTGGACCATGAGTCCATGACCAGTAGCTATGTGATGTTCTCCTCCCGTTCTTGTGCTTCACTAATTAGTCCTCGTGAGCTGCCCTACATGATCGAGGCACCTATGTAATCCTTATGCTGTTGCTATGTTGAGTTTGCTGGGATCCGATGGATTATGAGATTATGTTCAGATTGATCTTGAGTAATATATTTGATTCACCTCTTTTATATTTTAGTTCATAAGTAATTCTTGCATGTTCTCCGTTGTTATTTATTGCTTTGGCCGAGTAATAGGTAGTGACTCCAAGAGGGGACGTTATGCTCGATTGTGGGTTCATGCCCCTCGATGACTAGCTTGAGTGACAGAAACATGAGTCTAGGGGATGTGTTGTTGCCACAAGGGGGAAAACAACGGTGCTTGTGCCCGCGGGTGCAAGGATTGTTTACTTTACGCAAAGTTCTTTTAATGCAGTTGTCTGTTGCATTGAGTTTACACTATGGGTGGGACTCGCAACTTAATACCAGCGAGATGTTCTGGATAGATATCTCAAGGTGGATGATTAGTAGTAGATATTGATGGATTTCGGTCTACTTACTTTGGCGTACCGCCCATGCTTTGAACCTCAAACTTTCTTGCAATGTAGTCAGCATTGGTTTGCGTTCGTGGTCCTGTCAATTGCCCAGCTGTAATTTGTTTACCTCACATAGCTGTTTTATCGTCTTTTGGGAGAGAGACATCACTAGTGAACATCATGAGACTCCGGTCCATATTACCATCATTGATCACATCCACTATTTACTTTTCGCTATTTTATTTACTATTGCAAAACACTATCTATCACTACTATCATATTGCTTTTAACCCTTTGTGAACTACAAGGCCGGAGAGATTGACAACCTCTCTGTACTCGTTGGGAGCAAAGTTATTTGTATCTGTGTGCAGGTCCACGTTGATTGCTAATTTCGCCGTTAGCAGTTGACACCTACCTGTTGAACCTAGGAGTCTCTGGGGATTCGATCCTTGGCATCTTTGCTAGGGGAAAACACTTCTACTTACTACATCTTACACCTTCCACTTGGGGTAACCAACGAGGGGTTCGAGGCCCATCAAGGAGTATTTTCTGGCGCCGTTGCCGGGGACTCCACTCTTCAGGATAGGGGAGTTGCATGCTATTTTTTACCTTTGCTTTTTAGTCTTGTTAGTTTACCTTTCATAGTTGCTTTAGTACCTTTTTATCGAAAATCACAAAAATAGTTATCTTGCTTGCTTGCTACTATGGGTTCTACCAAAAACACTAAATGGGAGGAGTACACCCCTACTTCCATTGCCCCACTTATCTCTGACGGGGTTTATAAAAAAGATAAACCTTGTGATTACACTAGTTATGACGGAGAGTTTATGCCCATGGCATGGCTTCCCGAAACTTGGGAAGATGTTCAAACTCTTATAATAGAGAGCGAATTAAACAAAGAGGATGACACTACAATTCTGCCCACTAATGATAAAATTGATTTTGATAATTGTAGTATTTCAGAAGTTGTCACATTTCTACAAGGAATGGCTAAGGATCCCAACACTAGCACGCTTAATCTTGCCTTCACAGAGCATATCACTAATGCTCTCATCAAAGCTAGGGAGGAAAAACTTAGAGTAGAAGCCTCCATACCTAGAAAGCTAGGAGATGGTTGGGATTCTATGATTAAAATTAAGATAAACAATTTCTCATGCTTTGCTTTATGTGATATTGTAGCTAATACTTCTATTATGCCCAAAAGACTATATGATATGCTTAAATTGAAACCTTTTGATTCTTGTTCTTTTGGTAATGTTCTCGTTGATTCCTCCATAAAGAAACCTTTGGGGAGGATCGACGATGTTCTTATTATTGTCAATGATAATTATGTGCCCGTTGATTTCACTATTATGGATATTGACTGTGATCCTTCTTGTCCAATTATTTTGGGACGTCCCTTTTTGCGCACCGTTGGTGCTGTCATTGACATGAAAGAGGTTAATATAAAATTTCAGTTTCCTCTCAAGAAAGGGATGGAACACTTCCCTCGTAAGAAGGTCAAGTTACCTTTTGAGTCCGTTGTACGGGCTAGCTATTCTTTTACGTTTGATAAAACTTGATCTATGCATTATGCCTAGCTTAAAGGCATAAAAGAAAGCGCTTTTGGGAGGCAGCCCACATGAATAAATTTTTTGCTTTTGTTGTGTCTTGATGTTGTTTACTGCTTTTGCATCATCATTGTATCTTTGCTTTTCATATTTGTGCCAAGTATAGCCTCTGATTGCTAGAAAGTTCAAAAGTTGTGAGGTGCTGTCGAGGAAACAGATTCTGTCCTTGGATAGAAAAATTCGTATAAAATCACCAGTTCATCTTTTTGGTCTGAATTGTTTCGACAGCGTTCTCTATATAATTGTCTTTCGTGCGTCAGTTCTGAGTTTTTTTATTTGAGTTGCAGAAGTATCCCGAACAGATCAATTACTGCCTGCTGTTCTGTTTTTCACAGATTCTGTCCTGTTTTGCCTTACCTTCACTTTGCAAATTAAGAACTTGCTTTTTCTTTGCAAAAACCTTTTGGCAATCTTGAGAAACAGTAGAACTTCAAGAATATCCTTATTTCCAGCAAGGTATAATTATTTTATTAAGGGTACTAACCTCGCTAATCAGATTATGATGAGTTGTGCATGAAGGGAGTTTTCAAGTGTGCGAGGGAAGATGATAAAAAGATTCAGGAGTGTCAAGCGCTCAAGCTTGGGGATGCCCCCGTGCACCACCAAGAAATATTCAAGGAGACTCAAGCGTCTAAGCTTGGGGATGCCCCCCCGTGCATCCCCTTCTCCATCAACATTATCAGTTCGTCTTTCGTTCCGCTATATTTTTATCACTTCATGTGTTATGTGCTATGCTTGGAGCGTCTTGCTTTTAGTTTTCCTTTTTAGTTTTTCATAACGAGTCGGAACCCAGCATTCCTTTATGTGGGAGAGAAACACGCTCCACCTCTACCTAGAACATTACATAGAATTTTCATGTCTATCTATGCTGTGTGTGTTCTTTGTCTTTTAAATAGCTACTATCGTGCTTTGCTCTTAGTATTCATGCTTATCTTTTCAAGAGCTTTTATTTAGTTGGTTGCTTGAACTCTCTTTAATTACCATGCTCACCGTATTAAGAGAGTTTGCTTCCGTTGCATTGGTTAATGTGTCTATGATAAAGATGCTACTTTCATGATGGTGCTTAGTAGTTCAGGTTTTCTTATGGTTAATCTCAAATAGCTGGGGGGTTCCCAATGTGTCATTGGAGTACCAACTTGGTTTGTTTGCCTATGATGTGGTATGGTTTAGTAATATCTTTCTTCGAGAATTTATTTTGATTGACTTGGCGTATGCTCACGCATATTCAAGACTGTAAAGAAAGTCTGTCAAGCCTTGATGATTTTTTGTTTCTGAGTAGCGATATAACTACCATGCCTGATTCAATATTGCTTTGTCGCTCTGCATGATTATGACCGTCATTGCTCTCTTAGTTGGTCGCTCCCAGTCTTTTGCTAACCTCCACCTGCGCTAAGCAAATTAACCATGCAATACATAGCTCATGGGAAAGTAGCCTAAGAACTATTGTGGTAAAGAATATGTTGCCTATGTATCTTATTTCTTATGAGTTGCTTGCTGAGCGGTAACCATGTTTCTGGGGACGCCATCAACTGTCACACTTTTGTTGAATATCATGTGAGTTGCTATGCATGTTCGTCTTGTCTGAAGTAAGGGTGATTTACCGTGGGTTGAATTAATATGCATATTGTTAGAGAAGAAATTGGGCCGCCAACCAAAGCCATGCATCATGGTGGAAGTTTTAGCTTGGACCTTAATCCTCAATCTCTCATGAGAATATGCTTATGCATTAAAGAGGAGTCCATCATCTATTTTCTATGTTGTCCCGGTATGGATGTCCTCAAGTTGAGATTTATCAAAAACGAGAAATCAAATGCGATCTATCTCCTTGGACCTTTGTACAGGTGGCATAGAGGTACCCCTTTGTGACACTTGGTTAAAACATATGCAATGCAATGATAACCCATGGGGATCCGAGCTAATTAGGACAAGGAGCGAGCACTATTGGTATTCGATGCATGAGGCTTGCAACTTACAGGATGTTTTATGCATGACACATATGAAGTACTACTACCGTTGACACAATTGCTTCCATGTTTCAAAATAAAAAGCTCTAGCACTTCAAGCACCAACTACTGAGAGCATTATTGTCATTCTGAGTGTAATGTGCATTGTCCCAAAGTAGCATTGTCTTTTGCATGATTGTGATATCGTTTATTCTGAAATGATTGTATCTAGTCATCACTTAAACCTTGAAGGTGCCCCTGCACTTATGTTTTGCATCACTAAAGGGGGCAAGCTAGATATCACTTGATCATATTTGCACATCATGTTCATTGCAAATCTTTTTGATATTTTAGTTTCATGTTGTAAAACTTTCAGTCATTTGTGATTTTCTCTTGAGACAACTTAGTTACTTTAGAATCATTGTCTCAGTAAGCTTTTGTCATATGACTATGAGAAAGTCCTATATGGTTAATAGCATGTCACCACAGAAATTATTCTTGTTATCATTTACCTACTCGAGGACGAGCAGGAATTAAGCTTGGGGATGTTGATACGTCCAAAACGTATCTATAATTTCTGCTTGCTCCATGCCACTTTTGGGTGATATTGCTATGATATTCATACACTTCCATACACTTTTGATCATATTTGGACTAACTTACTAATCCAGTGCACCCCAGTGCCAGTTTCTGTTTTCGGCTGTTTTTGTATTTCAGGTTTTCACGTTTCGAGAACTGCCCAGAAAAATCCAGAAAAATTATATAAAAAATCAGCGATACGGAAACAACACTGCGTCCGAAGGGCAGCCTGGTGTGGGCCACAGGGGCTCCAGGCGCCCTGTGGGCGCCCCCCCCCTGGGCCGCGCCGGGGGGGCGCCTGGGCCCCCCGAGGCTCCCCCGGTGCCCTACTTTGGCATATATTTAAAGGGTTCCCCGAAACCCTCAGAACAGGACTTCTTTTCGTGATCCCATCTCTGTTCCGCCGCCGCCGCCGCTTCCAAGATCGGGAGCACCAGGAGAACTCTTCCCGGCACCCTGCCGGAGGGGAGGATCACCACCGGGAGCTTCTCCACCACCATGGACGCCTCCCGGATGACTCGTGAGTAGTCTCCCTTGGACCATGAGTCCATGACCAGTAGCTATGTGATGTTCTCCTCCCGTTCTTGTGCTTCACTAATTAGTCCTCGTGAGCTGCCCTACATGATCGAGGCACCTATCTAATCCTTATGCTGTTGCTATGTTGAGTTTGCTGGGATCCGATGGATTATGAGATTATGTTCAGATTGATCTTGAGTAATATATTTGATTCACCTCTTTTATATTTTAGTTCATAAGTAATTCTTGCATGTTCTCCGTTGTTATTTATTGCTTTGGCCGAGTAATAGGTAGTGACTCCAAGAGGGAACGTTATGCTCGATTGTGGGTTCATGCCCCTCGATGACTAGCTTGAGTGACAGAAACATGAGTCTAGGGGATGTGCTGTTGCCACAAGGGGGAAAACAACGGTGCTTGTGCCCGCGGGTGCAAGGATTGTTTACTTTACGCAAAGTTCTTTTAATGCAGTTGTCTGTTGCATTGAGTTTACACTATGGGTGGGACTCGCAACTTAATACCAGCGAGATGTTCTGGATAGTTATCTCAAGGTGGATGATTAGTAGTAGATATTGATGGATTTCGGTCTACTTACTTTGGCGTACCGCCCATGCTTTGAACCTCAACCTTTCTTGCAATATAATGAGCATTGGTTTGCGTTCGTGGTCCTGTCAATTGCCCAGCTGTAATTTGTTACCTCACATAGCCGTTTTATCGTCTTTTGGGAGAGAGACATCACTAGTGAACATCATGTGACTCCGGTCCTTATTACCATCATTGATCACATACACTATTTACTTTTCGCTATTTTATTTACTATTGCAAAACACTATCTATCACTACTATCATATTGCTTTTAACCCTTTGTGAACTACAAGGCCGGAGAGATTGACAACCTCTCTGTACTCGTTGGGAGCAAAGTTATTTGTATCTGTGTGCAGGTCCACGTTGATTGCTAATTGCGCCGTTAGCAGTTGACACCTACCTGTTGAACCTAGGAGTCTCTGGGGATTCGATCCTTGGCATCTTTGCTAGGGGAAAACACTTCTACTTACTGCATCTTACACCTTCCACTTGGGGTAATCCAACGAGGGGTTCGAGGCCCATCAGGGATTATACTAGATAAAGACAAGTGAGTACATCAATCCAATACATAGAGGAAGGGGAAATATCATGGGATCACCCTAGATTAACATAGCCTATGATCACAACGAAGATCACATCATGGGAGAGAGAATTGACCACATAGCTACTGGTAGAAACCTCAGCCCCGAGGAGGAACTACTCCCGCATCATGGAGGGAGGAAGCAACGTCGATGGAGATGAATCCGGGGGCACTTCCCCGTCCCGGCAGGGTGCCGGCACAGGAATTATGGTCCCCCGAAGCTTGATGGCGATGGCGGCGGAGATCGGAATTGCGTCTGGAGAAAAGGGGTCTGGAATCAGGGTTTCCTCGACGGGTGTTAAATATATGCCAAAGGGGGCATCAGCGGAGGTCTGGGGGGCCCAGGCGCCCCCCCCCCCGGCGCGGCCAGGAGGGGGGCCGTGCCACCAGGGCGCCTGGAGCCCTGGTGGCCCCCCTCCGGCCCTACTTCGGCCGTGTGGAAGCTTCCGGAACGCTGATTTTTTATATAATTTTTCCGGGATTTTTCTGGCAGTTTACGTGACGGGAAAACCTGAAATACAAAAACAGCAGAAAACAGAAACTAGCACTGGGGTGCACTGAGTTAATAGGTTAGTCCAAATATGATCAAAAGTGTATGGAAGTGTATAAATATCATAGCAATATCACCCAAAAGAGGCATGGAGCAAGCAGAAATTATAGATACGCTTTGGACGTATCAACATCCCCAAGCTTAATTCCTGCTCGTCCTCGAGTAGGTAAATGATAACAAGAATAATTTCTGTGGTGACATGCTATTAACCATATAAGGACTTTTCATAGTCATATGACAAAAGCTTACTGAGACAATGAATCTATAGTAATTAAGTTGCCTCATGAGAAAATCACAAAGAACTGAAAGTTTTACAATATAATACTGAAACATCAAATAGATTTGTAGTGAGCATGGTGTGCAAATATGATAAAGTAGTACCTCGCTTGCCCCCTTTAGTGAAGCAAAACATAAATGCAGGGGCACCTCCAAGGTTTAAGTGACGACTAGATACAATGATTTCAGAATAAACGATATCATAATCATGCAAAAGACAATGGTACTTTGGGACAATGCACATTACACTCAGAATGACAATCATGCTCTCAATAGTTGGTGCTTTAAAGAAGGTGGAGACTCTCGAACCGTGGCTTTTGATGGCAAGGTTGAAAACCCGTGGTCGGAAACAAAAAATAATCATGTACCAGAGCTCTTGGTTTTAAAAACAGAGGTAATAATTATTATTTTAGAATATGCATGTTTCGTCAACGAATGCTAGCGGATAACTCAATTACTTCTTGAGCTGGACAAGTTTCGAGGAACGGCTCCCGCATGAGGACGATCACATCCTCTTAATCTCCTTTGTTTATCACTACCAAAGTTTTCTGATTTCTCATGAACAAAGCATGAAGGAGGGTTTGTTTGTTGTATAATTTTTTAATGAGCCGGGCGCACTCTATGTCAGTTCCTTCTCGTATTATGGGTTTGCACATTAGACATGCAATCCCGGGGTGAAGCTTGTCCAACTTAAAAAGATCATGAATTAACTACTACTTCCTCATGAGCTAAAACAGAGGCACAAAATAAAAATGCTTTTTTGAATAATTTCGAGATGGTACATGAAAGTCTTCGTTAGGAATGGCAGGTAAATACTATGTATAGGAAGGTATGGTGGACTCATATGGCATAACTGGTTTAAAAGAATTTGGATGCACAAGCAGTCAGTCCGCTTAGTACAGGCGAAGGTTAGCAAAATACTGGGAGCGACCAACTAAAAGAGCAATGACGGTCATAATCATGCAGAGCGACAAAGCAACATTGAATCAGGCATGGAAGTTATATCGCTACTCAGAAACTAAAGATCATCAAGGCTTGATAGACTTTCTTTACAGTCTTAAATATGCGTGAGCATACGCCAAGTCAATCAAAATAAATTCTTGAAGGAAGATATTACTAAACCATACCACATCATAGGCAAACAAATCATGTTGGTACCTCAATAACACATTGAGAACCCCCCAGCTATTTGAGACTAACCATAAGAAAACATGAATTACTAAGCATAATTATGCACATAGCATTTTATCATAGACATATCGACCAGTGCAACAGAAGCCAACTCTCTTAATAAGTTAATGATACGTCTCAAACGTATCTACTTTTCCAAAGACTTTTGATATTGTTTTGACCTCATTCTTGCATGATTTGGACTAAACTAACCCGGACTGACGCTGTTTTCAGCAGAGCTGCCTGTATGGTCTATTTGTGTGCAGGAAAACGGATTTTTAAGCATCTCAGAAAAATCCACGAAAAATCACGAAAAATCCACGCACCCGAAGAAACCAAATGCCAGAAGTGGGGCCAGAGGGGGGCCAAGGGTGCCCAGGCGCCCTGTGGGCGCCCCCCCCCCCCCCCCGG
>LR738710.1:531543422-531638616 GCA_902687465.1 Secale cereale | reverse complement strand
GGGGGGGCTGGGTGGGGCCCACACCCCTGGTGCCCTACTTTAGCCCATATTTTTCCTCCTAACGCAAAAACCCCAGATCGGAAGTTCTTTCGCTGTTTTTCGTCGCGGAGCCGCCGCCACCCTCTGTTCTTCTTCGGGAGGGCTAATCTGGAGGCTGATTTGGCCTCCGGAGAGGGGAGATCGTCGCCATCGTCATCATCATCACCACTCCATCATCCCTCCATGACTTCCTCCTTCATGTGTGAGTAATTCTCTTGCTGTAGGCGAAGGGGGTGGTAGGGATTGGATGAGTTAGATCATGTAATAGTTCGTCAGATTGTTGGGGGCATGTTGCCTATCATCTAGTATGGTGTTTATCATCTTTGCTACAACTTGTTATTCTTAATGCTTGACACTTAGGGCCCGAGTGCCATGATTTCAGATCTGAACCATATGTGTTTGCATGAATATATTTGTGTTCTTGATCCTATCTATGAGTTGTATGCATCTGTTACGGTTCGGAACCGGCGATCCCAAAAGTGACAGCTTGGGACACCAAAGGGGATGGTCCGTAGTTTGAGGATTACATGTATCCATTGAGTTCATTGCTTTGTTCCGGTGCTCTTTGACAGGAACACCTTAATATCCATTAGTTCCTTTTGACCCCGTTCGTAGCGGGATGGTAGGACAAAAGATGTTCTGCAAGTTCTTATTGCAAGCACGTACAACTACCTACGGGATACATGCCTAATGTTTGATATTTGCCTAGATGATCATTACTTTTCCGTGTGCCGTGCCCCAAGTTAGAATCTATCTCATCCATGCAGCGCCCAACCATCCATCTCCCTAGCCTACAGTATTTTAAACCTTGCCTGCCACTAGTTGCTACTTCTGCCATTTACTACTGCTATTTACTTTTGTTGTTTACTTTTACTATTACTATCATCACTATCATATCACTGTTACCACTTATCTTTTGTTGCAAGTTAGTATATTTCAGGTGCGGTTGAATTGACAACTCAACTGTTAAAGCTTATAAATACTCTTTGGCTCCCCGTGTGTCGAATCAATAAATTGGGTTATTCTTACCCGCGAAGACTATCTCGATCCCTTACGGTTGAGGGTTATCAAGTACCGTTTTCTGGCGCCGTTGCCGGGGAGCATAGCAATATTTACAAGTCTACTTGAGGTATCCTACCTGCTGCACTTTATTCACTATGGGTAAGAAAGGTGACCCCAAGGTTCCGATCTTACTATCCACTACAAGAAGAGGTACTGCTCTGAGCACTAGTGCTACGCTTGATTCACCTTCTGTTATGAGTAAGTTTGCCTCACCACCACCACATGATGCTCCTACTGAATCTGTTATTATGTCTGATACTCTTGATGATGCTTCTACTACTTTTGATGATGATATTAGTTCGCTTGGTTATGCTCTTGAGAAACAAATTACTGCTGCTGCTGAAAAATATGGAATTGAACTTCCTGTTGCTCGCTACCCTATTGGTGAAACTTATGATTATCCTGATTTGAGTAAACTCCAGGAGAGGCTCCTTGATGATGATTACTATATACTTGATGAAGATTTATGCAGGGAACTGACAGAGTTTGCCGGCTCTGACCCTGAAGTTATTAAGAAAATATTTGAAAAACACTCTTTGAAAAACAAAACCATTCCTAACCCTAAGTTTGCTACATCTCCTATATGCATTGATGATCCTGATTTTGATTTCTCTGTTGATCTTTCACTTATACCTATGGTTGAAGTTGACCCCTTTTATGGCAGAGAAAATGATGATGCTATTGCACACCTAACTAAACTTGGTGAGCTAGGTAGCCTGTTTACCACAGATGAAAAGATACGCTACTTTTATGTGACCAAGCTTCTTCCTTTCTCCTTGAAGGAAGGTGCTAAAGCATGGTATGATTCACTCCCATGCGGTTCTATTAAGAGTCCTCAGGACTTAGCTCACTCTTTTGTTGATAAGTACTTTCCTGCTCACATGCAACATGCTGCTTTACAAAGAATTTACAACTTTAAACAGTTGCAGGATGAGTCCCTCCCTAAAGCTTGGGGGAGGTACTGTGGTCTGATTCGGGCTAGACCAGGACATGAAATTCCTAAGAATGAATTAATTGATATATTCTATGCTGGTCTAACTGATGAATCTAGGTCCTATCTAGACAGTTGTGCTGGTTGTGTTTTCAGGAAAAGAACACCGGACGACGCGGAAGATTTAATGGGCAGGATTGCCAAAAACCATGAAGATTGGTCCGTCCCTGAACCACCTCCACCAACAAAGAAGAGGGGCATGTTTGTTCTAAGCCCCGAGGATATGCGAGAAGCAAAGAAGTCTATTAAAGAGAAAGGTATTAAAGCTGAAGACGTGAAGAATCTACCCCCTATTGAGAAGTTGTGTGAGCCTACCACTCACCCTCCTATGGTAGAGGTACATTCTCTTTTAGATTTCAACGCAAGTGACATCCCTCATGGTAAGCCTCCTGATCAATGTTTAGATGAGTTTGATAATTTTATTATGAAACAGAATCATTTTAATGAGAGGATAGAAAGTCAGTTGCATGATAATTCCCTTGCTATCAAAAAGTTGCTTGGTGTTTTAGATAGAACAGTTAATGATGTTCAATGTCTTGTGAAGCATTTTCATATGGTTCAAACTCAGCTCGATCAAATTTCTAATGTGCAAAGAGATTTACTTGCTAACAATGCCAAACAAGATAAATTGCAGGCTTTTGGGATTAAGACCCGAGGAGGAACTAGTACTCAAGATCCTCTTTATCCAGAGGGACATCCGAAGAGAATCGAGCAATATTCTCAAATGTAGGAAGAAGAAATTGTTGTCTCTCCAAATAAGAAGAAGAAACATAAAGAGGCTGACAATTCTAACGACCCTATTGCAGATGAAGAGCCAGCCATTGATCCCAACAGTGTATCTATCTCCGATGCTGAGACTGAAGACGGTGCTGAACCTGAAGGTAATGATAATGAGAAGAATGATCCGCCTGAAGTTCGAGAAGAAGAAGCACCTGACAAACGTAAGAGGTACACTAAAGAAGACTTCATCGCAAGAAAACATGGGAAGGAGAAAGAACCATGGGTACAGAAACCCATGCCCTTTCCAGGTAAGTCCATCAAATCTGAAGAAGAAGAGCATTACAATAAGTTTTGTGAATGGATTAAACCTCTTTTTCTTCAAATTCCTTTGACTGATGCTATTAAGTTACTCCCTTACTCAAAATATATGAAAGATATTGTCACTAACAAAAGAAAAGTTCCTAATGATGCAATATCTACTATGCTTGCTAACTATTCTTTCAGTGGAAAGATTTTTGAGAAGCTCGGTGATCCAGGTATACCCACCATTCCTTGCTCCATAAAGAATAATTATGTCAAAACTGCTTTATGTGATCTTGGAGCGGGAGTGAGTGTTATGCCTCTCTCTCTCTCTTTACGAGAGGCTTTGTTTAGAGAAACTAATTCCTACAGATATCCCCCTTCAGATGGCTGACAAGTCAACCGCTGTTCTGATAGGTATTTGTGAGGATGTTCCAGTTGAAGTTGCTAATTGTTTAATTCTTACTAATTTTGTTGTGCTTGACATGCCCGAGGATGGGAGCATGTCCATTATTCTTGGTAGACCTTTCCTTAACACCGCAGGTGCTATTATTGATTGCAACAAAGGGAAGGTTACCTTTCATGTGAATGATAAAGAACACACGGTATATTTTCCGAAGAAGACCGACAGGAGGCATGCCCTCAACTCTATAGAGAATATCGAGACCGTGAAAATTGGAGAATGGGACTGTCCACTACATGTGCCTCACAAATACAAAACTATCATGGTAGGGACATTGTCCATCAAGGTGAAAGTTCAGTGATTACTTCGTAGAGGTGAGACTTTTTGCTCTATATATCGCTTGTTTGTTGGTAAGACTTGATCAACCTTACTAGTGAACATGTTTTATATGGATAAAAGGTTGAGCTTTCTATGCTTTCATTTGTTTTTAGTTTCGTCCTACTTGTTGTACCAAGTATCTATGTTTTTGAAGCTTCACAATACTACTAACTGCTTCAAGTTTTCAGAGAGTTTCGTAGCTTTTTGAACTTCGAAAAAATTTCAACAGTGAAGTTTTCAGAAAAATTCCAGAAAAATTATATTAAAAATTTCCACAACGGGGGAGACCCGGAAAGTCCTGGGGCCAGCCAGGGGGGCCACCAGTGGCCCAGGCGGCCAGCTGGCGCGGCCCAGCCCCTAGCCGCGCCCACAGGGCGCCTGGGGCCCACGGGACCCCCCTCCAGGTACTTCTTCTTCCCCTCTCTCTCTCTTTTTCCAAAAACCCGAGTTCTGGTCTTGTTCTTGCTGTTCTTGGGGACGATTCTTCGATCTCTCTCTACAGCCCATCATTTGAGCTGAAATTTTGAGCAAATACTCCCTGGTATGTGACTCCTCCACCCCTCCAATTAGATTTTTGATTGGTGGCCTCATTTGTGGGTATTTAGTAGTTCTTGGTGCTGTAGAGATGAGCTTGCATGCATGTGTAGAAAGTTGTTTTCCAAGTTTTGATGCAAGTCTATGCCTTGGGCAAGTGAGTTGAGTAGTTTGCCTCAGCTCACTTTGTTTTAATCCACGTTTTTGTAAATTGTGAAATTTTTTCAGAAATGAGTTTGTTAGGAAGGGCAAAAGGATGACTTGAGAAGAGGAGGCCCGCACACTCCGATTGAGTCACTAGAGCCGCAGCTTCACCATCGACTGCCAGGGTGAGCTATAATGAAGATCATGTGCCCCTGGAGTTGTTGGAAGACACAAGTCCAGCACGTGCGGTGACGTTTCCATGTGATGAATTCATGGAAGCTGCGGGAATCAAGGATGAGTTTTATAATCTTTGTGCTAATGCAGGTTTGACACGACTCGTCACGAGCCGTGTTACTCAGTATCAGAAACTCACCTCCGGTTTCATTAACAGTTTTAGATATAATCCTGATTCAGGTGCTATTGAGTTTAAAATTTATAATGATCTTATCACCATGACTCTGGGAAATTTTTGTGAAGTAATAGGTGTGCCGAACGTTGGGAGGACGGCAAGGATGGCCACTCAGCCCTCCGAGCTGAAAACCGTCATCAACTCTCTCTGCAGCATGGGTAAGAGGGATATTCATCGGTCGAAGATCTCCAGCATCTTGTTCCCTCACCTCAGGTATTTTGCATATTATATTGCTAGAGGGGTGTTAGCTCGTGACAACACGAGCAACATTTCTGCTCCGGATATTGCTATCCTGGCAGCAGCCCTTTCAGGGAGGTCTGATTATAATATTGGTACCTTAATTGCTCGACGCCTTGCTATGAATGGTAACAAGGGGGACTTATATGGTGGCATTTACGCCACACTTATCTTAGAGCATCTTGGAGGCACCCCACACCCTGATGATACTCCTTTTACTTATTTAAGCTTTGATCTTGCTGCTATGAAAAGGCATAAGTTTGTTACCATGGGTTCTGAGCTTGATAACCTTGTTTATATCTTGCGTTTCGGAACTACCGCGGAACGCGAGATCCGTCTACCCGCACCTCTTTTGTTTGATTTTTCTCGCAGGAACGGATGGTCCTTTGATGTTGTCCAGTTCGATGAGTTCATGGTCCAGCATCAGTTCCATAACCCCATGGAGGGGGTTCTGCGCGACGAGGAGAGGCACGGTGAGATACCACATTTTCAGGATGAGACCGCCACCGAGTTTGGTGAAGGGTCTTCCTCTGTTTGGCGCTCGGAACCTTCCTCGTGGGAGACTCCGAGGAGTTCGGTGTACGCGCCATCATCCTTCTACGACCCTTGGTCTCACCACCATACCCCTGGAGCAGGAGGCTCCTGGGGGCAGTAGCTGCTACCAACTTAGGCCAAAAGCCTAAGCTTGGGGGAGTACGTGCCCTTCTCACTTTTCCATTGTATTATCCGTTTTATTCACTTTGATCTTTTCGAAGTTTTTACCCGTTCTTCTTTATTCCTCTATTTGCAAAAACAACAAAAAGATTTTCTCTTTCTTTTGCTTTTTATTCAACTTTTGAAAAACTCAAAAAGATTTCCTTTCTCTCTTTAGTTTGCTTTGTTTTCAGAGATCAGCTCGAGTCCGTGATGGCATTTGATTATATTTCCTACGTTCGATCGTGCAAGTGACAAGCAGTAATGACGAAGATCGACTGAAAGGAAGCAACAAGGAAGACCGATATGAACTCTTTCTGTTTCTACTTTTGTACATATGCCTGCACTTATGATCTAGAGACCAGCTTGTAGCGACATAGTGCTATGTTTACAATGCTCTTTCAGTGGTTCATGCTTTCCTTGTGGCTAGTCCCGAACAACTAGAGTACATAATGTGTTATTGAAATGATCTACATGCATCGCACTGTTCATAGTCTGGCATACTAAGGTGGTATTTCCCTTTAGAGAATTTTTGGATTGACTTGGCACATGCTTACACATGTTTAAGACTAGAAAGTCTACTTTGCCTTGATGATCTTTGAGTTTTAGAATAGTTATATCACTTTCATGCCCGATTCAATGTTGCTTTGTCGCTCTGCATGATTATGACCGTTATTGCTCTCTAGTTGGTCGCTTCCCAGTCTTTTGCTAAACCTCCACCCGTACTAAGCGGAATGACTGCTTGTGCATCCAAAACCTCTAAACCTGTTATGCCATATGAGTCCACTATACCTTCCTATACATGGTATTTACCTGCCATTCCTAACGAAGACTTTCATGTACCATCTCGAAATTAATCAAAAGCATTTCTCTTTTTGTGCCTATGTTTTAGCTCATGAGGAAGTAGTAGTTAATTCATAATCTTTTTTAAGTTGGACAGGTTTCACCCCTGGATTGCATGCATAATGTGCAAACCCCTAATATGAAAAGGAACTGGCATTGAGTGCGCCCGGCTCGAAAAGATAATATAACAAACAAACCCTCCTTCACGCTTTGTTCATGAGAAATCAGAAAACTTTGGCAGTGATAAACAAAGGAGATTAAGAGGATGTGATCGTCCTCATGCGGGAGCCGTTCCTCGAGACTTGTCTAGCTTAAAAGGTGATTGAGTTATCTGCTAGCATTCGTTGACGAAATATGCACCTCTCAAAAACATATTTACTTCTGTTTTTAAAACCAAGAGCTCTGGTACATGTTTAGTTTTTGTTTCCGATCACGGGTTTTCAACTTTGCCAATAAAAGCCACGGTTCGAGAGTCTCATCTTCTTTCTTCAAAGCACTGACTAGGAGAGCATAATTGTCATTCTGAGTGTAATGTGCATTGTCCCAAAGTATTACATTGTCTTCTGCATACTTGTGATATGATTTATTCTGAAATTCTTAGTTCTAGTCTCCTTTAAAACTCTGGAGGAGTCTCTGCATTTATGTTTTGCTTCACTCATGGAGACTAGCGAGATACCACCTTAATATGCTCAAGCTATGTGCAATGTGATCTTGTCTTGATTTTCGGTAATATATTGTTTACTCTTAATTATTTGTGACTGGTCACTTGAAAGAAGGATAGCTCCTTGCATTGTTCTCATAAGTACTGTTTTAATACTTGCTGAACTCTTTTCGTTGTACATGCTTATATACATCTAATGAAGCAAAAGAGTTTGTCAAAGTTTTCTTTGTCGCGTCCAGTTCGTTGAACTGAATTGCTTGAGGACAAGCAATATGCTAAGCTTGGGGGAGTTGATACGTCTCAAATGTATCTACTTTTCCAAACACTTTTGATATTGTTTTGACCTCATTCTTGCATGATTTGGACTAAACTAACCCAGACTGACGCTGTTTTCAGCAGAGCTGCCTGTATGGTTTATTTGTGTGCACGAAAACGGATTTTTAAGCATCTCAGAAAAATCCACGAAAAATCACGAAAAATCCACGCACCCGAAGAAACCAAATGTCACAAGTGGGGCCAGAGGGGGGCCAGGGGGTGCCCAGGCGCCCTGTGGGTGCCCCCCGCCCCCTGGGCCGCGCCGGGGGGGGCGCCTGGGTGGGGCCCACACCCCTTGGTGCCCTACTTTAGCCCGTATTTTTCCTCCCGACGCAAAAACCCCAGATCGGAAGTTCTTTCGCTGTTTTTCGTCGCGGAGCCGCCGCCACCCTCTGTTCTTCTTCGGGAGGGCTAATCTGGAGGCTGATTTGGCCTCCGGAGAGGGGAGATCATCGCCATCGTCATCATCATCACCACTCCATCATCCCTCCATGACTTCCTCCTTCATGTGTGAGTAATTCCCTTGCTGTAGGCGAAGGGGATGGTAGGGATTGGATGAGTTAGATCATGTAATAGTTCGTCAGATTGTTGGGGCATGTTGCCTATCATCTAGTATGGTGTTTATCATCTTTGCTACAACTTGTTATTCTTAATGCTTGACACTTAGGGCCCGAGTGCCATGATTTCAGATCTGAACCATATGTGTTTGCATGAATATATTTGTGTTCTTGATCCTATCTATGAGTTGTATGCACCTGTTACGGTTCGGAACCGGCGATCCCAAAAGTGATAGATTGGGACACCAAAGGGGATGGTCCGTAGTTTGAGGATTACATGTATCCATTGAGTTCATTGCTTTGTTCCGGTGCTCTTTGACAGGAGCACCTTAATATCCATTAGTTCCTTTTGGCCCTGTTCGTAGCGGGATGGTAGGACAAAAGATGTTGTGCAAGTTCTTATTGCAAGCACGTACAACTACCTACGGGATACATGCCTAATGTTTGATATTTGCCTAGATGATCATTACTTTTCCGTGTGCCGTGCCCCAAGTTAGAATCTATCTCATCCATGCAGCGCCCAACCATCCATCTCCCTAGCCTACAATATTTTAAACCTTGCCTGTCACTAGTTGCTACTTCTGCCATTTACTACTGCTATTTACTTTTGCTGTTTACTTTTACTATTACTATCATCACTATCATATCACTGTTACCACTTATCTTTTGTTGCAAGTTAGTATATTTCAGGTGCGGTTGAATTGACAACTCAACTGTTAAAGCTTATAAATACTCTTTGGCTCCCCGTGTGTCGAATCAATAAATTGGGTTATTCTTACCCGCGAAGACTATCTCGATCCCTTACGGTTGAGGGTTATCAGTTAAGCATGATAAATAAAGAGAGTTCCAACGACCAACTAAACAAAAGCTCTTTAAAAAGATAAGCATGAAAACTAAGAGCTGAACATGATAGTAGCTATTGAAAGACAAAGAACACACACAACAAGGATAGGCATGAAAATTCTATGTTATGTTCTAGGTTGAAGTGGAGCGTGTTTCTCTCCCACATAAAGAAAGCTGAGTTCCAGCTCGTTATGAATAGCAAGCAAAGCTAAAGAAAACTAAAAAGGAAACTAAAAGCACATAACACATGAAGTGATAAAAATATAGTGGAACGAAAGACGAACTGATAATGTTGATGGAGAAGGGGATGCACGGGGCATCCCCAAGCTTAGACGCTTGAGTCTTCTTGAATATTTCTTGGGGGTGCATGGGGGCATCCCCAAGCTTGAGCGTTTGACACTCCTGAATCTTTTTATCATCTTCCCTCGCACACTTGAAAACTCCCTTCATACATGATACGTCCAAAACGTATCTATAGTTTCTGCTTGCTCCATGCCTCTTTTGGGTGATATTGCTATGTTATTTATACACTTCCATACACTTTTGATCATATTTGGACTAACCTATTAACTCAGTGCACCCTAGTGCCAGTTTCTGTTTTCGGCTGTTTTTGTATTTCAGGTTTTCACATTACGAGAACTGCCAGAAAAAATCCAGAAAAATTATATAAAAAATCAGCGTTCCGGAAGCTTCCATGCGGCTAAACTAGGGCCGGAGGGGACCCACAGGGGCTCCAGGCGGCCTGCCCACGCGCCCCCCCTGGCCGCGCCGGGGGGGGGGGGGGGGCGCCTGGGCACCCCTGACCCCCTCTGATGCCCCCCTTTGGCATATATTTACACCGTGTCGCGAAAACCCTGATTCCAGACCCCTTTTCTCCAGACGCGATTCCGATCTCCGCCGCCATTGCCATCAAGCTTAGGGGGACCAGAATTCCTGCGCCAGCACCCTGCCGGGACGGGGAAGTGCCCCCGGATTCATCTCCATCGACGTTGCTTCCTCCCTCCATGATGCGGGAGTAGTTCCTCCTCGGGGCTGAGGTTCTTACCAGTAGCTATGTGGTCAATTCTCTCTCCCATGATGTGATCTTCGTTGTGATCATAGGCTATGTTAATCTAGGGTGATCCCATGATATTTCCCCTTCCTCTATGTATTGGATTGATGTACTCACTTGTCTTTATCTAGTATAATCCTCGAGACCAAGGTGACAGCGGTCTATTGGACATGGATTAGAAAGTATTTTCATGAGTGATTTCCTCTCTTGTGTGTTGATTGAAGATTGAGAGTCTCTTGGTGCTTGTCTTTGACTATCCTTTAGATATGTTGTGGTGATTGTGGGACTCTCTTTGGATGGCCGCGGTGACATTGGGAAATCCTTAGATTGAGAACTATGAACTTTGAGGTGTGCTTTTGTAGCCCTACATAATTCCCGTCCTCTCTTGACCACGAAGGAATGACCTCCGAGTGTGTCCCCTTTGCATGTTTTATGGGAAATATCATGTGATTCGATTATGTTAATGTTGTTGGGAGTTGCCACTAGTGAAAGTATGAAGCCTAGGCCTTGTTTCCACCATTGCAATACCATTTGTGCTCACGTTTACCACTTGTTTGCTTGCTGCACTTTTTATTACAGATTTATATTACTTTGTTTTGCCATCCATATCACTTGTCATTTAACATCTCTTCGCCGAACTAGTGCACCTATACATCTAACAAGTGTATTAGGTGTGTTGGGGACACAAGAGACTTCTTGTATCTTAGTTGCAGGGTTGCTTGAGAGAGACCATCTTCAACCTCTACTTCCCTGAGTTCGATAAACCTTAGGTCATCCACTTGAGGGAAATTTGCTGCTGTCCTACAAACCTCTGCGCTTGGAGGCCCAACATAGTCTACAAGAGTAGAAGCGTGTGTAGACATCAATACATAACTCATCATAAGCTGATTAGCGAGGTTAGTACCCATAATAATATAATTGTTCCTTGCTGGAAATAAGGATATTCTTGAAGGTCTACTGTTTCTCAAGATTGCCAAAAGGTTTTGCAAAGAAAAAGCAAGCTCAAGGTTTGCAAAATGAAGGAAAGGCAAAACAGGATAGAATCTGTGAAAAATAGACCAGTAGATAGTAAATGATTTTTTCGGGGCACTTCTGCAACTCAAAACAAAAAACTCAGAACAGACGCCCGAAAGCCAATTGTATAGAGCACGCTGTCGAAAAAATTCAAACCAAAAAGATGATCTGGTGATTTTATACGAATTTTTCTGTCAAAGGACAGAATCTGTTTCCTGGACAGCACGTCACAACTTTTGAACTTTCTTGCAATCAGAGGCTACACTTGGCACAAAGCTGAAAAGTAAAGATACAATGATGATGCTACTATAGTAACAACATCAAGACACAACAAAAGCAAAATAAAATTTTATTCATTGTGGGCTGCCTCCCAAAAGCGCTTTCTTTTATGCCTTTAAGCTAGGCATAATACTTTAATGATGCTCTCGTAGGAATAAGAGTTGAAGAACAAAAGAGAGCATCAAGAAGCAAATACCAAACACATTTAAGCCTAACATGCTTCCTATGCATAGGAATATTGCAATAGAATAATTCATTGAAGCACAAAGCAATAAGCATAGGAAGACAAAACAAGTGCAGCTTCAAAACCTTCAACATAAAGAGAGGGAACTTGATATTATTGAAATATCTATAAGCATATGTTCCCTTCTCATAATAATTTTCAGCAGGATCACGGATAAACTCAACAATATAAGCATCACATAAAGCATTGTTACCATGATCCACATGCAAAAGGGTACTCTTACTCTCCACATAAGCATAATCTTTCTCATTGGTAATAGTGGGAGTAGGACTATAATAAACAACTTGAACACTATAGATTAATTGTGTATTAGGAAGATGGTGTTCAACAAGGGAGTAATTCCCTCCATGATTATGACAAGTTTCATAAGGATAATTTCTCCTTATGTCATAGGTACCTTTATAATCACTATAGATTGGAGTTATAACATCATCATAGTAGAAGAGCATTATCATTGCTAGCAACTATACTTGTAAACATGTTGTCTTTATTCTTACTAGCAAAAGAATTATCAATTATCACATCACTAGTGGGTAAAGGATTTGCAATCTTATCGTCCCCAAGCTTAGAGCTTTCCATATCATCACTTTCATAGTTGGTACCAAAAAGATTTTCAAGATCATAAGCAGCATTATCATCATTTTCCCAATCACAATAAGTAACATGCATATCATAATCAAAATCATCTTCAATAGTATCTACGGACGTATCATCAAGATGATAATTAAGGCAATGGACTTCACCTTCTTCTTTAAACTTACAACCGTTAGGATAAAAGTTGATGGGAGGAATATGCTCAGGCCAGGTTGATACCCATTCTTCTTCCTTTTTGCTCCTCTTCCTCCTCCTCTTCTTTTTCTTCTTCTTCACCTTAGGAGGGGGTGGTTGGAGATGAAGCTTCTCCACATATCCTGGTTTATCATTAGAAACAATAGGGGAAACTTGGGAGAAACTCTCATTTTTATTAGCAGAAATATAAGAGACATTTATATACTTTGGTAAAGTTCCCTCCCTTCTAATCTTACTTATGTAATAATTTTCATGGCAATTAACAACACAATAGAGATGGCAATTTTGCAAAGTGTTTTTTATTCCTATGGCATTAACATCTAGCCAAGAAGTCTTTTCTGATAACTCCTCACACATCAAAAATAACATAAGCTCATCATAAAGATCAGAGGTGATCATGTTATCACACAACTGGTTAACAGTTATGTTTTGAAAGTTCATGCATTGAAAATTAAAGTGACCTTCTATACAGCAAAGTTCACAAGTAAAAGGATAAAGGTCACACAATTCTCTAGCAATTTCATCTAAATCTCTGACCCAAGTGATTGTTCTTTCATGCTTATGTTGCTTACAATACTTCTCTTCTTCAATCATAGGCCTTTCACAAGGTCTATCCACTCCACAAAAATTAACATGCTTATATAAAACTTCATTTTTAGGAATTGGATCATGCATGTTGCAATCATCATGAACAATTTCATTTTCTTTGCAAATCTCTTTAAAAGGTTCATGATGCTTGTTCCAATCCTCCTTAGGCATATTAAGATGTGAAGCAAAAGATTTGAGGAAATCAACAAGGAGTTGAGAATCAAGCCCAAATTTAGCACTAAACTTATTAAAACTTGTAGTTTCAACAAAAGGACTTAATGCAATCATACTCATAAACTATACCTGACTCTTTACCTTTGTCGATCTCCCAATCTTCACTGTTGCGTTGAATTCTTTCAAGGAGTTCCCATTTAGCATCAATCTTTTCGTTTGTGAAAGAACCCATAGAGGAAGCATCAAGCAAATCTTTATCCTGTCGAGAGAGCATCGCATAGAAATTAGTAATAATCATATCTTTGGGGAGCCCATGGTTAGGACATTTTAGCATTAACGTTTTCAGTCTCCCCCAAGCTTGAGCTATGCTCTCTCCGTCATGAGGATAGAAATTATAAACATAATTCCTATTCTCATGGACTTCATGAAGAGGATAAAACTTGAAGTAAAAGAGAGACTGGATCTCTTCCCAATCAAGCAAGTGCGAGTTATCGAGAAGCTTATACCAATCTGAAGCTTTATCTATAAGTGATACGGCGAACAATTTCCTCATGACAAACTCCCTTGATACACATGCAAGCTTAAATAATGAACATAGTTGTGACAGATATAGCAAGTGTTCACCGGGATGTATGTCTCCTGCATAACGATTAGCCAAAACATAATCGATAATACCAGCTGGTATTTTATAGGGCACAATTTCAATAGGGGGAGGAGCAACCACCACAAGTGTGGGGCGTCTTCCCGCAAGCAACGATCCAATAGCACGGTTTTCCATAAACATAACTAGTGAAACTAAAAACAAGAAACGAAAAGATTTAATTGCAAGATCTAAAGATATACCTTCAAGCACTCACCTCCCCGGCAACGGCGCCAGAAATAGCTTGATGTCTACACACGCTTCTACTCTTGTAGACTATGTTGGGCCTCCAAGCGCAGAGGTTTGTAGGACAGCAGCAATTTCCCTCAAGTGGATGACCTAAGGTTTATCGAACTCATGGAAGTAGAGGTCGAAGATGGTCTCTCTCAAGCAACCCTGCAACTAAGATACAAGAAGTCTCTTGTGTCCCCAACACACCTAATACAACTAGGAGTTGTATGGGTGCGCTAGTTCGGCGAAGAGATGGTAAAATATGGATAATAGGAGTGGCAAAGCAAAGTAATATAAATCTGTAATAAAAAGTGCAGCAAGCAAACAAGTGGTAAACGTGAGCACAAATGGTATTGCAATGGTGGAAACAAAGCCTAGGGTTCATACTTTCACTAGTGGCAACTCCCAACAACATTAACATAATCGAATCACATGATATTTCCCATAAAACATGCAATGGAGACGCACCCGGAGATCATTCCTTCGTGGTCAAGAGAGGACGAGAATTATGTAGGGCTACAAAAGCACACCTCAAAGTTCGTAGTTCTCAATCTAAGGATTTCCCAATGTCACCGCGGCCATCCAAAGAGAGTCCCACAATCACCACAACATATCTAAAGGATAGTCAAAGACAAGCACCAAGAGACTCTCAATCTTCAATCAACACACAAGAGAGGAAATCACTCATGAAAATATTTTTCTAATCCATGTCCAATAGACCGCTGTCACCTTGGTCTCGGGGATTATACTAGATAAAGACAAGTGAGTACATCAAACCAATACATAGAGGAAGGGGAAATATCATGGGATCACCCTAGATTAACATAGCCTATGATCACAACGAAGATCACATCATGGGAGAGAGAATTGACCACATAGCTACTGGTAGAAACCTCAGCCCCGAGGAGGAACTACTCCCGCATCATGGAGGGAGGAAGCAACGTCGATGGAGATGAATCCGGGGGCACTTCCCCGTCCCGGCAGGGTGCCGGCACAGGAATTCTGGTCCCCCAAAGCTTGATGGCGATGGCGGCGGAGATCGGAATTGCGTCTGGAGAAAAGGGGTCTGGAATCAGGGTTTCCTCGACGGGTGTTAAATATATACCAAATGGGGGCATCATCGGAGGTCTGGGGGGCCCAGGCGCCCCCCCCGGCGCGGCCAGGAGGGGGCCGCGCCACCAGGGCGCCTGGAGCCCTGGTGGCCCCCCTCCGTCCCTACTTCGGCCGTGTGGAAGCTTCCGAAACGCTGATTTTTTATATAATTTTTTCGGGATTTTTCTGGCAGTTTACGTGACGGGAAAACCTGAAATACAAAAACAGCAGAAAACAGAAACTGGCACTGGGGTGCACTGAGTTAATAGGTTAGTCCAAATATGATCAAAAGTGTATGGAAGTGTATAAATATGATAGCAATATCACCCAAAAGAGGCATGGAGCAAGCAGAAATTATAGATACGTTTTGGACGTATCACCCCCTCTAGGGTCGGCCTCTCCCTTGCTCCTTTATATACGGGGGCAGGGGGCACCCTAGGACACACAAGTTGAATTGTTTTAGCCGTGTGCGGTGCCCCTCTCCACAGAAACACACCTCGGTCATACCGTTGCAGTGCTTAGGCGAAGCCCTACGCCGGTAGATACATCATATCTGTCACCACGCCGTCGTGCTGGCGAAACTCTCCCGTGAAGCTCAACTGGATCAAGAGCTCGTGGGACGTCATCAAGCTGAACGTGTGCTGAACGCGGAGGTGCCGTACGTTCAGTGCTTGATCGGTTGGATCGCGAAGAAGTTTGACTACATCAACCGCGTCACTTGACGCTTTCGCTCCCGGTCTACGAGGGTACGTAGACACACTCTCCCCCTCGTTGCTATGTGTTGTAGGGTGAAACCCTAGGGGGGATCTTTTCACACTTGGAGGGGGGAAAGAGGAAGAACACACAAGAACACAAGACACAATTCACTCAAAACAAACCCAATATCACATCCACTAGAGTGGCACACAAAGGATCCACGAGATTACAAGAACAATCCAAGGAAACAAGCACAAAGGTAAGGTTCTTCCCACTCTAGGTGAGGTCTTGCAATCCAAGAGGATTCTTCTCCCTTGGGAGGTCTTGCAATCCACAAGGATTCTTCTCCCTTGGGAGGTCTCGATCTCCTCACGGAGGGGATACAAGGAGCAAAGCTCTCAAGGTCTCTCAATATCTTTGCTAACCCTTCCAAGGAAGTGGGGAAGGTCTATTTATAGTTTATCCTACGAATGGGTACGAGAAGAGAGGGATACATGGCCAAGGGCCGAGGGCTGCGCGCAGGCAGGGCGGTAGTACCGTCCACTCGAGCGGTAGTACCGCTTGTAGAGCGGTAGTACCGCCTAGGGGGCGGTAGTACCGCTGGTGCCGGACTATCCAGGTGCGGTAGTACCGCTTCGGCGGAGTGGTAGTACCGCTAGGTCCGGGTTGGGCAGATCTTCGTTTGCTTCTACTCGATCCGGGCTGAATGGGCTCTCCTTTGTGTCCATGGGTTCACCTCCTTGGTAACTGAGGATGCACAACATCTCCTTGTGAGGTAGAACCCAATCCTCATGCGAATCCAAACGAAACTCGAAGAGGAGAGAATTCACCTCGTGCTCGATGGCGCGTGTGCGTGCTCTAGTCATGGGTCCCTTGAGTGCTTGTGGCGATGATGGGGTGTCCATGGGGATGCTTGACGGATGCTCCGCATCATCTCCCCCCCCTTGGGGAAGATCCGTCCACGGATCGTGGTCTTCATCACCATGGTACTTGGCCAAGTCTTGGACGTTGAAGATGTCGCTGACGTTGTACTTGTCACGGGGGATGTCGATCTTGTAAGCGTTGTCGTTGTAGCGTGCTAGCACCTTGAATGGTCCGTCGGCTCGTGGAAGAAGCTTGGACTTGCGTTCCTTGGGGAATCGGTCTTTGCGAAGGTGTAGCCAAACGAGATCACCCGGATGGAACACCATGGGTGTTTTGTTGGTGTTGAGCTTGAATGCGCGGCGTTGGACTTGACGCTCGGTCGTGGAACGTGTTTCTTCGTGCATCTTCTTGATGTGGGCTGCTCTTGCACTTGCGTCCATGTCGGCTCGTTCTTGAAGTGGGAGAGGAAGGATGTCCAATGGTGACATTGGATTGAAGCCGTAGACAACCTCGAATGGGGACTTGCCGGTTGTGGAGTGTCTTGCGCGATTGTAGGCGTACTCGGCGATGGGTAGGCACTCCTCCCACTCCTTGATGTTCTTCTTGATCAACACGCGTAGGAGAGTGGCAAGCGTCCGGTTGGTGACTTCGGTTTGTCCATCAGTTTGCGGGTGGTATGCCGTGGAGAATAGCAGCTTGATGCCGAGCTTGGAGCATAGTGTTTTCCAAAAGTATCTTAGGAACTTGACGTCACGGTCGGAGACAATCGTTTTGGGGACGCCGTGTAGACGCAAGATCTCCCTACAAAAGAGAGTCGCAATATGTGAAGCATCGTCTATCTTGTGACAAGGAATGAAATGTGCCATCTTGGAAAATCTATCAACAACAACGAATATGGAATCCTTTCCAGTGCGAGTTCTAGGTAATCCAAGAATGAAATCCATGCTAATGTCTTCCCAAGGATGAAAAGGAATAGGAAGAGGCATGTGGAGACCATGAGATTGAGCTTTGGACTTAGCTTTGCGGCATGTAGAGCACCGGTTGGTGAAGCGGGAGACGTCACGACACATCTTTGGCCAAAAATAATTCTTGGAGAGCGTAGCGAATGTCTTGTCGCGTCCGAAGTGTCCCATGAGCCCTCCTCCGTGAGATTCATGACCTTTGTCGATGAGTTGTTGTACTTGACGTTGTATCTCCTTTGTTTCCTCCGGGTTGACGCGGTAAGGAGCCTTGTTCGGAAGTGGTGCACCGGGTACGAGGTCGATGCGGTGTTCGATGCCGCGAAGTGGAGGTAGACCCGGTGGTAGCTCATCGGGAAAGACGTCTGAGAATTCCTGCAACACTTTAGACAACACAAAAGGTGGAGGCGGTGAAGTGTTAGTAGGCTTGGCTTCCCCTTTGCATAGAAGCACAAGGTGGAAGACGCTCGATGGGTTCTCACACACTTCTCTCATCTCACGTTTGGTGGCTAGGAGGACTAAGTTTTTCTCTCTTGGCGAAGAGGCGCTCGATTTTGGCTTGTGGCTCTCACTTTCTTTTTGGTGGATCACTCTCTCACTAGGATTTTCTCTATGGGTGGATGCTTGCTTGTCGGCGATCACTTGGCTTGGAGACATTGGTCGAAGCACATATTCCTTGCCTTTCATCTTGAAGCTGTAGTAGTTGGTTCGACCGTTGTGTATGGCTTCGCGGTCAAATTGCCAAGGTCGTCCCAAGAGGAGGTGGCACACCGTCATGGGAACTACATCACACTCCAAGGTGTCCTCGTAGGCGCCGATCTTGAAAGAAACTAGTACCGTGTGCTCCACTTGAATGGTTCCGGAGTCGCTCAACCATTGTACCTTGTAAGGACGGGGGTGTTTCTTCTTGACCAATTGAAGCTTGGAACATAGTTCATCACTTGCCAAGTTGTGACAACTTCCTCCGTCGATGATGACCTTGATGGAACGTCCGTTGATGCCGGCCTTGGTGTGGAAAATATGGCATCGTTGGTCTTCGTCTTGGTTGTGTTGGAGGGTCAAGACCTTGGATACCACGAGAGAGGGACTTGAATCATTGTCACAAAATACTTGATCATCTTCATCTTCGTTGATGCGCCGGTGCATGGCCACTTGCTCAATAGCTTGTACTTCGTCTTCGCTCATCGAATCATAGGTGCCGTCGTCGTTGAAGATCATGGTTCTCTTGTTGGTGCACTCGAAGGACTTGTGGCCTCGGCCACCACATGTGAAGCACTTGAAGGAGCTAGTCTTCTCGGTGTCGTAAGGTGGTGCCGAAGGTGAGGTGGTCTTGAGTTTGTAATTGCTTGTCGGAGAACGAGTCGAGGAAGGCGTAGTTTGCTTGGAACTTGACTTGTCGCCGGTACTCGGTGATGCCCTCGTTGAGGTAGGAGGTGCCGACGTCGCGGGTGCTTGAGAGTAGGAGCCGTAGGTCTTGGAAGAGTATTTGGCATACTTGAAGTCATCCTGGACTTGTCGCTCGGCCTTGGACGCTTGATGAACTAGCTCGAGGAGGTTGGAGTATGGTTGGAAGTCGGCAATCCGCTTGATTTGGTGATTGAGGCCGTTCAGGAAGCGTGCCATTGTTTGCTCGTCATCTTCCTTGACATTGGCTCGTATCATAGCAATCTCCATTTCTTGGTAGTATTCTTCCACCGTCTTCGTGCCTTGTTTGAGGAGTTGCAACTTCTTGAAGAGATCACGGGTGTAGTGAGTAGGCACGAAGCGAGCTCGCATGACATTCTTCATTTCGGACCAAGTTGTAATGGGTGGTTCGCCTCTTGTATGTCGTCGCTTGATCGTTTGTTCCCACCAAATGAGGACATAGTCTTGAAACTCGAGAGAGGCCATGGCAATCTTCTTCTCTTCTTCGAAGTTGTGGAGGCGGAATATCTTGTCGACCTTCAATGCCCATGAGAGGTATTCCTCGGGGTCGGTACTTCCGGAGAACTTGGGCATGGTGAACTTGAGCTTGCCGAAGCGTTGTTCTTCATCATGTTGATAACGATGATGGCGCTCATGACGTGGTAGGCGCTCCATGAAAGCTTGTTCTTCATGATTGTCTTGATGTTGGTGGTGTCGAGGCACGTCGTTCCCATTGTGTCGTTCTTGCTCCTCTTCACCATGAGCAGCTTCCTCTTGTCGCCCTTGATGAAGTCCTTCTTGTCGACGTACTTAGCGGTTGCGTTCGGCGAAGATGCGGTTTGAGTCACGAAGAGCTTGTTGTGCGGTTCGTGCTTGATTGTCACGCCGTTCTTGGGCTTGCCGAATTGTATCGTCATCTTCGTGTGCTTGATGTGGACGTTGTTGCTCTTGGCGTTGTCCTTGTTCACGTGCTCGAACTCGATCGTGTAACCCATTGCCGTGGAATGGATTGTCCGGAGAATGTCGATGTTGATTGACGTATTGTTGGGCTTGCCGAGGACGTGGAGGACTTGCATCCGTGGAAGAGTAGGCCGAAGAGTTGTCACTTGAGTGTCGACTTGAATGGCGCCGTCTTGATGAGTGAGGCGGAGACGTGCGGTTCACCAAGATGTGGCGGAACTCTTGCATTTGCGTGCGGAAGTCAGAAGCGAGTTTCTCGATGCGGTCGCCCAACGCTTCGCTTTCTTGATGAAGAGCTCTTTGGACGCCGAAAAGGTGATTCTTGGTGACGTAGTTCGTTGCTTCCACTCCATGCTCGTCGGTCGGGTCGGTTGAAGAACTTGGCCTATCCATCATGTAAGTAGGAGGTGAGTAGGACAATGAGAGAACAATACCAAGGTTACCTCTTCCGAAGATTGAAAATGTAACAAGTGTCACTCAATGAAATGCCACAATAGTAGAATTGGAACCGGGTTTGTTCCTCACACCTACAAGTAAAGAGGCTTATGTAGTAGCTTGGTTAGGATTGTGGAAAATTTCAAACAAAATGTTAGTCAAGATATTGATAAAGTTGAGAAGATTCACAAAGATGCACGTAAAGCAAATAGATCAAAGCCAAAAGTGTCACAAGGAACACACGCACGGAAGATAGATGGGATCCACACAACCAAGGGTGAGCGCACAAGTGATTGATCACGACAAATGCTCTTGTTGTGCGAATACTAGAGAGACGCTAGCTCGATTGCTCAAATGGGCGAGATACGCGTTGTGCACCTACCTATGAGAGTAACGTGCCGTCCTCGATCCCAACTATGCTATGTATGCGGTGACCAAGATGATATGATTAAGTAAAGTGTCTCGATGCTATTGCTTATATGCTCATTGTTGCTCCTCTCTTTGCTTAAAAGCTTTTTCTTTTTTGAGAGTATGATGCTCGAGCCGATGATAATATGAGACAAGGATGTAAGATATGCACGGGAGGGACTTATGGCACTAAGATGATATGATCACTACGGTGCACAAGAGCGTGGCCCGACAATTCTCAACTAGCTAGTCTCGATAGGTAAGCAACGCAAATGGCTCGGGCTATCAATGCAAAAGCAAAAGTTAAGTGTCGTCGAGGTTACCGTCCTTGCTTACGGTTAGCGGTGAAGATGATTCCGAGGCGATGATGTCGAAGTCAAACGCTCCTAAGTAGCCGAAACACCTTAGGAAACGCCAAATCGCAACTCGAAATATGTCAAAAACGGAAGGGGAGTTATTTTTGGGTGGGGGCGGTAGTACCGCGTGATGAAGCGGAAGTAAAATTTTAGTGCCGCTTGACGAAGCGGTAGTACCGCTTGGTTAAGCGGAAGTAAAATTTTAGTGCCGCTTGATGAAGCGGTAGTACCGCTTGGCAGGGCGGAACTAAAATTTTAGTACCGTGGGTAATGCGGTAGTACCGCTTGTGCGTGCGGTAGTACCGCTTGTGTCGTGGAAAAACTGTAGCTCGAGTTTAGGGCGAGTTTGGGCGGAAATGGATGGTTTCGGGGGTAAAATTGGATGAATTTTGTGGGTGAATTGTGGGGAAAGGTGGTGTAGAGGCTTGATCCACGTGCCAAACGACAAATCCGTAAACCAAAACAACCAAATCTCACAAAAACCAACAAGTTGCAAGAAAAATTTTGGGGCTATTTTTGTGGGGATTTTCGAAATTGGGTAAAAACACAACAAAAGCAAGCTAGAAAGTGGGGGGAATGGGACTCCAAGATGTGAATCAACCTTGCTCTTGATACCAAGATGTTGTAGGGTGAAACCCTAGGGGGGATCTTTTCACACTTGGAGGGGGGAAAGAGGAAGAACACACAAGAACACAAGACACAATTCACTCAAAACAAACCCAATATCACATCCACTAGAGTGGCACACAAAGGATCCACGAGATTACAAGAACAATCCAAGGAAACAAGCACAAAGGTAAGGTTCTTCCCACTCTAGGTGAGGTCTTGCAATCCAGGAGGATTCTTCTCCCTTGGGAGGTCTTGCAATCCACAAGGATTCTTCTCCCTTGGGAGGTCTCGATCTCCTCACGGAGGGGATACAAGGAGCAAAGCTCTCAAGGTCTCTCAATATCTTTGCTAACCCTTCCAAGGAAGTGGGGAAGGTCTATTTATAGTTTATCCTACGAATGGGTACGAGAAGAGAGGGATACATGGCCAAGGGCCGAGGGCTGCGCGCAGGCAGGGCGGTAGTACCGTCCACTCGAGCGGTAGTACCGCTTGTAGAGCGGTAGTACCGCCTAGGGGGCGGTAGTACCGCTGGTGCCGGACTGTCCAGGTGCGGTAGTACCGCTTCGGCGGAGTGGTAGTACCGCTAGGTCCGGGTTGGGCAGATCTTCGTTTGCTTCCACTCGATCCGGGCTGAATGGGCTCTCCTTTGCGTCCATGGGTTCACCTCCTTGGTAACTGAGGATGCACAACATCTCCTTGTGAGGTAGAACCCAATCCTCATGCGAATCCAAACGAAACTCGAAGAGGAGAGAATTCACCTCGTGCTCGATGGCGCGTGTGCGTGCTCTAGTCATGGGTCCCTTGAGTGCTTGTGGCGATGATGGGGTGTCCATGGGGATGCTTGACGGATGCTCCGCATCACTATGCATCTAGTAGATAGATCTTGCGTGATCGTAGGAAAATTTTGAAAATACTACGTTTCCCAACAATACACGCCCGTGATCCACCAATTTTTTTGCGGGGTAAACTTTCAATCTATTCATCTTCAATCATGATAGTACAACGAATACTGGAAATAATAAAAATTACATCCAGATCCGTAGATCACCTAGCGACGACTACAAACACTGAAGCGAGCCGAAGGCGCGCCGCTGTCATCGCCCCTCCCTCGCCGGAGCCGGGCAAACCTTGTTGTAGTAGACAGTCGGGAAGTCGTCGTGCTAAGACCCCGTAGAACCAACGCACCAGAACAACAACCGCCGTAGACGAAGAATGTAGATAAGAAGGATCCAACCTAAAGACACACGAACAAAGACGAACGACGAACATATCCGAGCAAATCCGCCAAAGACAGATCCCCAGAGACACACCTCCACACTCATCCGTGATCCACCAATGTTGATCACGAAAGCGGAGATACGACTACGGTAAGGTGGTGCTCACCAACGAGAGGGTTGAAGAGAGCCGCGAGGGTAATAAACTTAGGACCTCATATTTTACATTTTTTTACAGTGGACCTCACATTTTACATGTTTTTCATGCATATAATTTTCAAGAACTAGCCAACGAATCACAACAGAGCGACAGAAGTACACGATGTAGGACTCCACCTTTTGTTGAGTTGGGGCTGGTCAAAATCTAATTCAAATCCTACTCTGACACGTTACACCGGTGTGGCGTGCGTCAGATCAGATCAGCAGCAACCGAAAGCACGGCGTAGCGGCCGGCTGGAGCAGATCACGGATGAGTGTCACTGGCCGAAACCCCAGATGGGCAAAAACCAGTGGGGAAAACACACGCACTCCCGCTCCGTCCCATCGCGGCCGTCGAATCTCCCACGCAACGGCCGCGGGCTCGCCCCCGCGCCTGCAGCCCTCGCCTCACCCCACTCGACCCTCCAGGCCTCCACCACTCTCCCATTCCCGTATAACCCCCCGCAGCCGCCGCCGCTCCTCCCCCTCTCTTCCTCCCTTGGCCAAATTTTGCGGGAAACGCGACGCCACCCGGAGAAACCCTCCTCCCGCACCTCGCCTCCACACCTGCCAAAACCCTCGCCCCTCCTCCTCCTCCTCCTACGATGGCAGCGCCGACGCCTCCGCCCGCCGCCGCCCCCGCCGCCGCGCCAGGACCGACGCCGCCGGCGCAAGTGGTAAGCTGGCGACTCTCCCTGCCCCCCTGATCCGTCCGTTCCAGAGCTTTCTCGATCCGCCCCGACCCGATTCGTGTGCGGTCTTCGTCTTCCAGGTCGGCAACGCCTTCGTGCAGCAGTACTACAACATCCTCCACCAGTCCCCGGAGCTCGTCTTCCGCTTCTACCAGGAGGCCAGCCGCATCGGCCGCCCCGCCGCCACCGGTGCCGACATGGACACCGTCACCACCATGGAGGTACCGCTCACTCCCCGTCCGTTGTTCCCTCGCTTCAGATCTGGGCATCTGAGGGCCTTAGAATGTTGGGAGACTTTCTCAGGGGTTCTGAATGGTTTCTTCTTGCAGGCGATTAATGAGAAGATCATGTCCATGGACATCGCGCGGGCGGAGATCAGGGGGGTGGACGCGCAGGAGTCGCTATGTGGCGGTGTGACCGTGCTCGTCACGGGCCACCTCACAGGGAAGGACGACGTCTGCCGCGAGTTCGCGCAGTCCTTCTTCCTTGCGCCGCAGGAGAAGGGTTACTTCGTGCTCAACGACATACTACGTTATGTCGGGCAGGGTGAGGCCGACCCGTCATTGTCGCCACCTCAGCAGCAGCCGCCGGCACCCGAGTTGGATGCAGTGGTTGCCCCTGCTGCTGCCCTGGCAAATGGTACTGTTGTCCCTGCGGAGAGTGTACCTCGCGAGCAGGGTGCGTTGTGTGTAACATCTTGATCTATATTTTTTATTTATTTACCTGTGAACCACGTGATCCTTTGTTAAATTGCACATTCTCCTGTTTGTAGAGGCTTCGCCACAGCCAGAGCCGGTTCTCTCCGAGTCTATTCCTCATCCTAACGAGGAGGAGGATCCCAAGGAGGAGGTTTACAACCCACCGAATGATGCGGAGGTGCCTGTTGTGGAGGAAACACCGGTTCCTGAGGTCATAGATGAAGTGCCAAATAATGTAGCAGCCTCCATACCGGTTTCGGCTCCCCCTGTACCGCATGAGGAGGCCCCTAAGAAGTCCTACGCTTCAATTGTAGGTTTTGGATAACTGTTATTTTTCATCTAAATCATCCATCTCTGACATTTAAATTGTGTATATTTCTTAGTCTCTAAATCTGAGCATAAGTGAAAAGCTATAACCGTCAGTTTACAGGTTCTGCATATATTGAAATCTTGTGTGAAGATGTTTAATCAGTAGTTAAATTATTATGGGGTTTTAATGCTTTATTAAAATCTGGAGACATGTTCACATGAAGCTTCTATGGTCTCACTTTTAAGGGTTATTGTTGTTGCTTAACTGATTCTGGAATGACAATACTACAGAGCACAATAAATATTAGTGAACGTTCTTACTTCATCTTTTGCCGGGGAACATGAATGGAAATACATGTTATGTACATCACTGTTGTCTATCTAGTGTCTTTGGTTGAAGAATTGTTTGAAGCTTGTTGGTGTTGTGGATGATATGTACGTTGACTTATGAATTCACCTTTTGAGATTCTCATTACCTTTGCATTCTTGTTTTGCTCCAGGTAAGTGAAAAGATATAACTGTCAGTTTACAGGTGCTGCATATATTGAAATCTTGTGTGAAGATGTTTAATCAGCAGTTAAATTTTTATGGGGTTTTAATGCTTTATTAAAATCTGGAGACATGTTCACATGAAGCTTCTATGGTCTCACTTTTAAGGGTTATTGTTGTTGCTTAACTAATTCTGGAATGACAATACTACAGAGCACAATAAATATTAGTGAACGTTCTTACTTCATCTTTTGCCGGGGAACATGAATTGAAATACATGTTATGTACATCACTGTTGTCTATCTAGTGTCTTTGGTTGAAGAATTGTTTGAAGCTTGTTGGTGTTGTGGATGATATGTACGTTGGCTTATGAATTCACCTTTTGAGATTCTCATTACCTTTGCATTCTTGTTTTGCTCCAGGTCAAAGTCATGAAAGCAGTTCTGCCACCAAATTCCACAGTTCCTTACAGGCCTGCACCACCAAAAGTGGAGAAGCAAGCTCCTGCTCCTGCTCCGGCTGTGGCTGTTGATGCTCCAACTTTCAGTCCTAATCCTGAGAGCAGCAACATTCAAGACCCAGAAGGTATTATCTAAATCCAATATTGCACTGAAAACCTTCTTAGTACACTAGCATCTGACAGAAATACTTGACAATCTTTTTTGAAGTTGATGCGCTTGCGGTGTATGTAAAAAATCTGCCCTTACATGCCACACCTAGCCAATTAGAAGAGGAGTTCAAAAGATTTGGTACTATTAAACATGATGGTATCCAAGTTAGAAGCCACAAGGTGCGTTTTCTTCTCTCGACCTGATGGTGAGTTTTTGTTTTCAAGTAAAATAACTTGTAATATCTTCTATTGTATTTTCAACTGAAAACACAGATTCAAGGGTTCTGTTATGGCTTCATAGAGTTTGAGGATGCCAGCTCAGTTCAAAGTGCACTAGCGGTAATTTCAGTCTACCTATTAAATCATTGGCTTGCTCTCTGTTATTGAAGGATGCTTTCCAATTTTTATTCTAGTTACATAATCCGTGTGTAGTTAATAGGAATACCTGTAGTGAGTTTGTTTTGTGTGAATGTAGATGTATGTTGAACCATAAAAGCATGAGCATAGCATTCTTTTAATTCTTTTTTCCTTCTACATGCCTGTTGCTTTGAAACTCTGTTTTTTAAACTTTGTCTTACCTAAACTACTGAAAACAAAGCAAGTTCATTGTGTTTACATACTTGATTGGTTTTGCCTTCGATTTCTGGTCCAAAGGATCATGGGAAATGGAGAGCAGCAGGAAGTATATTTGATTGGTGTTGCCTTTGATTTCCCACAAGGGAAGGATGGATGTATGGAGTTATTGACTAGTCGATAAAGTTTGTACCGCCTTAGTACCTTACGCCTACTTGTAATATAGACATACTAGTTTATATGTAGTTGAAAAAGTAGTGCTACAACTTATTTAGAGAATGTGTGAGTTGGAGATTTCCAAACCCTATTCTCAAGCCCCTAACACATGCATGAGTCGTTCGCTATCTGACTATCTGTAGAGAATGTTCTTCCATGCTCTTTGGTGTTCAGTTTACAAGGTTCTTGAGGAATGTATCTTGTTTTCTTTGTTTGATAATTATTTCTAGTCATATGCTACTATGTGACTGGCATTTAATTGTTGCTTCCACTTGTTTTCGCACTCTCTTCATCCTAGATCTTGTTTGGTTCGTAGTCTTGATGACTTGAGACCGTTACATATGTTTGTTCAGTTGGGCTATAAACGAATACCATGCAATCGGATAACACCTCTATTTATGTGATGACACCCACCTCATTCTGATAAAAGAAAACGCTGCATCGCTCGTCTCTCTTCCTGCACCCCAATCCCCTTTCCCCTCCGTCACATATACCACTCACCACATCCCCTACACCTGGATCTCTTCCTCTGACCTCTTTTCTGCCAAGCAGCAGCGACATTGTCGCTCCATATGAGAAACACCACCATGGAAAGAGCAGTGTCGACCACTGATATTCATTACTGTGAGGACGCCTGCATGAACTTGATTGGCTATGAATGAACTGTGTTGTACCGTGGTGGTGGGAGGAGGCCATGGAGCTGGCATTGCTGTAGATGCGGTGGATCAGCCGAGGGTGCAGATCTTGGGTTGCTTCGATTCTGTTCTCCTGTGCTGCTGTCTTGGTCAATTCTTTATTTGTGAGATTGATGCTGGATCAATTGGAATTCTTTTATTGATTGGGTTGGTTAAATCAATGCCATATCGTTTTAGATTTTCTTTTGTTGCATCTTACCCAACAGTCCATACCAGAGACAAGATAAGAATTGATTATGTTACAGTCCGTGGCTGAAGCCAAACAAGTTTCCTATTTTGGTCAAGCCGTTTACATTGCCGGAATGATCCGATTCCAATTAAGTTTACGCTGCTTATTTTGGACCACACATGTTCCTGGATTGTTAGCTATGCTTCTGATTTTATTTTTCTTCTTTTAATGAATCAACTTCCATGACTGCCCAAATCAATGTCATAAGCTCCATACTTGCATTTTTATTTTATCTGATTAACTCTTATTCTGAAGGCTTCTCCTGTGACGATTGATGACCGGCCATGCCATGTCGAAGAAAAAAGAACTCCTGGTTCACGTGGTATGTTTCTGAAAGTTCAACTCAACCCTGACTGTAAGAATGTACAAGTTTTTGGTCTTGTGGGAGAAATTCCATATATATATTTCTATGTTTCTTATTTAATGATAATAATGACAATGAATGCATAACAAATCTGTTGTGATGTAGGTTATGCTTGAAGTTTCAGTGTTTGACATTTGAAATGTTGACATGTATATATATATATATATATATATATATATATATAGGAAATTGGTTGTGTACTCCTGGGAGTACGTACTCTCGCTCCTCATATACCATATAGATTAATCTTTTATACCTCTTTATTATTTTTAATATACTTCATTAGTAATTATTAGATACCCCAAAATGATTTTCATGAAAAAATTAATGCGAGTCTACATATTTTAAATGTTTACGTATATACTGATGTGTTTGTACGTGAAAAAAGTATATTATAAAAAGTACGTCGCAGGTGATATTTTTTCAACAAAACTCGTATTGGGGTATCTTAGAATATTTAATGAAGTATATTGAGAATGATAAAGAGGTATAATTAAAGCGTATATGAGGTATATTGAGGATGGGAGTACATACTCTCAGGAGTACAAAATAGGAGTCTATATATATATATATATATATATATATGGCTCACATCTGTTATTATTAGCGCTTCATTTATCCAGTTTAAATTAAATATTATTCCAGCCCACTGCTTGCCACTTTGCATTTTGGTATTCTGTGTATTTTTGTGTGTGTTGTGAACAAATAACAATTTCTGAGATGGACATGAAGCACACATATGTAATTGCTGAATTATTTGCTGCACATGTGGCTAAAACCTAAACTGAAGCACCCACCCTTGCTTGTACATAATCTACTTTTATTTGAAATATGACAAACTACATTTTCTGTATTGCTTGAAAAACTAATGACAGGTGTCTGCTATTTTTCTTCAGTTGATTGATACATGTGCTATTTTCTTCTGGCTTCAGGTAGTAGCAGGGGAAGGTTTCCACCGGGTAGAGGTGGTAATTTCCGAGGTGAAGGCATGAGAGGCCGTGGTAGCTACACTGGAGGGAGAGGCTATGGAAGGGGCGAGTACAACAACTATCGATCTGATTTTGGAGGCAGAGGCGGTGGTAGAGGCGGCTCAGGTCGTGGAGGTGATGTTGGCTACCAGCGGGTTGATCACTCTGCCACTGGTGGTCGTGGTGGTGCCCGGGCAGCTGCAAAGTGAGTTTGGTAGCTATGCGTTGGTAGAAGTTTGCTATTTCATTGTCGTTGAACGTACTAAGATTCACAAAAATGGCGTGTCGTGAGCTGGGTTCCTGTGCGGTCGTTGTCAGCGTATTCAGGTCATAAATTGATGCTCTCCTTGTTTTGTGGCAAGGAAAGCAGTGGTCATATTGGTTACTAATTGTAGAATATTACAATCTATTCAGATGCAGTCCTAGTAAGTTTTGTCATTCTTTTGAGCTGATGAGTTTGCTGGATTTTCTTTACATATTATGTCACAACTCAAACATCAGATTTTTTTTTTATGTTGTCGTGTGGATGCCAATTTTTTAAAGCAAGTATTTCGTTCCGAACTCATGAAATTGGGATTTGCTATAAAGTTGGAATCCCATAACTCCTGAACATTCGGATTTTGAGCATTTCGTTTCGAACGTTTTTACATGGCAACTTTAGTTGATAGGGGATGGCAACTTTGTCGTTTTTCTTTTTTTGTCAGAAAATTGCCATGTTTTCCTAATCTCATGCAAACTAAACTTACCATCTAAAATATTCGGGTTGCCATGCTTATATTCTTTACGCTCGGGAGTTATCATTACCGAAAAAGTTTGATTTGCCACAATCTAAAAGCTGACATCAGATTTTTAGCATTTTTGATTATTTGATTCGCACAAGACGGAGTACAAGGCGATTTCACCGTATCGTCACGACTGAGAGAATCCAGCTTGATTTGCTGTGCAAGTAAACTTTATTTTTTATTAACTGGTTGGGTAATTGTTTATAGTTGCTCAAAATTTGTGCACCAAACTGCTTATTCTGGGAACGTGCTTTAGAATTGAACGTCCTAATTTGGTCTGCTATATTCAAGAGACGCCCGCCCCTACTGTTCGGCTTTGGGCTCAGTATAAGATTTGTTCTTCTGCAGAGGTTAATGGCTCTTTACTTTGTGGTGGGTGCACAAAGCATCAGCAACGAGCGAAATGTATTTTTGATAGCACAACGCTATTGTTTACTGATACCCATATACAGTTTTTTGCAACTCATAGCACTCAATACCCATTTAATAAGATAAGTACTACTCTTTCCCTCCCAAAATAAGTAACTCAACTTTATACTAAAGTTAATACAAATTTGACTCATTTATTTTGGAGCGGAGGGAGTGTATAATAAGCTGAATAAACGAACATCACCCCAATAAACAAACGCACAGGTGACTGTCTGTATGATTACACCCTAAGTACTCGCGTCCACTGTCTGTATGCAAGTCCTTTTGTAATACTACTAGTAAGCATTGACGACGATCAGCTCTCCATCTCAACAACAATCTTACCAGTGGCATGGCCATCGATACTGCTCTGCCACGCCTTGCCTGCGTCGCTCAGCGGGAACCTCGAGTCGATCACCGTCTTGAGCTTGCCTTCCTTGAGCAACCCGACCAAGAACTCCAGGTCCGCTTTGTTGGGCGACAGGAGCAGGGGCACCAGGCGCTTCTTGGAAAATGTCACCTTGTGCAGCGCAGATGTGAGGATGGCCGAGAAGTTGGGGGTGATGTCGATCACTCTCCCGGCATCACTGAGCAATGGCTGGAAAGACGACCAGCTGACACCAACGGTGCAGTGAACCACGCCGTCGTACTTCCTGCCGGAGGGGCTCTGCAGGCTCGCCCCCTCTGGGGTCCTGTAGTCCATCACCTCGTCTGCGCCCAGGCTCTTCACAAGATCCATGTTGCGTGCGCCGCAGGTGGCGGTAACATGAAGGTTGGCTAGCTTTGCAAGCTGCACCGCGTACAGGCCTACGCCGCCAGAGGCAGCGGTGACCAACACGTTTAATGGCTTGCCGGTGCCGTCAAACTTGGCACCGATGGACCTCAGTGCCTGGAGCGCAGTGCCTGCAGCAATGGGAAGCCCAGCACCCTCAGCTGCAGAAACCTCAGCTGGCCTTTTGACGGTCAGGTTTGCGGATGCTACAGCGTACTCTGCCAGTCCACCTCCGTTCTGTAACAGCAAAGACATTGTCACATTAACGAGCTTACAGCAATATTGTTTTTTTAAAGAAGCGGATTTGCTCTGAAATCATCTTCTTTCTAAGTATGAAGATGACAAACATGGAAATATGTTGTCATGAGTGAATTTCACTCACAAAAGAGTTCAACATGGCGACGACTTGATCACCCGCTGTGAGACCTTTCACGCCAGGACCAACATCAACAACTACTCCCGCAACGTCAGTCACTGCAAGAAAAGGAGCAGTAGAGAAGAGATGCATCTATTAGCAAGTTGTTTCATGAATTGAGCAACACACACACACACGCGCGCGCGCACACACACACACACACACACACACACACACACACACACACACACACACACATGATATCTTATCATAAGCTGATTATTAAATCTGAAGAAAAAATAACATAGCAAGACTGAAAAGACAGACATGATCAAATAACGTTGTCATAACTACCCTCAGTGCTATTTTGCTTTCTACATAGGAAGCCTCCAAACAGAATACATGATTGATAGAAAATGGCTACCATCTACGCAGTGGTACTATGAACGAGGATAGTTACCTGGGATGAAAGGCAGTCTACGAGGCAGCAGAGGCCTGAAGTCCCCTTTCTGTATCTTCCAGTCAACTGGGTTGATGGTTGCAGCTTGCAGTTTCAGCAGGACCTCATTCTTCTTTGCTGAAGGGATGGGGAGTACTACATGCTGCATTAGAGAAATTTCAGAATCACAGGTTTATATGTTCTACTGGTTCATGGAAGGAAATATTATGTTTACCGTTCTCCTTTTTTTATAAAAAAAATCAACTTTGATTTGCTTGTTAATCAATTATAAGCGGCATGAGCATCAATCAAGCTGTCAGGCAAACCTCTCTAGGCCAAAATAGGGTCTTGTGAAAAGAATCCCCTGTCAACCGATTGACTCACAATCAGAGCTCATACAACTGACTTGGTCATCTTAATCTTATAAGGATTTACAAGAAGTATCTCCGGTGCTATTCCAATCATCGAACACCAAACATGTGCAACTTTTAAATAATAAATTTCCGACTGACTCGTCATCAGAATATTTTTGGGATCCAGTAGTGCTGACTCATGGGTCACAATACAAAAACAGTTGTGCAGTGCTTTTCCGAGCATCCAACAGCAGGTATGCGCGACCTACTTGTAACTAATTTCACCGAAACACATCTTAATCACTCCTAAAGCCAAGCAGACAGGAGAAAAAGAGAATATATCTAGCTAGTGTAACACATCACCACCATAGAAACCACTAAAATACTCAAATTATACAGCAAAAGCAGCTAGAGCAAAGTTCAATTACTTGAGTAAGCCACAGCTAGCTACTTGACTACTTGTCTTGCCATAAAAAACAATTCCAAAGAAAGGATTCAGGTGAACTGACTGCGATCTCCACCAAGGGGTTCCCTGGAAAAAACTAACATATACTCTAATAAGTACTCCCTCCGTAAACTAATATAAGAGCGTTTAGAATACTAAAGTAGTGATCTAAACGCTCTTATATTAGTTTTCAGAGGGAGTACTATAACTTAGTACTAACTGTAGTCAATTAGGCAGTGAATCGGCCAAATCATCCTTAGCACCAAGCCACCAACCATACCAATCTCGCGGGCCGACCAGAACACAAAGCAAACTAACAAGCTTCGACCCGCTATCCCGAATAGTAACTTTTTACCTTGAGGCTGGCGGCGCCTCCGCCGCAGGCGTCGTACTGCACGGCCCGCATCTTCTCCGGCGTCGTCGCTGGGGTGGCCATGGATGGGATGGGGGAAACAAGAGAGCGCACGGAGGGGAAGAAGCCTCGTGAGTATCGTGGGGGCGGCTGTTTTGCGTGATGCGTGGCCGGAGATGCTCAGAGGGGTTGGTTGGTTGGCTCTCTGGTTCTTGGGGTACACGTACGTCCTGTGTCTCTCTGGGCTGAGATCTATATACGCACGCCGACGCGAGGAATCCTGGGTTTTGACGCGTGGGCCCACCCCGTCGCCGAGGCTGGGCCGTAATATCGTGTTGGTTCTAGAAGGCCCGCTGATCCTCGTGACTCGGCTGACACGGTTCATAGCGCCGTAGCCGATGATGTTGGCTCGTTTGGTACCGTCCGCAGCGTTCCGCGTGACGCCACCGCCGACGATGGTCGCCTCGCCTCGCCTCGCCTCGCCTGTGCGAAGGCCGCATGATGCGTCGTTGTCTGGTGCCAGGCTGGGAACGCGCTCTTTGCGTGCCTGATCGTGTATCTGTCGAAACGGCTCTCCAGCCTAGGTAAATTGCAGAAAATCATCATTTTGAATGCTTGCAGAAAACAAAACAAAACGTTACATTTTTTCAACAGAAAACACCATGTCTTACTTTTTTTTTTTTTTTTTGCAAAAAACACTGATAGACGGATTTGGCTGAATTGAGCATGTTTATGACAGATTGGGCCGCTAATCAGACTAACGTGGCACCTCCTAAGTACGGCGACGTTGACCAACGTTATCATCATGTGTGGCCCTGTGGGCTCCACCTTTCATTGAAAGAAAAAAGAGAAAAAAAAATCTGGTGCTCGTCAACCTCCCGCTGTTGCATAATTCGTCCAGATCCGCTGCTGCTCGCCGCGTCTGCTCGTCGTGTTTGTTGCTGCCGTGCCCGTTGCTGCCTGCCCCGTCCGCCGCGTGTCTCATCCGCCGATCGCCGTGCCCGCTTCTGTCGCGCATTGCTGCTTGCCACGCCCGTCGTTGCCACGCATCGCTGCTCGCCGTGCCCACCGTTGCCACGCATCGCTGTTCGCCGCGGCCGCCGTGCCCGCTGCCTGCTGCTCGCCGCGCGTGCTGCTGCTGCAGCAAGTGCCGCCATGGCCTCGTCCCGCCCCTGGCCGTGGCAGAGGCCGCCGCGCGCCCCGTCCCTGGCCGAGGCAGAGAAGCCCCGACCTGACGCCGTTGACCTGTGTGCTGCACGTCAGCTGCTTGATGCAATGCTTAAGAGGAGTGTTACACTGACAAACGGGGCCATGTGGAGCAAAATGATTCAGTGTAACGGTGTGAAATATTTATGTCACGTCAGCCTGACTAGCAGGCCTCATCTGTCACAATCTCACTTAACAAAGACATATCCTTCGATCAGTGTTTTTTGCAAAATAATTACATAAGATGTGATGTTTTCTGGAAAAAAATGTAACGTAATGTTTTCTGCACACCAGACTTCAAAATGATAGTTTGTGTAATTTACTCGCCGCTATGTGCACCAGCCGACATTCCACATGAGACATGCGTAAGCTTCTGTGTTTTGCTGTGTATTAGCACAACGCTTCGCTTGATAATCAGAATTGGCTAACTAGCAGGCAGAGCCGGTGTATTTTAAAATGAGAGAAGATGTAGCAGTTTGTCTATGGGCGAGCTGTTTACGTACAAGTCCATTTGTGGTCTCTCATCTGTGTCCCCTCTGTTCAGATCATCAGTTGACCTCTGGCGCAAAGGAAGGGGATTATTCGCGTCGCTCATCATCCAGACGGTAAAATTCAATAAATTTACTTGTATATCATTTACTTGTACTGATATACTAGTTCAAATCCTATATTCCTCGAGAATCATCGTTCTGAATTAATTTAGATTTCCAAGACTGTCTTATTGTGTCCAGATCTGTGGCTGTAGCATTGATTGAGTTTTCTTTTTTCTTTTTTCAGCTATTTGTGAGGACCTTTTTCTTTGGCGATGCTACGCGTCCGCCGACGGAAATTAAAAAAGAATCCGCCGCCTCGTTGACCATCGGATGGACACTTTGGTGACCGTTCGATTTACCAATGTAAACAGCCATCCTTTGCAATAAGAGTGATGTTTCCGCAATAGTCTGTTTGTTGCAATCATCCGAACGTTTTTTCCAACAAGATCTTATTGCTGGAATTTTCCGCAACAGAGATCTTGTTTGTAGCGACCATGATCCGAATGGATCGAAGTCTTTGTGTTTCAGTGTCATCCCTGGATCGATAATGCTGACACACACAAAATTTGAAGGATTTATAACAGAGTGGCAATCACACACTTATTACAACGAATGTCTCAAAAGAGAATTTATTACAAAAGTCTATGGCATAAGGCCATCTAACAAAATAACAGAGCAAGGCTTGGAAGATAAGTCAGTCCATCAACTCCAACAGCATAGATGAGTGCATGACAAATGATCTAGCACGTCTTACTCCTCGTTTGAAAAGTCTGCAACGTAACATGTTGCAGCCCGAAACGGGTCAGCACATGGAATATGCTGGCAAGATAACACAGTAGTGCAAGAACAGAAATAAAGGCTAACACTATATACATATTTGGCTGATGGAGGCTCTAAGGTTAAAGTTTTTGCATAAAGCTATTTTTTTTCCTACAACAAAGGAATAAATTTTATTTTAACTATCATGGTAGTTGAAACATCATTGAGAAGGTACCTCCAACTCAATCCCAATTAAAGTAGTCATCAATAACCCAACAAATTAATTTTAGAGTGATGAGATCAACCAATAATTCAAGTACCAGATACTCAAGATTGTCCATAACCGGGGACACGGCTAATCATGATCAGTTTGTACACTCTGCAGAGGTTTGTGCATTTTTCCCCACAAGACTCGATCCCCTCCGTTTGGATTTCTCGCACTGCATGGTGTTTGAGAAACGGATGGCCGAGACACAGTCTTTCAGAAGCATTCACTCTTTACCCCGGGTGGACCCGTACACCTACTTTCCCCTACATCTGCTAGTCCACCACTCAAAGAGCTCACACAACTTACTCATACTATGCGAGAGCCCATAATGGCATTGTGGCTGCACACGGAAGTTTCTAGCATGAATAATTTTATGATCCCTTTGAGCCTGGGTGGTATTCCATAGAATAATCACACGGTACCCCCGGGTTTTCCTAGGACAACATTGGATTCTCCAGGTGCCCTGCAACCAATCCACCCAGATGTGTATTCAAGTAGCCACCTTAAGTTGAACCATTAATTAACAACTCACATCTATCATGGATTTCACTCAAACCCAAACCACGTCTACGAGCATAGCATGGCAACCTAAGCATAACGTAGAAGTAACTCCCAAGAGTTTGAAAATAATGCAGGTAATAGGTTCTACCTCAAACTAATTCCCAGACCCACAAGTTAAGAGATCCTACTCATGCAATGTGTGAGAGTTTGATCTAATGCATACAAACTGGGGAATAAAGGGATATGATCAAAGTGTTACTTGCCTTGCTGATGATTCGCAAAACCTTGAGACTCGTAGTAGCACGCTTCGCACTCCGGGAATTCTATCGCAAGCAAACAATAGCATACATAAGCAAACAAGCAAAGATGCACAAACATAACTCCAAATAAGAAGACTAACCAGAAAGTTCAACTTAAGAACTCCGGTTGCAAAAAGAAATAAATCAAACGGAGCAACGAAACTCAAACTTCGAAAGAAACAATATCCGTTTACTAGATTGGTCTAAGGTCAAATTTTACTGTAGCAAAAACTTGTTCAAGTTGGTTAAACGGAAAGAGAGCTTCGAGACGAAGATCTGGGCTTTCGAATCGCCTGATTCCGACTCTCGAGCGAAAAGAAAAACTAAAAACAAGATCAGGGCATAAATCACGATCGAAAATAATTGCGGAAAAAGCCCCGAAAAAGAAAACCGACAAACAGGCTAACGAACGAACGTTCGCTGTCTGTGCCTAACGGGCGAACCGCGTTCATTAAAACGAACGTACGGACGAACGTCCGCAAATTAACTAAACCTATGAAAAAACCGAACCGATCTATTAAAAACAGATCTAGGGTTTACAAAAAAAAAACCGAAGGTTTTTTTACGGAAAACCGTCGGCTACCTCGGGACGACGAACTCCGGCGGCGGACGGGCGTCGGCGGCGGCGCGCAGGCTTTTCGAGGCGACGGCTAGGGTTTGAGGGCGGGCTGGGGTGGGCTACGGGGGCGGTCGGCTCGGGCTTTAAAGGCCCCCCCCCCACCCCGGGCGGGGTCCTAGCCGGACACGGCCCGGTTAGGTCGGTTGACTCTTTTTTTTAAAACAGTCCCGACGCATTAAAACAGGCGAAAAAAATACTAAACGGACTCCAAAATTTCCGAAATAAATTTTCATCGTCCTCTAATAATATTTAGGACAAAGTGAACATTTTCCCCGGACCTAAATGCAATTTTGAAAAACGCGCATTTTTCCTATGCAAATAAAATCGCAAATAAATCTGAATAAAATTTCAAAAGTGATTTTAATATTTTTCCTCCAATATTTCTTTTATTTTGGAGAAGTCATATTATCTCCGCTCGTATATTTTATTAAGAAATATTTTTATGGAGAGAAAATAATTAAAACCAATGTGATCCCCGTACCGGTATTCGAGAAAACTCAAATACGGAAACGGTAGAATTCCCAACTCTCTCCGTAGGTCCTTGAGTTGCTTAGAATTTTCGAGGATTGCCACGCAAAAAATGCAAAAGTAAATATGCAATGCAGTATGATCTATGTGTAGCATTCTAAATTGGAAATTTGGGATGTTACAAACCTACCCCCCTTAGAATGAATCTCGCCCTCGAGATTCGGCTTGGCTAGAGTACATGTGTGGGTGGTCCTTGCGTAGATCGTCCTCTCGTTCCCAGGTGGCTTCTTCCTCGGTGTGGTGACTCCACTGAACTTTGCAAAACTTGATAACCTTACTGCGAGTGACTCTGCTTGAAAACTCGAGGATCTTGACGGGTTTCTCCTCGTAGGTTAGATCACTATCCAACTGAATTGCTTCCAGGGGTACCATGTATCATAAAGGAATATAGGCCATATCTGCATGACACTTCTTAAGCCGAGAAACGTGAAACACATCATGCACTTCTGACAATCCTTCGAGAAACTCTAATTTGTAGGCAACCTCTCCCATGCGTTTTAAAACACGGTATGGTCCCACAAATCTCGGGGCTAACTTTCCCTTAACTCCGAAATGTTTAACTCCTCGCAGAGGTGACACTCTCAGGTATGCACTGTCTCCAATTTCATAGACTACTTCCTTGCGCTTCGAGTCTGTATAACTCTTCTGCCTGGACTGAGCTACCTTCAGTCTATCCCGAATCAACTTAACCTTCTCTTATGACTCTTTGATCAGATCTGGTCCAAATAAATGATGGTCTCCGACTTCATCCCACATCAACGGCGTTCGGCATCTCCTTCCGTACAATGCTTCGAACGGTGCCATCTTTAAACTGGCCTGGTAACTGTTATTGTACGAGAACTCCGCGTAGGGCAAATTGTCTTCCCAACTAGATCCACAATCTAGCGCACAAGCTCTCAACATATCCTCTAGAATCTGATTGACTCTCTCGGTCTGTCCATCGGTCTGTGGGTGAAAAGCTGTACTGATTTCCAGCCTCGTTCCCAAAGTTTGGTGTAACTGATGCCAAAATTGTGAGGTAAACTGTGTTCCTCTATCTGATACAATGGTCCTCGGAACTCCATGCAGACATACGATCCTGGTCATGTATATCTTGGCAAACTTCGCACTGGTATACGTGGTTTTCATGGGGATAAAGTGGACTACTTTGGTCAAGCGATCCACTACTACCCAGATTGAGTCATATCCAGATTTGGTCCTGGGCAATGCGGTGATAAAGTCCATGCCAAGCTTATCCCACTTCCATTCGGGTATCGGCATAGGCTGTAGCAATCCTGCTGGCTTCTGGTGTTCCGCCTTCACTCTCTGGCATACATCACATACTGCTACATACTCGGCAATATCCTTCTTCATTCCCGTCCACCAGAAATGTTCCTTCAAATCCAAATACATCTTAGTGTTTCCGGGGTGTATCGATGTAATGCCCCGGATGTAATACTTTCCCTTTTGGGTATATAATATATCTCCGGCTTCATCTATTTCCTTTCCGGGTTCTTTGTCTTTCGGGTTTTCGTCGTTTTGTTGTGTGAGTGTGTGGCATTCATTCATATCATGTAGACATGTGCATTGCATTGCTTTTGCGTTGTCGGTTGCATCCGGTTCCGCGCGTTCCTTCCCGTTGTCCGTTTCGTGTTCCAGAGCTCCCTCACGTGTCCGTGACGTCCCGTAGGCCTACTTTGGTGTTTGGGCGTGTAACGTTACCGGTGTGCCGCGAGGTTGTTGTGTGTGTTGTTGTTTTGTTGTGTGCTACCCGCCTCTCAAATCTCGTCGCGTTTGGACTCCGTTGGCTATCCCATCCGTTATTCGTGTGGGTCCAAAGTGCCTCCACTTGTGGCCCAGAAACATCCCTCCAGCAGCCCACTAGTCTTCCCTAGGCCCATCCTAACTCCCCCCGTGATCGGATCCGTCGGATCGCGATCGGAGGGCTCCTAACACCCCCACAAACCTAACCCTAGCAGATCTGAGATATATAGACCCCTAGGTCTAATTTTTGGCATCTCTATCTTCTTTCCCTGTCACACCCTGCATTTTGTAACATGTTATTTGTAACCTTGAAGCATGAAAAATTTGGACCAGCAATTTTTTTTAGCATCATTTGGCTTTTATTTGGAATTGAGTTTTCTTCATTTGCTTTTTCATGTGCTCATTAAAGTCAACTATGACCTCTTATAGATTTCATCTCCACACCCAAAACTTCTGCCCAATGATCATGCCAAGTGTTATATAGCAGTATAGTATTTTCTTACAAAATTAATTTGGCCAAAAAGTATTTTATAAATTTAGTTTTCCAAAAACCCCTAAATTGAGATTTGCACTGCAAGTACTTGATTAAGGGTGTGAAAATTATTTCAAAAGGTTTATTTGAGACCTAGTAGTCATAGGACTCCCAGGAACCACAAGGGTATAATTTTAAAAGTTATTTTCCTATTTTATTTAAAAGCTTTTTCTTAAGGCCAGAAATGGTCTTTAATAGGGGAAAATTATTTAACTGTATCAAAAATATTTTCCAAAATTCAGAGAGACTCAGAGGACATATATTGTCCATATATAAGAGTTTCAACACTTGGTCATGTTCAAAATAATGGGCTAAACCCTCTAAAACCCTTTCTGGATATTTCAAGCTTTTGAAATATTTACAAAGGAATTTTTCTCCAAAAATTCCAGGGAAATTCTATCATCTCATATATGACATATTTGATGATCTTGCCAAGTCCCATGCCTTGGGAAGCAAGAAAACCTCCTCAAACCCCTTCATAACCATTCTGTCCATATTTGAAGTTTGAGCAACTTTACATTGCCAAACTTGTCCATATGCTCTCAAACTTGGTGCACATGCTAGAATGGCCTAATAAGGCACCTAGACCAAATGGCACAAGATTTGGAATAGAGCAACTTGATCAGATCACCTCAAAACCCTTTCTGTTCACATGCAAATTTGAACAACTTTACATTACCAACTTTTTATCTCGAGCCTCAAACTTTGTGAGCATGATCAATACCCTAAATGATGATGCTACACCAAGTGGTGCATCAAGGGGAGATGATTAGCTTGACTCGATCAAGATGAAACTGTTTCTGTTGATTTCTAGGGTTCACCAAAGTTACATTGGCTAGTTTCTTCAAATGAGCCCAAATTTGGTGAAGCACCCTATTTTCTCATGTCTTTCAACCCTGTCAAGTGCCATGTCAAGCGGACCTCATTTACTTGATCAAACACAGATCAAACACCTTCTGCAGAAATCTTAAAACCTCCATTTTGACCACTTTCACTTTTCTCCATAGCCTCAACTTCTTACCACAGGCCCATTGAGTTACTAGCAACCCCCAGTAACTCCCCCAGCACCTCATCTCCATGATTGAGGGGTGAAACCTCAACTTTACCTTGCTGTACAGCCCACTTTCACCTTGTTACCAGCCCTCCTCTCTCTCTCTCTGCACCCCAGAGCATCCAAAGCCTCAGGGCAATTCTTTACTACTCCCTCTACTCACCAGACACTGTTGGGCACGCTGGAACGGACCAAGCCGGCGAGAGCATGCTGATGCCAGCCATACGCGCGCTCCAGAGCGCGTGAACAGTGCATCTCACACGCTGGCTCGGGCCAATCGTTGATCCCCGACAACCTCGAGCCTCCCCCTCGCGCCAGTCGAGGCGCCTCGACGTCCGCGACGTCCCCGGCTCTGTTCCCCCTCCTCCTGCGCCCTCCAGTGAGCGTCGCCGCACGCGCACCGGCCATCCGTTTCGGCCACTCTTCTGCTCCACACGCGCGCGCCTCCCTGTTTCTCCCCCGCTCCTCCTCTTGCCTCAGCTGGGCGTAGGACTCGTCCAGCAACTCCCCAGACTCAACCCCGTCGCCTCCCGTGCGCTGTAGCGACGAGCCGGAGCTCGCCGGCGCACTGGACCACGGGTCCTCGTCGGGGCCCTATATATAGGCCTCCCCGAGCTCTTCCAACACCACCACCAGCCTCACAACTCTCCCCTGGTCCCTCCTGCACCCTCAGTTCGACCCCGGAGCGCCCCAGTGCTCGGGATCGACCGGAGCTCCGCCGCGTCGGGCCGCCGGCGATCTCGAGGTACAGGCCTCCCCTGCCTCTCCTTCCACCTGTTTTGGAACCGCAGCACACCACTGAACCTTTCCCCTCTATTTCCCCCTCTGTTTGCAGTCGGAAACGGCCGCTGCAACTGACCTCCGACGAGCCTCCGCCGTCGCACCTCGTCGCCGGCGAACCAGGGCTCCCCGCCGTGCCGCGCTACCACCACTGCAACCGCAACACGACGCTGAGTCCGTCCCTGGCCTCCGTTGCCGTCGCCGTGGCCGGTATCGTCGCCGGTGAGCTCGCCGCCGCCGTGACCACGGGGTTAGAGATGACAGGCGGGCCCCGCCTGTCATCCTCCCACCTCTCTCCCCTCCTCTGAGCCGCTGACCCACGGGCCCCGCCAGTCAGGTTTGAAACCTGACGTGCGCGCGCGCTGGCACCGTGCGGCTGGGCCAGCCCGTTTGGGCCGTGCACTGTGGCCTCTTCTGGCCTAGTGCACAGGCCCCCTTTTCTCTTTTTCTTTTCTGTTAATGTTTTAAACATTTATGCAGAAAAGAATATTGATCCAAATTAAATATTTCCAACTCCTAAAATCTTGTAATATTCCAACCTATTTAATGGTACTACTTTCATTCAAATCCATGAAACTTTTCTGTACTGTTCAAATTTAAATTCAAATTTGGGCAGTATAACTCCTGTTCAAAAATCAATATATCCTATTCTGTAACTCCAAAACTCCAACTAAGATTTTTCCCCATCTTAGAAAACCCTCTAGTATTTTACAAAAATGAGTTGAAATTTTTCTGAGCACTTTGGTTTTTCTGTTTTATTTGTATTCTTATTTTTCCGTTATTATTATGCGACGTATAGATCCCGTATTTGACGAAGTTGCTGTGGAAGAAGAAGGAGAAGGACTAGAAGACTTTGAAGACCAAGCCAATCCAGGCAAGCAGCCCTTTGACCATGATACACTTGTTCTTCGGAACCCGTTGGTTTCCGATGCATGATGATTAGGGTTACAATGGTAACCTAGATGAACCACCATATGATGCATGCTTTATTGTTAATCTTGCTATATGCTAGATGACATGCAATAGGTGATCATGATGCTTATATGATACATGACATGATCTTGCTATAGGCTAGATGACTTGCATATGGTTAGTAGTTATGGAAAGTGATGCATGTGTGACATGAACCTTCATGGTTGGAGTCTTTGCATAAAACCCCATCGGGTGCCATTTATGCCCGAGGGTGATGATGATAATAAGATTGGGTGACCACTTGATGACGAAGTGGTGTGCCAAGGCAGGTGTGTGCGTTTTTCAAACGGATTGGTTGAAGTTGCGACCGTTATTCCAACCCTACATGTGCAACCACACTACCCCTTATGGGACGGGGCTTTATTGATTACTTAGGTCGATACTAGCATGGTGCCCGCATTACTAGTGACGAGAAGACTTGAGGTCTTTCCCGGGACGGGGTCATGCTTGGATAGGCGACCATGACTGTTTTCACAGCGCACCGGACACACCGTTGGTCCCTTCGGGTACGCGTAAACATTGAATTAGGGCAAGTCCCGTGATCTATTGTTTGTACCCCAAAGGCCGTGTGCCAACGAGTGGACTCTATGTTAGTGTCGTCTAAGGAAAGGTAATGACCGGGTGCTTACCCCGGGTACTTGAGGTACCGCGGGTCGTGGATGACACGGGAGTTCCCCGGATCTTGTGGGTAAAGTGTACAACCTCTTTGGCTTGCCACTGGTTATTTAATTGGCCAAGCATGGAAGAGCAGGATTATGAGGAAGAGTTCTTTGGAGACGACCATGCGAACTAGGACGCTATCCCAGTCAGAATGTGTAATGCCCCGGATGTAATACTTTCCCTTTTGGGTATATAATATATCTCCGGCTTCATCTATTTTCCATTCCGGGTTCTTTGTCTTTCGGGCTTTCGTCGTTTTGTTGTGTGAGTGTGTGGCATTCATTCATATCATGTAGACATGTGCATTGCATTGCATTTGTGTTGTGGGTTGCATCCGGTTCCGTGTGTTTCTTCCCGTTGTCCGTTTCGCGTTCCGGAGCTCCCTCACGTGTCCGTGACGTCCCGTAGGCCTACTTTGTTGTTCGGGCGTTTTTCGTTACCGGTGTGCCGCGAGGTTGTTTTGTGTGTTGTTGTTTTGTTGTGTGCAACCCGCCTCTCAAATCTCGTCTCGTTTGGACTCCGTTGACTTTTCCCTCCGTTGTCCGTGTGGGTCCGATGTGCCTTCACTTCGTGTCCCGGAAATACCCCTACTGCTCTCTTTTATCTCCGTCTAGGCCTTTTAAATCAACCCCCGCGATCGGATCCGTCGGATCGCGATCGGAGGGCTCCTAGCGCCCCTAAACTCTCCCTAACCCTAAAATTCTGCTATAATATAGACCCCTAGTCTATATTTGGGCATTCCTATCCCCTTCTTCTTCCTCCTCTAGATCCCCTTCCTTTTTTCCCTTTTTCCCTAGCTCCCCAAAATTCCTCCCGCAGATCTGGTCAGTCCCTCGAACCAGTCGCCGGCGCCAGATCCCTTCGAAGTCAACCCACCGCAGCGATCGCTCCATCGCGTTGGGGGCTTCGACCGCATCGGGCCCCGCCCGAGCGACCGCAGTCGCCACCGCAGGCCATCGGCCCGTACCCCTCGCTTCGCCGCTCGCCACCTTGGGCCAAGGCCCGTACATCGCCAGAGCCTGGGGGGACCGCTTCCCCGTCGCTAAGAGGCGAGGCAGCCGCTCCGCATCACCCCGCGACGGTCGCGTGGGCCGCCGCCGCCCGTACTGCTCCGCTCCGCGCGGTGGGCCGCCGCCGCACCGCCCCGCGGGCCCAACCAGCCTCGCCCGCGAGCGGGCCTCCCTCCGCAAGCCGGCCGCCTCCGCGTTTGGGCCGCCGCGCAGCGCCGGGCCCTTCTCCACCGCAGCGGGCCGCCGCCTTCGCTCTACCAGGCCCAGATCCAGTCGCCGGGGTCCTCTCCGTTTTTTTTTCTGATTCAGCCCAGATCTGCTAAAGGTTGACTTCTTCCTCTCTAAGTCCTTTTAATCCTGATCTGAAATCCAAACTTTGAACTGCTGTAACTTGGTGCCTATTGCTCCGTTTTGCGCATGTAGCATGTCCAGATGTTCGTGGAGATGTCCTCTACGTTTTACCTGTTGTAGTCATGCATGTTAGATGTCATCTTGACACTTGTTTTGCTGTTGCAAGAGTGCATCATGTTATAAACTGCTGTTATGTGTTATTTTCATGCCACCTTTGACTTGTGATAACTTGTAGCTCGTTTGTCCAAACGATGCAAATGACATGTCCACGTGTTCGTCTCGCCACGAACTACGTGTTGTATGTGATAGGTTGCTTGGTAGATGTTTTGTTTCCTTGTTATCATCATCGCAAAGTGCCATGTTCACATGTTGTGTTTTCACGTGTTATGAAATGCCATCTTGTTGAGCTCGTTGCAATCGGTGTGTTCACCTCTATGATGCATGCTTGTGTGTTTCGGGATCACCGTCATATGTACTTTGATGAGGTGCTTACCCTTTGCCATGTTTAGTTTCGAGGTGACTTAAACATGCTCTTTTGTGTGCTAAGATGATGTTGCTGTTTTAGGACTTAGTGAAATTTCACTAAGTCTGAAATCTGTAACGTTCCGATGCCATGTTCGTGTGATGTTGTAGGACAAAGCATGATAGTTTTGGGGTGGATTTTGATTGTTCCTTGTAGTATATATTGTTGTCTTTCCATCCATGTCCTCACATGTCCATTTGAGTGGCTGTAGCATGTTTATCTTTTGCTCTAAAGTTTCAATAAAATTCTGCTGCCAGAATTTTATTTCAAAGTTCAATATGTCCAAGATCATTGCTATTGATCCGTGACTCCGTTGGGGGTGCACTTTGGACCTAGTTGCTGTACTATATATCTAGTTTGTGTTCAAGTCCTTTGCCATGCTTTTTGGGTGCTGTAGATTAATTATTTTGAGCTCCAAAGATGCTATGTTGCTGTAATTTTCAGTTTTCGCTCAAATCTTGTTTCGGGCATAACTTTTAGCCCGTAACTCCGATTTCAGCGAATCTTATATCAAACTTGGGTGATTTTCTGTGTAGATTAATAATATCAGCTTGTTATCTTGTTTTGAGGTGTTTTGCTTGAGTGATGTTTTACGTGCTCCATGTGCATCTTTAGTGCATCCATCATGCATTCATGTTTTCGAGTGCGCATTGCATTTTGTTGATTGGTGTTTGGTGTGTTTGTTGTGTTTAGAGCCGGAAGCTGAGACCGGGTTCGAAGTTGAGCACGAGTTTTCCAACGAGGTTGAGCACGAGGACCCTTCTTACGATCCGAACGAATTCTCTTCAGGCAAGATGACCGAACCCCGATAACATTACTATCTTTGTCTATTGCTAGTAGTCTCGATCTATAGTTTTGCCTCGATGCCCATGTTCTTCTTGTCAGCCTCCTACTTGTAACCAATTGCCATGTTTAACCACCCTACCTATGCAAACCGTTGCTTGGCTAAGTACGCTTCGCTCAGCCCTTCTTATAGCGTTGCTAGTTGCAGGTGAAGTGAAGATGCTTGCTTCATGTTGAAGTTTGGTTGGGTTATATCACACTATATAAATGCTTTAACTGAAATCACCTATATATTGGCAAGGGTGGAAGGCTAAGCCTTTTGCTTGGTGATTTGTTCCACTCATGCCGTTAGGATCCGTATAAGCCGGTTTTATGTTCCTTGATTATGCGTTCCTAACACGGTTGGGGTGTATGGGACCCCCTCGATAAACCGCTAAGTGCTAAGTCTTTTCCAGCAAATCCCAACATTGGTACTATTTGCCTAACAACAAACTAAACATGCATAGGGAGTAATTAACCCTCTTTCTTAATCAACAACCCCGGGCCAGTGCTCCACATGAGTGTTGGTCCGAAACGAGCAGACTGCGGGGCCGCCTCAGGGCAACCTGAGGTATCTGGCATACACCTGTAGGATGACTCATCCGGTCGTGTCCTGAGACCTAGATACGCGCGGCTACGACCAGGGTGTCGACACGCCGGGAGGATTTGCTGGATTAGCCTTACCTTAGCTCGATATATCTTGAGCACGGGATTCCGAGGATACTCGGGTCTTCCCACTTTGGAGTTGCGACTCCGCGGATCGTGGGCTTGTAATGGGTCAAGTTGGAACACCCCTGCAGGGTTTGAACTTTCGAAAGCCGTGCCCGCGGTTATGTGGCAGATGGGAGCTTGTTAATTCCGGTTGTAGAAAACTTGACACAATGATACTAATACACTACCAGCGTGTGTTCCGTGACTGTCAATTTCCGAATAGGGATTCGTGAGTTGAACACGGAGGGGTTATGATTGTGAGCTTGTAGCTAGGATCACTTCGTGATCACTTCTCGCCGATGCCTTCTCTTCTCGCTCTCACTTGCGTAAGCTAGATGCTAGTTGCTGCTGCAGACTTGTTCTTTCTTCAGCCTCTCCCTCACCTAAAGGCTTAAATAGTTCTGTTACCCGGGAACGGGATTGCTGAGTCCTCTGTGGCTCACAGTTACTTCTCACACCAGATGCAGGTCCAGCTGTGAGCTATCCAGGTGATGGCACCGAGCTGGATTGGGAGTACGACGAGGAGCGTAGTCGTTACTACGTGCGCTACCCGGACGATCAGTAGTGGAGTCTCTTACTAGGATTCGATCCACCTGTGGTTGTTTTATCTGAGTTTGGTACTTTGACATTTGGCTTTTGCCCTTAGAGGGTTGTAGTGCTCTTATTGTATGATGTTTGAGACTTGTACTGTAATTTCTGTGACGTGGCGAGTGTAAGCCAACTATTTTCAGTTTACTATCCCTCTTTTACATGAGTTGTGCAAAGATTACCAAACTTGAGATCATTCTAGGATGGACTTATGCCTTTAAGTCGTGCCTCGACACGTAGGAGGTATAACTCCATCCTGGGCATAACAAGTTGGTATTCAGAGCCTTCTCCGACCTAGGAGCCCCCACTGTTTGATCGAACCGTTGACGGTTGAGTCTAGGCACACACTGAAAACTTTTAGAGTCCTATATTATATCGGAGAGTAGGATTTCTTTGCTTCTCATCCCCTTTCTCTCTGGTGAGGACTCCTGACGTCTACTCTTGTCTCTCCTATCTTCAAAATTTGCACAATTTTTTTTTTTTAGGAATCCCGCGAGTATTCTGGGATTGTTTCGATGTTCTTGTGACAAGGATATTGTTCCCGATGCCTCCTGTTACCGAGGAGTTGAGCTTCGGGGTATCATTGTAACAAGCATATCGCGACAGTACTAAATACTTAAGACGGCCGACATCGAAAATCTCCCCTATACGGCCAGTGGCAAGATAACCCCGACATCACCCAGTACTGGGGAGGTAGTTCGGGAGTATTGCCATAGCTTGTTATAGTGGATGCTTTTCGAAGGTCCGAGGTACACAGTTTCCGAGAAAGACTGGTTATGTGTTGAAGGATGGATACACCTGGATGTAGGTTAGAGTTGATTGCGCGGTGCTTCCCGTGTATCCCCAACACCTGATTGCATAACTGGAATCTTTCGAAAAACTATAGGTGGGTTTTATCCAGTAGATCGTAGGCATTCTTCCAACGAATGCAGGTTAGTGAGTTCGGGGTTCGACATTGAGTGAAGAGGTTATATGACCGAGGTTACTATCAGGAGTTGCATCTTAAAGGGTCCTTGGCTATGCTGATCCGGGGATTGCAAAACCTTTTCGTAACGCGTTCATATGCTTTCAGCACAAAGATGTTAGAACGAAACTCCTCTCTTGTGTTTGTTCCTTTCCGTACCTTGTTGTTTTTTATTATTTTATCCTTTTGATCCCTATGTGGCTTCTCGTGAAGACTGATGTTATCATTTAACTAAGAAATTCATTCGTTCCTCTTGTTCGGATGATTTCATTCGTTCTTATTGTTCGAATGATTATTGTGAAGACTTGTTGCAATTCATTCCATTGATTCAGCTTATTCCTTTTGTCAATCAATTGCTGATTCGTGGTCATCTCTTACAGGATGGCTCCGAAAAAGGTTCCGAATGCCAACCCAGAGGTGGAAGAGGTCCCAGAGCATCCTCCTTCCCCTCCTCCTCCGCCTGAGGCTTGGAGAGCAATTATGCAGACTACTGCTCAGAACACTCAGTTGATGATGTAGATGATGCAGATGATGCAAGCTAATCAAGCTAATCAAGCTAATCAGGGCGTTCCAATGAACCAAGGCAACTTCTTCCAGCAGCACCATGCTACTCTCAACCAGTTCTTGGCCAACAATCCTAAAGCTTTCAGTTACTGTGTCGACCCTCTTGATGCTGAAGATTGGCTGACCGATATCAAGAAGCATTTTGAGTGCAGTAACGTGAAAGAAGATGACTATGTGAAGTTTGCAGCCTTCCAACTGAAAGATCAAGCAGCTGATTGGTGGCAGCAGTACAAAGACTCAAGGCCGGGTCAAGTGATCTCGTGGGAGAACTTCTGCAAGGATTTCCGCTCGCATCACATTCCTACAAGTGTTATCGAGGGTATGCGTGAGCAATTCCGCAACCTCAAGCAGGGCTCCATGACAGTCTATCAGTATAATGTCAAGTTCCAAAACCTCGCTCGCTATGCAAAGCAAGACATTCCTGATGCAAAGAGCAAAATCTATCAGTTCCGTGGAGGTCTCAAAGATGAACTTCAGCTTGCTCTCACTCTGTTCGAGCCAGACGATTTCGATAAGTTCTATAATATGGCTTTGAAACAAGAAGCAGCTCAGCTTAAGATGGAGGCTTCTAAGAAGAGAATTCGAGATGCTGTTCACTCTACCTCATCGTCTCAGTTGGCTGCGAAACAACAGAAATTCTGGCTTCCTCCTCCTCCAATGATTCGTGCTCCATACAACAACTCCAGCAACTTCAACAACTCCTGCAGGGTTTTGAACTTTCGAAAGCCGTGCCCGCGGTTATGTGGCAGATGGGAGCTTGTTAATTCCGGTTGTAGATAACTTGACACAATGTTTCTAATACACTACCAGCGTGTGTTCCGTGACTGTCAATTTCCGAATAGGGATTCGGGAGTTGAACACGGAGGGGTTATGTTTGTGAGCTTGTAGCTAGGATCACTTAGTGATCACTTCTCGCTTTGCCTTCTCTTCTCGCTCTCTCTTGCGTAAGTTAGTGCTAGTTGCTGCTGCAGACTCTTTGTTGTTCCTTCACCTCATTTCTTTCTTCAGCCTTTCCCTCACCTAAAGGCTTTGATAGTTCTGTTACCCGGGAACGGGATTGCTGAGTCCTCTGTGGCTCACAGTTACTTCACACACCAGATGCAGGTCCAGCTGTGAGCTATCCAGGTGATGGCACCGAGCTGGATTGGGAGTACGACGAGGAGCGTAGTCGGTACTACGTGCGCTACCCGGACGATCAGTAGTGGAGACTCTTACTAGGATTCGATCCGCCTGTGGTTGTTTTATTTATCTGAGTTTGGTACTTTGACATTTGGCTTTTGCCCTTAGAGGGTTGTAGTGATCTTATTGTATGATGTTTGAGACTTGTACTGTTATTCTGTGACGTGGCGATTGTAAGCCAACTATTTTCAGTTTACTATCCCTCTTTTACATGAGTTGTGCAAAGATTACCAAACTTGAGATCATTCTAGGATGGACTTATGCCTTTAAGTCGTGCCTCGACACGTAGGAGGTATAATTCCATCCTGGGCATTACAAGTTGGTATTCAGAGCCTTCTCCGACCTAGGAGCCCCCACTGTTTGATCGAACCGTTGACGGTTGAGTCTAGGCACACACTGAAAAACTTTTTGAGTCCTATATTATATCGGAGAGTAGGATTTCTTTGCTTCTCATCCCCTTTCTCTCTGGTGAGGACTCCTGACGTCTACTCTTGTCTCTCCTATCTTCAAAATTTGCACAAATTTTTTTTTTAGGAATCCAGCGAGTATTCTGGGATTGTTTCGATGTTCTTGTGACAAGGATATTGTTCCCGATGCCTCCTGTTACCGAGGAGTTGAGCTTCGGGGTATCATTGTAACAAGCATATCGCGACAGTACTAAATACTTAAGACGGCCGACATCGAAAATCTCCCCTATACGGCCAGTGGCAAGATAACCCCGACATCACCCAGTACTGGGGAGGTAGTTCGGGAGTATTGCCATAGCTTGTTATAGTGGATGCTTTTCGAAGGTCCGAGGTACACAGTTTCCGAGAAAGACTGGTTATGTGTTGAAGGATGGATACACCTGGATGTAGGTTAGAGTTGATTGCGCGGTGCTTCCCGTGTATCCCCAACACCTGATTGCATAACTGGAATCTTTCGGAAAACTATAGGTGGGTTTTATCCAGTAGATCGTAGGCATTCTTCCAACGAATGCAGGTTAGTGAGTTCGGGGTTCGACATTGAGTGAAGGGGTTATATGACCGAGGTTACTATCAGGAGTTGCATCTTAAAGGGTCCTTGGCTATGCTGATCCGGGGATTGCAAAACCTTTTCGTAACGCGTTCATATGCTTTCAGCACAAAGATGTTAGAACGAAACTCCTCTCTTGTGTTTGTTCCTTTCCGTACCTTGTTGTTTTTCTTATTTTATCCTTTTGTTCCCTATGTGGCTTCTCGTGAAGACTGATGTTATCAATTAACTAAGGATATCATTCGTTCCTCTTGTTCGGATGATTTCATTCGTTCTTATTGTTCGAATGATTATTGTGAAGACTTGTTGCAATTCATTCCATTGATTCAGCTTATTCCTTTTGTCAATCAATTGCTGATTCGTGGTCATCTGTTACAGGATGGCTCCGAAAAGGGTTCCGAATGCCAACCCAGAGGGTGAAGAGGTTCCAGAACGTCCTCCTTCACCTCCTCCTCCGCCTGAGGCTTGGAGAGCAATTATGCAGACTACTGCTCAGAACACTCAGTTGATGATGCAGATGATGCAGCAAATGCAGGCTATGCAAGCTAATCAAGCTAATCAGGGCGTTCCAATGAACCAAGGCAACTTCTTCCAGCAGCACCATGCTACCCTCAACCAGTTCTTGGCCAACAATCCTAAAGCTTTCAGTTACTGTGTCGACCCTCTTGATGCTGAAGATTGGCTGACTGATATCAAGAAGCATTTTGAGTGCAGTAACGTGAAAGAAGATGACTATGTGAAGTTTGCAGCCTTCCAACTGAAAGATCAAGCAGCTGACTGGTGGCAGCAGTACAAAGACTCAAGGCCGGGTCAAGTGATCTCGTGGGAGAATTTCTGCAAGGATTTCCGCTCGCATCACATTCCTACAAGTGTTATCGAGGGTATGCGTGAGCAATTCCGCAACCTCAAGCAGGGCTCCATGACAGTCTATCAGTATAATGTCAAGTTCCAAAACCTCGCTCGCTATGCAAAGCAAGACATTCCCGATGCAAAGAGTAAAATCTATCAGTTCCGTGGAGGTCTCAAAGATGAACTTCAGCTTGCTCTCACTCTGTTCGAGCCAGACGAATTCGATAAGTTCTATAACATGGCTTTGAAACAAGAAGCAGCTCAGCTTAAGATGGAGGCTTCTAAGAAGAGAATTCGAGATGCTGTTCACTCTACCTCATCGTCTCAGTTGGCTGCAAAACAACAGAAATTCTGGCTTCCTCCTCCTCCAATGATTCGAGCTCCTTACAACAACTCCAGCAACTTCAACAACTCCAACAACAAGAACTCTAGTGGTCGTGGTTTCTCCCACCCACCCAACCCGAGCAACCAGTCGAAGAAGCAGTTTCAGTCTCAAGGCTCCAAGTCCAGTGGCTCTCATTTCCGTCCTCTCTCTGAAGTGGTGTGCAACAAGTGTGGCCAGAAAGGTCATTATGCCAACAGATGTCCGAATCCGAAGCGTCTTCCTCCTCCACCACCTGTGAGTTCAGCTATTGTCAAGCATGATCCAAAGTCTGCCAGGGTCAATCTGATGAATGCAGCACAAGCGGAGGCTTCTTCTGATGTCATTCTGGGTAACCTTCCAGTGAACTCTTTTCCGGCTAAAGTGTTATTTGATTCGGGTGCATCATGCTCTTTCATGTCTCAACCATTTGCATCCAAGCATAATATTGACATCCAAAGTCTGCCTCAGAGGTTGCAAGTAATTTCTCCGGGCAAGTGCATGTCTTCCAACATATTTGCTCCGGATGTTTCCATTCGCATGGGTGATTATCGTTTTCTGGCTAAACCGGTGATTCTTGGTCATTCTGACATCGACCTCATTCTCGGAATGGATTGGCTTTCTCAGCACGATGCTCACATTGATTGTGCTCAAAAGGAAGTTAAATTGACTCATTCTGATGAAGATGTGATTATCTTCGCCTCCAGGGATAATACTATTCGGCTTTTCTCTCTTAATGATAAGGGCGAAATTAATGCCATATAGCAAATTCCAGTGGTGAATGAATATCAAGATGTCTTTCCAGAAGATCTTCCAGGCATGCCTCCACACCGTCAGGTGGAGTTTGTCATTGAACTCGAGCCGGGCACCGAACCTGCTTGCCGGCGTCCTTACAAGCTCTCTCCGGATGAATTGAAGGAATTGAAGAAGCAGCTTGATAAGCAGGAGAGTATGGGTCTCATCAGACCGAGTACATCTCCGTGGGGATGTGGTGTCTTATTTGTCAAGAAGAAAGATGGCACGGAGCGTCTCTGTGTTGACTACCGGCCATTGAACAAGAAGACGATTAAGAACAAGTATCCGCTCCCCAACATCAATGAACTCTTTGAGCAGCTCAAAGGAGCTAAAGTGTTCTCTAAGCTTGACCTCCGAATGGGCTATCATCAAATTCGCATTCGCGAGGAAGACATTCCCAAGACGGCCTTCAGAACGAGCTACGGTTCATACGAGTATACCGTCATGTCCTTCGGTCTCGCCAATGCTCCTCCTACCTTTTCAAGGATGATGCATTACATCTTCAACCCCTATACTGGCGAATTTGTGCTTGTGTATCTGGATGATATTCTGGTGTTTTCCAAGAATGAAGAAGATCACGAAAAGCACTTGCGTCTGGTTCTTGATCGACTCCGAGAGCATAAATTCTATGCCAAGTTCTCCAAGTGCGAGTTTTGGCTCGATAAGGTTTTGTACCTGGGCCACATCATCTCAGCTGACGGTATTGCGGTTAATCCCGAGAAAGTTGAAGCAATTGTCAACTGGGAAGCTCCTCAGAACGTCAAGCAGCTCCGCAGTTTTCTGGGTCTTGCCAGCTATTGCAGAAGGTTTGTGGAGAACTTCTCCAAGATTGCCAAGCCTCTTTCCAACCTCCTTCAGAAGAATGTCAAATACTTTTGGTCTCCCGAGTGTGAAGTGGCATTCAAAACACTCAAAGAGAAGCTTGTCTCAGCTCCAGTTCTGACTCCTCCGGATGAAACCAAGCCCTATGAAGTGTTCTGTGACGCTTCTCTTCAAGGTCTTGGTGGTGTGCTTATGCAAGATAAAAAAATTGTGGCATATACTTCTCGGCAGCTCAAGCCCAGTGAGAAGAACTATCCCACACATGATCTCGAGCTAGCAGCTGTGGTACATGCTCTGATTACGTGGAGACATCTGTTGTTGGGCAGAAAGGTTGACATCTTCACTGATCACAAGAGCTTGAAGTACATCTTCACACAGCCGCATCTGAACCTCCGCCAGACTCGTTGGGTCGAGATGATCCAAGAGTACAACCCCAGCATTGAGTACACTCCAGGCAAGGCGAATGTGATTGCAGATGCTTTGAGCAGAAAGGCATATTGCAATAGCCTTCTTATCAAGCCACACCAGCCTGAGCTTTGTGAAGCTTTCAGGAAGCTCAACCTTTAGGTTGTTCCGCAGGGTTTTCTTGCAAATCTCCAAATTGCTCCTACCTTGGAAGATCAAGTCCGTGAGGCCCAGCTCAGTGATACCATGGTGAAGAAGGTGAAACATGGCATTGCAAAGGGCACTCCAAAATATAAGTGCTTCCGTGTTGATGAGAGAGATACCTTGTTCTTCGAGGACAGACTCGTTGTTCCCGAAGGTGATCTCAGGAAGCTCATAATGGAAGAAGCTCATGATTCTCTCCTTTCCATTCATCCTGGAAGTTCCAAGATGTATCAAGACCTCAAGCAATCTTACTGGTGGACACGCATGAAAAGGGAAATTGCCCAATTCGTGAATGAATGTGATGTATGCCGAAGAGTGAAAGCAGAACATCAACGTCCAGCCGGTCTTCTCCAACCTCTTCCTATTCCTGAGTGGAAGTTCGACCACATTGAAATGGCAATGATGCTATCTTTGTGGTGATTGACAAGCTTACCAAAGTCGCTCACTTTCTTCCAGTCAAAGAATCAATCAATGCAGCTCAACTTGCAGAGCTGTACACTTCCAGAATTGTGTCCCTACATGGCATTCCTCAAGTGATATCCTCAGACCGTGGCAGCTTGTTCACATCAAGGTTCTGGGACTCCTTTCAGTCCGCCATGGGCACTAAGATCAGGTTCAGCACTGCCTTTCACCCTCAGACTAGTGGTCAAGTCGAGCGTGTGAATCAGATCCTAGAAGATATGCTCAGAGCCTGTGTCATCTCCTTCGGCATGAAATGGGAAGACTGCCTTCCATTTGCCGAGTTCTCTTACAACAACAGCTTTCAAGCAAGTGCAGGCAAAGCACCGTTTGAAATTCTCTATGGCAGAAAGTGCCGTACCCCTCTCAACTGGTCTGAAACAGGTGAACGCCAACTTCTTGGCAATGATTTGATCTCTGAAGCCGAAGAAATGTGCAAAGTCATACGTGAGAATCTCAAGGCCGCTCAGTCGCGTCAGAAGAGCTACTATGATGGAAAGCATCGTGATTTGGCCTTCGACATCGGTGATCATGTCTATCTCCGAGTTTCTCCGATGAAAGGAACCCAAAGATTCGGTGTCAAAGGAAAGCTTGCTCCTAGATACGTCGGGCCTTTCAAGATTCTTGGCAAAAGAGGCGATCTAGCCTATCAGCTCGAGCTCCCTTCCAACTTTGCAAATGTTCATGATGTCTTCCATGTGTCTCAGCTTCGCAAATGCTTCAAGGCACCTGAGCGCATGATTCCGTTTGAGGAGATTGATCTTCAACAAGACCTTTCCTACCGAGAGCATCCAGTTGCAATTCTCGAAGAAACCGAACGCAAGACTCGCAACAAGTCCATCAAGTTTCTGAAAGTCAAGTGGTCACATCACACAGACCGAGAAGCTACCTGGGAACGAGAAGATCATCTTCGTTCCGAGTACCCTTCCTTTTTCCAGTCCTAGATCTTGGGACGAGATCTTTTTGTAGTAGAGGAGAGTTTGTAATGCCCCGGATGTAATACTTTCCCTTTTGGGTATATAATATATCTCCGGCTTCATCTATTTTCCATTCCGGGTTCTTTGTCTTTCGGGCTTTCGTCGTTTTGTTGTGTGAGTGTGTGGCATTCATTCATATCATGTAGACATGTGCATTGCATTGCATTTGTGTTTGGGTTGCATCCGGTTCCGTGTGTTTCTTCCCGTTGTCCGTTTCGCGTTCCGGAGCTCCCTCACGTGTCCGTGACGTCCCGTAGGCCTACTTTGTTGTTCGGGCGTTTTTCGTTACCGGTGTGCCGCGAGGTTGTTTTGTGTGTTGTTGTTTTGTTGTGTGCAACCCGCCTCTCAAATCTCGTCTCGTTTGGACTCCGTTGACTTTTCCCTCCGTTGTCCGTGTGGGTCCGATGTGCCTTCACTTCGTGTCCCGGAAATACCCCTACTGCTCTCTTTTATCTCCGTCTAGGCCTTTTAAATCAACCCCCGCGATCGGATCCGTCGGATCGCGATCGGAGGACTCCTAGCGCCCCTAAACTCTCCCTAACCCTAAAATTCTGCTATAATATAGACCCCTAGTCTATATTTGGGCATTCCTATCCCCTTCTTCTTCCTCCTCTAGATCCCCTTCCTTTTTTTTTCCTTTTTCCCCAGCTCCCCAAAATTCCTCCCGCAGATCTGGTCAGTCCCTCGAACCAGTCGCCGGCGCCAGATCCCTTCGAAGTCAACCCACCGCAGCGATCGCTCCATCGCGTTGGGGGCTTCGACCGCATCGGGCCCCGCCCGAGCGACCGCAGTCGCCACCGCAGACCATCGGCCCGTACCCCTCGCTTCGCCGCTCGCCACCTTGGGCCAAGGCCCGTACATCGCCAGAGCCTGGGGGGACCGCTTCCCCGTCGCTAAGAGGCGAGGCAGCCGCTCCGCATCACGCCGCGACGGTCGCGTGGGCCGCCGCCGCCCGTACTGCTCCGCTCCGCGCGGCGGGCCGCCGCCGCACCGCCCCGCGGGCCCAACCAGCCTCGCCCGCGAGCGGGCCTCCCTCCGGAAGCCGGCCGCCTCCGCGTTTGGGCCGCCGCGCAGCGCCGGGCCCTTCTCCACCGCAGCGGGCCGCCGCCTTCGCTCTACCAGGCCCAGATCCAGTCGCCGGGGTCCTCTCCGTTTTTTTTTCTGATTCAGCCCAGATCTGCTAAAGGTTGACTTCTTCCTCTCTAAGTCCTTTTAATCCTGATCTGAAATCCAAACTTTGAACTGCTGTAACTTGGTGCCTGTTGCTCCGTTTTGCGCGTGTAGCATGTCCAGATGTTCGTGGAGATGTCCTCTACGTTTTACCTGTTGTAGTCATGCATGTTAGATGTCATCTTGACACTTGTTTTGCTGTTGCAAGAGTGCATCATGTTATAAACTGCTGTTATGTGTTATTTTCATGCCACCTTTGACTTGTGATAACTTTTAGCTCGTTTGTCCAAACGATGCAAATGACATGTCCACGTGTTTGTCTCGCCACGAACTACGTGTTGTATGTGATAGGTTGCTTGGTAGATGTTTTGTTTCCTTGTTATCATCATCGCAAAGTGCCATGTTCACATGTTGTGTTTTCACGTGTTATGAAATGCCATCTTGTTGAGCTCGTTGCAATCGGTGTGTTCACCTCTATGATGCATGCTTGTGTGTTTCGGGATCACCGTCATATGTACTTTGATGAGGTGCTTACCCTTTGCCATGTTTAGTTTCGAGGTGACTTAAACATGCTCTTTTGTGTGCTAAGATGATGTTGCTGTTTTAGGACTTAGTGAAATTTCACTAAGTCTGAAATCTGTAACGTTCCGATGCCATGTTCGTGTGATGTTGTAGGACAAAGCATGATAGTTTTGGGGTGGATTTTGATTGTTCCTTGTAGTATATATTGTTGTCTTTCCATCCATGTCCTCACATGTCCATTTGAGTGGCTGTAGCATGTTTATCTTTTGCTCTAAAGTTTCAATAAAATTCTGCTGCCAGAATTTTATTTCAAAGTTCAATATGTCCAAGATCATTGCTATTGATCCGTGACTCCGTTGGGGGTGCACTTTGGACCTAGTTGCTGTACTATATATCTAGTTTGTGTTCAAGTCCTTTGCCATGCTTTTTGGGTGCTGTAGATTAATTATTTTGAGCTCCAAAGATGCTATGTTGCTGTAATTTTCAGTTTTCGCTCAAATCTTGTTTCGGGCATAACTTTTAGCCCGTAACTCCGATTTCAGCGAATCTTATATCAAACTTGGGTGATTTTCTGTGTAGATTAATAATATCAGCTTGTTATCTTGTTTTGAGGTGTTTTGCTTGAGTGATGTTTTACGTGCTCCATGTGCATCTTTAGTGCATCCATCATGCATTCATGTTTTCGAGTGCGCATTGCATTTTGTTGATTGGTGTTTGGTGTGTTTGTTGTGTTTAGAGCCGGAAGCTGAGACCGGGTTCGAAGTTGAGCACGAGTTTTCCAACGAGGTTGAGCACGAGGACCCTTCTTACGATCCGAACGAATTCTCTTCAGGCAAGATGACCGAACCCCGATAACATTACTATCTTTGTCTATTGCTAGTAGTCTCGATCTATAGTTTTGCCTCGATGCCCATGTTCTTCTTGTCAGCCTCCTACTTGTAACCAATTGCCATGTTTAACCACCCTACCTATGCAAACCGTTGCTTGGCTAAGTACGCTTCGCTCAGCCCTTCTTATAGCGTTGCTAGTTGCAGGTGAAGTGAAGATGCTTGCTTCATGTTGAAGTTTGGTTGGGTTATATCACACTATATAAATGCTTTAACTGAAATCACCTATATATTGGCAAGGGTGGAAGGCTAAGCCTTTTGCTTGGTGATTTGTTCCACTCATGCCGTTAGGATCCGTATAAGCCGGTTTTATGTTCCTTGATTATGCGTTCCTAACACGGTTGGGGTGTATGGGACCCCCTCGATAAACCGCTAAGTGCTAAGTCTTTTCCAGCAAATCCCAACATTGGTACTATTTGCCTAACAACAAACTAAACATGCATAGGGAGTAATTAACCCTCTTTCTTAATCAACAACCCCGGGCCAGTGCTCCACATGAGTGTTGGTCCGAAACGAGCAGACTGCGGGGCCGCCTCAGGGCAACCTGAGGTATCTGGCATACACCTGTAGGATGACTCATCCGGTCGTGTCCTGAGACCTAGATACGCGCGGCTACGATCAGGGTGTCGACACGCCGGGAGGATTTGCTGGATTAGCCTTACCTTAGCTCGGTATATCTTGAGCACGGGATTCCGAGGATACTCGGGTCTTCCCACTTTGGAGTTGCGACTCCGCGGATCGTGGGCTTGTAATGGGTCAAGTGGGAACACCCCTGCAGGGTTTGAACTTTCGAAAGCCGTGCCCGCGGTTATGTGGCAGATGGGAGCTTGTTAATTCCGGTTGTAGAAAACTTGACACAATGATACTAATACACTACCAGCGTGTGTTCCGTGACTGTCAATTTCCGAATAGGGATTCGGGAGTTGAACACGGAGGGGTTATGATTGTGAGCTTGTAGCTAGGATCACTTCGTGATCACTTCTCGCCGATGCCTTCTCTTCTCGCTCTCACTTGCGTAAGCTAGATGCTAGTTGCTGCTGCAGACTTGTTCTTTCTTCAGCCTCTCCCTCACCTAAAGGCTTAAATAGTTCTGTTACCCGGGAACGGGATTGCTGAGTCCTCTGTGGCTCACAGTTACTTCTCACACCAGATGCAGGTCCAGCTATGAGCTATCCAGGTGATGGCACTGAGCTGGATTGGGGGTACGACGAGGAGCGTAGTCGTTACTACGTGCGCTACCCGGACGATCAGTAGTGGAGTCTCTTACTAGGATTCGATCCACCTGTGGTTGTTTTATCTGAGTTTGGTACTTTGACATTTGGCTTTTGCCCTTAGAGGGTTGTAGTGCTCTTATTGTATGATGTTTGAGACTTGTACTGTAATTTCTGTGACGTGGCGAGTGTAAGCCAACTATTTTCAGTTTACTATCCCTCTTTTACATGAGTTGTGCAAAGATTACCAAACTTGAGATCATTCTAGGATGGACTTATGCCTTTAATTCGTGCCTCGACACGTAGGAGGTATAACTCCATCCTGGGCATAACAGAATGCCTGTAGGGTTAAGGCAGATGGCATGGGTTCTACCCGTTTTATCAAGACTTCCGCTACTTGAGTTATTTGCTATTTAGCCCGTGAGGCTCTATCTATGTAAGACTTGGCCATAATGGCCTTAATTCGTGTAAGACTATTTGTATGGATGTAAGACTCTTGTTATTTCAGCTTCTGTGTGTTCAGTGAGCATTGATCTCTGGGATCACTGTACACATGCATTCGGTGATCTCGACTTCCAAGTCGGGGTCCCCACAGAGCTGGTATCAGAGCCATCCTGACTGTAGGAAGTCTTAGTTAGCATGGGCGTTAGTTAGTTGAGACCCCTTTTTCAAAACCTTCTGAACCTCTCTTCTTTTCTAAACCTGAGATTTCCTCAGCTTGTTAACCCCTCCTATTCCACCTTTGTAGATGGCCGCTGTTCCCGAAGAGCACCTGACCACTGGGTTTCCCCTACTTCTCGAGGATAGCCTCCAGGAGTGTCAGTTCCACCGAGCACCCATCCTCACCTACCACGAGCATTGGGTGAGCGATACTGAGGTGGAGTACCATGTGGAAGTGATTGTGAAGGCAAACGATCCTCCCACAAGTTGGTTCTTCGAGGGACCCCAGATGACAACACTACCACTTGCTGCCGAGGCTGCTGCCCTCAAGGCACTAACCCGTCTCCGCGAGCTTCTTCCGGAGATGGCAGCCAAGATGGCAACTCGCTTCTTACCTTACCGAAAGGAAGGTGACGGAGAAAGCAGCGCACTAGCCCCTCCACTGAAGGATGGACTCTCGCTTCGGTTCCAGACCTACTTCAGTCTATGTGCCGACAGCTTGGCACAAGACTTGGCCTCGGAATCAATGAAGCTTCGAGAAGAACTTTACAAGACCAAGGCACTTCTTCGTCGAGCTCAAGAGAAGGCAAACAAGATCAAGAAGGAAGGAGCACCTTCTGGACAATCCGCTATCGCATATCGAGGTGGAAGGCCCTCCGAGGATGTGTCTTCCAAGGGTGAAGAACCACCTCGGCGACGCCGGATGACAGCAAGGGAATATCGCAAGCTTTTCCCTGCACCACCGTCGAAGCACCGTCGTATCCAACTCCTCCACTCCCCCACTCCCTCAAGTGACAAGGGAGCCCAGTCAGATGAAGACAAGGAGGAAGACCGAGAAGAGCCGGAATACGCGACCGAGCATTCCGCCGCTTAGGCATTATTCGCTACTCGGATATGCCCGTTGTAACCCCTACGGTAGGATAGGTCGTGTAACCCCTATGCGCAGTCGAGTCCTTGTATGGTTCATATGAAACCATCTAGTGCTAGCTTTTGTCGTGTCTGGATGTAAGTCGTAATCTTCCTTCGGGAATGTGTAAACGACTACATCACCCATTTGGATTTTTATGAGTGTGTTTTGGCCTCTCGGCCCTTGCATGATTTGATTTAGTGTCACACCCACCCCCTTACTAGGCACCCATCTATCTTACTTTTCCTCTTCCGAGTCATGAGACCTTTTACCGCTCCAACAGGATGCCTGTTGTAACTCGTACTGGTACCTCTACCCAGCAGCCCGAAGCCGGAGCATCCTCTCAGCCAGAGGCAGACCACGACCAAACCAACGACAAAGCTCCACCACCACCTCCTCCAAGCATGGACATGGCTCAGCTTCTCCAAGCTTTCCGAGAGGAACGCCAAGCCAACACTGCAGCTCTTCAACTGATCGCTCAAGCTGTCGCCAACAACCGCCAGCCGGCGGGGAATGGCAATGGACGTTCCACGTTGGCAGAGTTCAAGAAGCATGCACCGCCAACCTTCATCGAGACTGCTGAACCCCTGGATGCAGATGACTGGGTCCGTTCCATTGAGGAGATTCTAGAACTAGTCGAATGCACCGAAGACCGCGAGAAAGTGGCTTATGCAGCCCACTGCCTCGGGGGAACCGCAAGAGCTTGGTGGGATGGATTTAAGGTCATACATGCTGAACAAGACATCACTTGGGTTAACTTCAAGGCAGAATTCCGCAAGGCCCACATTCCTTCTGGAGTCATGGCTATCAAAAAGCGCGAGTTCCGAGCCCTGAAGCAAGGAAGTGGCACTGTCAAGGAGTACATGCAGAAGTTTAGTATTCTGTCAAGGTATGCCCCTAAGGATGTCAGCACTGATGCTTCCAAAAGGGAGCGCTTCATGGAAGGCCTTAATCAGACTCTGCAATATTCGCTTGTCGTGTGCGACTGCCCGTCTTTCCCTGACCTGGTGAACAAGGCACTTATGCTTGAAGACAAGCGGCGTGCTTTGGAAGACACTCGCAAGCGCAAGTTGGTCAGTAAGGGAAGTTCCAGCAACCAGAAGCCTCGTCCGTGGCAGTCAGCCCCGGCCAAGCCAACCTATCAGCAGCCAAGAGCTCCTGCACCTCGTGCCAATCCTCAGCCTCAGCAGTATGCCAACCCCAGGCCAGCTTTCAACCCCAATACCAGTGGTGGCAACAAGATCAACACTCCAAACCAAGTCACTTGTTTTGGGTGTGGTCAGCCCGGACACATCTCCAGAGTGTGCCCCAACAAGAAGCCTGATGCCCCGCGCCCCAATGCGCAGAACCAGGGACAAGGCCGTGGAATGCCACCAAGGAACCCAGCTCCTCGCAATCCACCAAACTATGGGAAGGGGCGTGTGAATCACGTCACTGCTGAAGAAGCCCAGGAAGACCCGGACGTCGTGCTGGGTACGTTCCTTGTCAACTCAGCACCTGCAACTATCTTGTTTGATTCTGGAGCAACGCATTCGTTTGTCACTCAAAGATTTGCATTAAAAAGTGACATGACCCCTACACCCCTGAATAACCCTATGGTGGTACAAACCCCCGGAGCCGAGATGAGAGCCAAGATAGGCTGTAAAGGAGTCAGTATTACCATTAACGGTGTAGACTTCCTAGCAGACCTTATCATCCTGAGATCGCAAGGCTTGGATGTGATCTTAGGGATGGATTGGCTCAGTAAGCACCAAGGCTTGTTAGACTGTGCCAATCGGACAGTCACTGTGACCAATGACCAAGGAGTAGAAGTCAAGTTTGCCCCCAACTCCTCTTCCGCTCAAGCCGCTAAAGTCAACTGTCTGTCTGAAGTTGGGCTAGACCAAGTACCGGTGGTATGTGAGTATCCTGATGTCTTTCCGGATGAACTACCGGGAATGCCCCCTGACCGTGACATTGAGTTCATCATCGAGCTCGTGCCCGGAGCAGGACCCATCTATAAGAAGCCTTATAGAATGGGGACGGAAGAACTAGCCGAGTTGAAGAAGCAGCTAGAAGAGCAGCTAAGGAAAGGATTTATCTGCCCGAGTGCCTCCCCTTGGGGATCTCCTGTTCTGTTTGTGGCAAAGAGGGACGGTACCATCCGCTTATGCATTGACTATCGTTCCCTCAATGAAGTTACAATCAAGAACAAGTACCCACTTCCCAAGATCGAAGATCTGTTTGATCAACTCAGCGGAGCCAAGGTATTCTCCAAGATCGACCTCAGATCTGGGTATTACCAGCTGTAGATCAGACCCCAAGATATTCCGAAGACGGCATTCGTAACCAGATATGGCCTGTACGAGTGCACGGTCATGTCTTTTGGGTTAACCAATGCCCCAGCTTACTTCATGTATCTCATGAATAAAGTCTTCATGGAATATTTGGACAAGTTCGTTGTTGTCTTCATTGATGACATTCTCGTGTTCTCGAAGTCGGAGGAAGAGCATGAGCAGCACCTGAGGATGGTCCTAGACAAGCTTCGTGAGCACCAACTGTATGCCAAGTTCGGCAAGTGTGAGTTTTGGCTGCACAAAGTTGGATTCTTAGGTCATGTCTTGACCGAGGAAGGATTATCTGTTGATCCTGCAAAAATTGAAGCTGTGACCCAATGGCAATCTCCAACGACCGTCAAGGAAGTCAGAAGCTTCCTCGGATTGGCGAGCTATTACCGCAAGTTCGTGGAAGGATTCTCTAGCATTGCACGACCAATGACTCAACTCCTCAAGAAGGACAAGAAGTTCGAGTGGATGCCAAAATCCGAAGAGAGCTTCCAAGAGCTCAAGAAGAGATTGACCACCACCCCAGTTCTGGCAACACCTGATATTCACAAGGAGTTCGTGATATATTGTGATGCCTCTCGAACCGGATTGGGAAGCGTTCTGATGCAAGAAGGCCGCGTCATAGCATACCTCTCCAGGCAGCTACGACCCCATGAGGAGAACTACGCTACTCACGATCTTGAGCTAGCGGCAGTAGTTCATGCCTTGAAGACATGGCGGCATTACCTCCTAGGGAAACGGTGTGAGATTTACACAGACCACAAAAGTCTGAAGTATATTTTCACCCAAAAAAAGTTGAACATGAGGCAGCGGAGATGGTTGGAACTCATCAAGGATTATGACCTCAGTGTTCAGTATCACCCTGGGAAGGCTAACGTGGTGGCCGATGCATTAAGCAGGAAGGCTTGCTCTTTGAATGTCATTATTCAAGAAAGACAGCCATCCTTGTTTAAGGAGATCGAACAATTCAGTTTGGAATTGGTCACCCCTGGATTTCTGGATCATTTGGAAGTCAGACCAACCCTGCTGGACGACGTCAAGAAGGCTCAAGATGGACACGCAAGCATTGAAGGTATCAAGAGGAAGATGAAGATGGACAAGGCCCCAGGATTCTCCAAAGACGAGCACATGATTGTTTGGTACAAAGGTCGCCTCTGCGTACCAAACAACACCGAGCTGAAGACGCTGATTCTGCAAGAAGCCCACGACACCCCGTATTCCATCCACCCCGGAGGAACCAAGATGTACCAAGACTTGAAGGCACGATTCTGGTGGCACGGTATGAAGAGAGAGATTGCAACCTATGTTGCAAAATGTGATGTGTGCCAAAAGGTCAAGGCTGAATATCAGCGACCCGCTGGATTGCTTCAACCACTCAAGGTTCCTGAGTGGAAGTGGGATAAAGTCGGAATGGACTTCATCACTGGATTACCAAGGTCGAATAGAGGACATGACTCTATCTGGGTCATAGTCGATCATTTGACCAAGGTGGCTCATTTCATTCCTGTCAAGACTACCTACTCAGGCAACCAGTTGGCAACTCTCTACATCAACCGAATCGTAAGTCTTCACGGTGTTCCCAAGGAGATTGTGTCAGATCGAGGCACCCAGTTCACTTCAAGGTTCTGGAAGATATTCCAAGAAGCCTTGGGAACCAAGTTGTCTTTCAGCACAGCTTTCCACCCACAGACCGGAGGTCAAACTGAGCGAGTCAATCAGATTCTCGAGGACATGCTCCGAGCCTGTGTCCTGGCATATGGAGCCAAGTGGGAAGACTGTCTCCCTTTTGCCGAGTTCTCCTATAACAACAGTTACCAGTCAAGCCTTCAGATGGCACCATTTGAGGTGTTGTACGGACGCAGATGTCGCACACCCCTCAACTGGTCAGAGACTGGAGAAGGACTAGTCTTTGGATCGGATATTCTCCGCGCAGCAGAAGAGCAAGTCCAACTAGTCAGAGAGCGATTAAAGGCAGCCAAGTCAAGGCAGAAGAGTTATGCTGACACTCGACGCCGAGACATGAGTTTCCGTGTCGGAGATCATGTGTACCTGCGGGTAACTCCTCTGAAGGGAACCAAGCGTTCCCACGTCAAGGGGAAGCTCGCACCAAGGTTCATTGGCCCTTTCAAGATCACCGACCGACGAGGAGAAGTGGCTTATCAGTTGGAACTACCCCCTGAGCTATCCGATGTGCACAATGTGTTCCATGTGTCACAACTCCGGAAATGTCTCCAGGTTCCAGACAAGCCCAGTCTCTACAAGGATGTGGATCACCAAGCCATTGATCTGCAGCCTGATTTGACATACCGCGAGAAGCCCATTCGTATTCTGGACGAAGCAGAACGACGTACGCGGAGCCATACCATCAAGTACTTCAAGATCCAGTGGAGCAACCACACCGAAGCAGAAGCAACCTGGGAACGAGAAGACTATCTTAGATCCGAGTTTCCCGACCTCTTTTAAGCCCTAGTTTAGGAATCTCGGGGACGAGATTCTTGTAAGGGGGGTAGGTCTGTCACACCCTGCATTTTGTAACATGTTATTTGTAACCTTGAAGCATGAAAAATTTGGACCAGCAAAATTTTTTAGCATCATTTGGCTTTTATTTGGAATTGAGTTTTCTTCATTTGCTTTTTCATGTGCTCATTAAAGTCAACTATGACCTCTTATAGATTTCATCTCCACACCCAAAACTTCTGCCCAATGATCATGCCAAGTGTTATATAGCAGTATAGTATTTTCTTACAAAATTAATTTGGCCAAAAAGTATTTTATAAATTTAGTTTTCCAAAAACCCCTAAATTGAGATTTGCACTGCAAGTACTTGATTAAGGGTGTGAAAATTATTTCAAAAGGTTTATTTGAGACCTAGTAGTCATAGGACTCCCAGGAACCACAAGGGTATAATTTTAAAAGTTATTTTCCTATTTTATTTAAAAGCTTTTTCTTAAGGCCAGAAATGGTCTTTAATAGGGGAAAATTATTTAACTGTTTCAAAAATATTTGCCAAAATTCAGAGACACTCAGAGGACATATATTGTCCATATATACGAGTTTCAACACTTGGTCATGTTCAAAATAATGGGTTAAACCCTCTAAAACCCTTTCTGGATATTTCAAGCTTTTGAAATATTTACAAAGGAATTTTTCTCCAAAAATTCCAGGGAAATTCTATCATGTCATATATGACATATTTGACGATCTTGCCAAGTCCCATGCCTTGGGAAGCAAGAAAACCTCCTCAAACCCCTTCATAACCATTCTGTCCATATTTGAAGTTTGAGCAACTTTACATTGCCAAAATTGTCCATATGCTCTCAAACTTGGTGCACATGCTAGAATGGCCTAATAAGGCACCTAGACCAAATGGCACAAGATTTGGAATAGAGCAACTTGATCAGATCACCTCAAAACCCTTTCTGTTCAAATGCAAATTTGAACAACTTTACATTACCAACTTTTTATCTGGAGCCTCAAACTTTGTGAGCATGATCAATACCCTAAATGATGATGCTACACCAAGTGGTGCATCAAGGGGAGATGATTAGCTTGACTCAATCAAGATGAAACTGTTTCTGTTGATTTCTAGGGTTCACCAAAGTTACATTGGCTAGTTTCTTCAAATGAGCCCAAATTTGGTGAAGCACCCTATTTTCTCATGTCTTTCAACCCTGTCAAGTGCCATGTCAAGTGGACCTCATTTACTTGATCAAACACAGATCAAACACCTTCTGCAGAAATCTTAAAACCTCCATTTTGACCACTTTCACTTTTCTCCATAGCCTCAACTTCTTACCACAGGCCCATTGAGTTACTAGCAACCCCCAGTAACTCCCCCAGCACCTCATCTCCATGATTGAGGGGTGAAACCTCAGCTTTACCTTGCTGTACAGCCCACTTTCACCTTGTTACCAGCCCTCCTCTCTCTTTCTCTGCACCCTAGAGCATCCAAAGCCTCAGGGCAATTCTTTACTACTCCCTCTACTCACCAGACACTGTTGGGCACGCTGGAACGGACCAAGCCGGCGAGAGCATGCTGATGCCAGCCATACGCGCGCTCCAGAGCGCGTGAACAGTGCATCTCACACGCTGGCTCGGGCCAATCGTTGATCCCCGACAACCTCGAGCCTCCCCCTCGCGCCAGTCGAGGCGCCTCGACGTCCGCGACGTCCCCGGCGCTGTTCCCCCTCCTCCTGCGCCCTCCAGTGAGCGTCGCCGCACGCGCACCGGCCGCCCGTTTCGGCCACTCTTCTGCTCCACACGCGCGCGCCTCCCTGTTTCTCCCCCGCTCCTCCTCTTGCCTCAGCTGGGCGTAGGACTCGTCCAGCAACTCCCCAGACTCAACCCCGTCGCCTCCCGTGCGCTGTAGCGACGAGCCAGAGCTCGCCGGCGCACTGGACCACGGGTCCTCGTCGGGGCCCTATATATAGGCCTCCCCGAGCTCTTCCAACACCACCACCAGCCTCACAACTCTCCCCTGGTCCCTCCTGCACCCTCAGTTCGACCCCGGAGCGCCCCAGTGCTCGGGATCGACCGGAGCTCCGCCGGTCGGGCCGCCGGCGATCTCGAGGTACAGGCCTCCCCTGCCTCTCCTTCCACCTGTTTTGGAACCGCAGCACACCACTGAACCTTTCCCCTCTATTTCCCCCTCTGTTTGCAGTCGGAAACGGCCGCTGCAACTGACCTCCGACGAGCCTCCGCCGTCGCACCTCGTCGCCGGCGAACCAGGGCTCCCCGCCGTGCCGCGCTACCACCACTGCAACCGCAACACGACGCTGAGTCCGTCCCTGGCCTCCGTTGCCGTCGCCGTGGCCGGTATCGTCGCCGATGAGCTCGCCGCCGCCGTGACCACGGGGTTAGAGATGACAGGCGGGCCCCGCCTGTCATCCTCCCACCTCTCTCCCCTCCTCTGAGCCGCTGACCCACGGGCCCCGCCCGTCAGGTTTGAAACCTGACGTGCGCGCGCGCTAGCACCGTGCGGCTGGGCCAGCCCGTTTGGGCCGTGCACTGTGGCCTCTTCTGGCCCAGTGCACAGGCCCCTTTTTCTCTTTTTCTTTTCTGTTAATGTTTTAAACATTTATGCAGAAAAGAATATTGATCCAAATTAAATATTTCCAACTCCTAAAATCTTGTAATATTCCAACCTATTTAATGGTACTACTTTCATTCAAATCCATGAAACTTTTCTGTACTGTTCAAATTTAAATTCAAATTTGGGCAGTATAACTCCTGTTCAAAAATCAATATATCCTATTCTGTAACTCCAAAACTCCAACTAAGATTTTCCCCATCTTAGAAAACCCTCTAGTATTTTACAAAAATGAGTTGACATTTTTCTGAGCACTTTGGTTTTTCTGTTTTATTTGTATTCTTATTTTTCCGTTATTATTATGCGACGTATAGATCCCGTATTTGACGAAGTTGCTGTGGAAGAAGAAGGAGAAGGACTAGAAGACTTTGAAGACCAAGCCAATCCAGGCAAGCAGCCCTTTGACCATGATACACTTGTTCTTCGGAACCCGTTGGTTTCCGATGCATGATGATTAGGGTTACAATGGTAACCTAGATGAACCACCATATGATGCATGCTTTATTGTTAACCTTGCTATATGCTAGATGACATGCAATAGGTGATCATGATGCTTATATGATACATGACATGATCTTGCTATAGGCTAGATGACTTGCATATGGTTAGTAGTTATGGAAAGTGATGCATGTGTGACATGCACCTTCATGGTTGGAGTCTTTGCATAAAACCCCATCGGGTGCCATTTATGCCCGAGGGTGATGATGATAATAAGATTGGGTGACCACTTGATGACGAAGTGGTGTGCCAAGGCAGGTGTGTGCGTTTTTCAAACGGATTGGTTGAAGTTGCGACCGTTATTCCAACCCTACATGTGCAACCACACTACCCCTTATGGGACGGGGCTTTATTGATTACTTAGGTCGATACTAGCATGGTGCCCGCATTACTAGTGACGGGAAGACTTGAGGTCTTTCCCGGGACGGGGTCGTGCTTGGATAGGCGACCATGACTGTTTTCACAGGGCACCGGACACACCGTTGGTCCCTTCGGGTACGCGTAAACATTGAATTAGGGCAAGTCCCGTGATCTATTGTTTGTACCCCAAAGGCCGTGTGCCAACGAGTGGACTCTATGTTAGTGTCGTCTAAGGAAAGGTAATGACCGGGTGCTTACCCCGGGTACTTGAGGTACCGCGGGTCGTGGATGACACGGGAGTTCCCCGGATCTTGTGGGTAAAGTGTACAACCTCTGCAGAGTGTAAAACTATTCGAATAGCCGTGTCCACGGTCATGGACAGTTGGGTAACCGCTCTTGGGCTACGTCCAATGTTTGTGAAACCATGCGTGTGTGTGTGAGTCAAGGTGGTGACTTGACTCGATGAGATAAATCATATCCATGTTGATGTCGGTAACCTGTCTTCGAGGTTACGCGAGGTTGTTGATGCATAAACTTGATGATAACATATTGTTCTAGCCTCCTGCTAGATCGTTCATTATTATTCAATTGCATTCTTACTTGAACCACATCATGGGTTGCTTGCGAGTACATTCAAAGTACTCATTGGCTTGCCACTGGTTATTTAATTGGCCATGCATGGAAGAGCAGGATTATGAGGAAGAGTTCTTTGGAGACGACCATGCGAACTAGGACGCTATCCCAGTCAGAATGCCTGTAGGGTTAAGGCAGATGGCATGGGTTCTACCCGTTTTATCCAAGACTTCCGCTACTTGAGTTATTTGCTATTTAGCCCGTGAGGCTCTATCTATGTAAGACTTGGCCATAATGGCCTTAATTCGTGTAAGACTATTTGTATGGATGTAAGACTCTTGTTATTTCAGCTTCTGTGTGTTCAGTGAGCATTGATCTCTGGGATCACTGTACACATGCATTCGGTGATCTCGACTTCCAAGTCGGGGTCCCCACAGAGCTGGTATCAGAGCCATCCTGACTGTAGGAAGTCTTAGTTAGCATGGGCGTTAGTTAGTTGAGACCCCTTTTTCAAAACCTTCTGAACCTCTCTTCTTTTCTAAACCTGAGATTTCCTCAGCTTGTTAACCCCTCCTATTCCACCTTTGTAGATGGCCGCTGTTCCCGAAGAGCACCTGACCACAGGGTTTCCCCTACTTCTCGAGGATAGCCTCCAGGAGTGTCAGTTCCACCGAGCACCCATCCTCACCTACCACGAGCATTGGGTGAGCGATACTGAGGTGGAGTACCATGTGGAAGTGATTGTGAAGGCAAACGATCCTCCCACAAGTTGGTTCTTCGAGGGACCCCAGATGACAACACTACCACTTGTTGCCGAGGCTGCTGCCCTCAAGGCACTAACCCGTCTCCGCGAGCTTCTTCCGGAGATGGCAGCCAAGATGGCAACTCGCTTCTTACCTTACCGAAAGGAAGGTGACGGAGAAAGCAGCGCACTAGCCCCTCCACTGAAGGATGGACTCTCGCTTCGGTTCCAGACCTACTTCAGTCTATGTGCCGACAACTTGGCACAAGACTTGGCCTCGGAATCAATGAAGCTTCGAGAAGAACTTTACAAGACCAAGGCACTTCTTCGTCGAGCTCAAGAGAAGGCAAACAGGATCAAGAAGGAAGGAGCACCTTCTCGACAATCCGCTATCGCATATCGAGGTGGAAGGCCCTCCGAGGATGTGTCTTCCAAGGGTGAAGAACCACCTCGACGACGCCGGATGACAGCAAGGGAATATCGCAAGCTTTTCCCTGCACCACCGTTGATGCACCGTCGTATCCAACTCCTCCACTCCCCCACTCCCTCAAGTGACAAGGGAGCCCAGTCAGATGAAGACAAGGAGGAAGACCGAGAAGAGCCGGAATACGCGACCGAGCATTCCGCCGCTTAGGCATTATTCGCTACTCGGATATGCCCGTTGTAACCCCTACGGTAGGATAGGTCGTGTAACCCCTATGCGCAGTCGAGTCCTTGTATGGTTCATATGAAACCATCTAGTGCTAGCTTTTGTCGTGTCTGGATGTAAGTCGTAATCTTCCTTCGGGAATGTGTAAACGACTACATCACCCATTTGGATTTTTATGAGTGTGTTTTGGCCTCTCGGCCCTTGCATGATTTGATTTAGTGTCACACCCACCCCCTTACTAGGCACCCATCTATCTTACTTTTCCTCTTCCGAGTCATGAGACCTTTTACCGCTCCAACAGGATGCCTGTTGTAACTCGTACTGGTACCTCTACCCAGCAGCCCGAAGCCGGAGCATCCTCTCAGCCAGAGGCAGACCACGACCAAACCAACGACAAAGCTCCACCACCACCTCCTCCAAGCATGGACATGGCTCAGCTTCTCCAAGCTTTCCGAGAGGAACGCCAAGCCAACACTGCAGCTCTTCAACTGATCGCTCAAGCTGTCGCCAACAACCGCCAGCCGGCGGGGAATGGCAATGGACGTTCCACGTTGGCAGAGTTCAAGAAGCATGCACCGCCAACCTTCATCGAGACTGCTGAACCCCTGGATGCAGATGACTGGGTCCGTTCCATTGAGGAGATTCTGGAACTAGTCGGATGCACCGAAGACCGCGAGAAAGTGGCTTATGCAGCCCACTGCCTCGGGGGAACCGCAAGAGCTTGGTGGGATGGATTTAAGGTCATGCATGCTGAACAAGACATCACTTGGGTTAACTTCAAGGCAAAATTACGCAAGGCCCACATTCCTTCTGGAGTCATGGCTATCAAAAAGCGCGAGTTCCGAGCCCTGAAGCAAGGAAGTGGCACTGTCAAGGAGTACATGCAGAAGTTTAGTATTCTGTCAAGGTATGCCCCTAAGGATGTCAGCACTGATGCTGCCAAAAGGGAGTGCTTCATGGAAGGCCTTAATCAGACTCTGCAATATTCGCTTGTCGTGTGCGACTGCCCGTCTTTCCCTGACCTGGTGAACAAGGCACTTATGCTTGAAGACAAGCGGCGTGCTTTGGAAGACACTCGCAAGCGCAAGTTGGTCAGTAAGGGAAGTTCCAGCAACCAGAAGCCTCGTCCGTGGCAGTCAGCCCCGGCCAAGCCAACCTATCAGCAGCCAAGAGCTCCTGCACCTCGTGCCAATCCTCAGCCTCAGCAGTATGCCAACCCCAGGCCAGCTTTCAACCCCAATACCAGTGGTGGCAACAAGATCAACACTCCAAACCAAGTCAATTGTTTTGGGTGTGGTCAGCCCGGACACATCTCCAGAGTGTGCCCCAACAAGAAGCCTGATGCCCCGCGCCCCAATGCGCAGAACCAGGGACAAGGCCGTGGAATGCCACCAAGGAACCCAGCTCCTCGCAATCCACCAAACTATGGGAAGGGGCGTGTGAATCACGTCACTGCTGAAGAAGCCCAGGAAGACCCGGACGTCGTGCTGGGTACGTTCCTTGTCAACTCAGCACCTGCAACTGTCTTGTTTGATTCTGGAGCAACGCATTCGTTTGTCACTCAAAGATTTGCATTAAAAAGTGGCATGACCCCTACACCCCTGAATAACCCTATGGTGGTACAAACCCCCGGAGCCGAGATGAGAGCCAAGATAGGCTGTAAAGGAGTCAGTATTACCATTAACGGTGTAGACTTCCTAGCAGACCTTATCATCCTCAGATCGCAAGGCTTGGATGTGATCTTAGGGATGGATTGGCTCAGTAAGCACCAAGGCTTGTTAGACTGTGCCAATCGGACAGTCACTGTGACCAATGACCAAGGAGTAGAAGTCAAGTTTGCCCCCAACTCCTCTTCCTCTCAAGCCGCTAAAGTCAACTGTCTGTCTGAAGTTGGGCTAGACCAAGTACCGGTGGTATGTGAGTATCCTGATGTCTTTCCGGATGAACTACCGGGAATGCCCCCTGACCGTGACATTGAGTTCATCATCGAGCTCGTGCCCGGAGCAGGACCCATCTATAAGAAGCCTTATAGAATGGGGACGAAAGAACTAGCCGAGTTGAAGAAGCAGCTAGAAGAGCAGCTAAGGAAAGGATTTATCTGCCCGAGTGCCTCCCCTTGGGGATCTCCTGTTCTGTTTGTGGCAAAGAGGGACGGTACCATCCGCTTATGCATTGACTATCGTTCCCTCAATGAAGTTACAATCAAGAACAAGTACCCACTTCCCAAGATCGAAGATCTGTTTGATCAACTCAGCGGAGCCAAGGTATTCTCCAAGATCGACCTCAGATCTGGGTATTACCAGCTGAAGATCAGGCCCCAAGATATTCCGAAGACGGCATTCGTAACCAGATATGGCCTGTACGAGTGCACGGTCATGTCTTTTGGGTTAACCAATGCCCCAGCTTACTTCATGTATCTCATGAATAAAGTCTTCATGGAATATTTGGACAAGTTCGTTGTTGTCTTCATTGATGACATTCTCGTGTTCTCGAAGTCGGAGGAAGAGCATGAGCAGCACCTGAGGATGGTCCTAGACAAGCTTCGTGAGCACCAACTGTATGCCAAGTTCAGCAAGTGTGAGTTTTGGCTGCACAAAGTTGGATTCTTAGGTCATGTCTTGACCGAGGAAGGATTATCTGTTGATCCTGCAAAAATTGAAGCTGTGACCCAATGGCAATCTCCAACGACCGTCAAGGAAGTCAGAAGCTTCCTCGGATTGGCGAGCTATTACCGCAAGTTCGTGGAAGGATTCTCTAGCATTGCACGACCAATGACTCAACTCCTCAAGAAGGACAAGAAGTTCGAGTGGACGCCAAAATGCGAAGAGAGCTTCCAAGAGCTCAAGAAGAGATTGACCACCGCCCCAGTTCTGGCAACACCTGATATTCACAAGGAGTTCGTGATATATTGTGATGCCTCTCGAACCGGATTGGGAAGCGTTCTGATGCAAGAAGGCCGCGTCATAGCATACCTCTCCAGGCAGCTACGACCCCATGAGGAGAACTACGCTACTCACGATCTTGAGCTAGCGGCAGTAGTTCATGCCTTGAAGACATGGCGGCATTACCTCCTAGGGAAATGGTGTGAGATTTACACAGACCACAAAAGTCTGAAGTATATTTTCACCCAAAAAGAGTTGAACATGAGGCAGCGGAGATGGTTGGAACTCATCAAGGATTATGACCTCAGTGTTCAGTATCACCCTGGGAAGGCTAACGTGGTGGCCGATGCCTTAAGCAGGAAGGCTTGCTCTTTGAATGTCATTATTCAAGAAAGACAGCCATCCTTGTTTAAGGAGATCGAACAATTCAGTTTGGAATTGGTCACCCCTGGATTTCTGGATCATTTGGAAGTCAGACCAACCCTGCTGGACGACGTCAAGAAGGCTCAAGATGGACACGCAAGCATTGAAGGTATCAAGAGGAAGATGAAGATGGACAAGGCCCCAGGATTCTCCGAAGACGAGCACGGGATTGTTTGGTACAAAGGTCGCCTCTGCGTACCAAACAACACCGAGCTGAAGACGCTGATTCTGCAGGAAGCCCACGACACCCCATATTCCATCCACCCCGGAGGAACCAAGATGTACCAAGACTTGAAGGCACGATTCTGGTGGCACGGTATGAAGAGAGAGATTGCAACCTATGTTGCAAAATGTGATGTGTGCCAAAAGGTCAAGGCTGAATATCAGCGACCCGCTGGATTGCTTCAACCACTCAAGGTTCCTGAGTGGAAGTGGGATAAAGTCGGAATGGACTTCATCACTGGATTACCAAGGTCGAATAGAGGACATGACTCTATCTGGGTCATAGTCGATCATTTGACCAAGGTGGCTCATTTCATTCCTGTCAAGACTACCTACTCAGGCAACCAGTTGGCAACTCTCTACATCAACCGAATCGTAAGTCTTCACGGTGTTCCCAAGGAGATTGTGTCAGATCGAGGCACCCAGTTCACTTCAAGGTTCTGGAAGAGATTCCAAGAAGCCTTGGGAACCAAGTTGTCTTTCAGCACAGCTTTCCACCCACAGACCGGAGGTCAAACTGAGCGAGTCAATCAGATTCTAGATGACTTGCATATGGTTAGTAGTTATGGAAAGTGATGCATGTGTGACATGAACCTTCATGGTTGGAGTCTTTGCATAAAACCCCATCGGGTGCCATTTATGCCCGAGGGTGATGATGATAATAAGATTGGGTGACCACTTGATGACGAAGTGGTGTGCCAAGGCAGGTGTGTGCGTTTTTCAAACGGATTGGTTGAAGTTGCGACCGTTATTCCAACCCTACATGTGCAACCACACTACCCCTTATGGGACGGGGCTTTATTGATTACTTAGGTCGATACTAGCATGGTGCCCGCATTACTAGTGACGGGAAGACTTGAGGTCTTTCTCGGGACGGGGTCGTGCTTGGATAGGCGACCATGACTGTTTTCACAGGGCACCGGACACACCGTTGGTCCCTTCGGGTACGCGTAAACATTGAATTAGGGCAAGTCCCGTGATCTATTGTTTGTACCCCAAAGGCCGTGTGCCAACGAGTGGACTCTATGTTAGTGTCGTCTAAGGAAAGGTAATGACCGGGTGCTTACCCCGGGTACTTGAGGTACCGCGGGTCGTGGATGACACGGGAGTTCCCCGGATCTTGTGGGTAAAGTATACAACCTCTGCAGAGTGTAAAACTATTCGAATAGCCGTGTCCACGGTCATGGACAGTTGGGTAACCGCTCTTGGGCTACGTCCAATGTTTGTGAAACCATGCGTGTGTGTGTGAGTCAAGGTGGTGACTTGACTCGATGAGATAAATCATATCCATGTTGATGTCGGTAACCTGTCTTCGAGGTTACGCGAGGTTGTTGATGCATAAACTTGATGATAACATATTGTTCTAGCCTCCTTCTAGATCGTTCATTATTATTCAATTGCATTGTTACTTGAACCACATCATGGGTTGCTTGCGAGTACATTCAAAGTACTCATTGGCTTGCCACTGGTTATTTAATTGGCCAGGCATGGAAGAGCAGGATTATGAGGAAGAGTTCTTTGGAGACGACCATGCGAACTAGGACGCTATCCCAGTCAGAATGCCTGTAGGGTTAAGGCAGATGGCATGGGTTCTACCCGTTTTATCCAAGACTTCCGCTACTTGAGTTATTTGCTATTTAGCCCGTGAGGCTCTATCTATGTAAGACTTGGCCATAATGGCCTTAATTCGTGTAAGACTATTTGTATGGATGTAAGACTCTTGTTATTTCAGCTTCTGTGTGTTCAGTGAGCATTGATCTCTGGGATCACTGTACACGTGCATTCGGTGATCTCGACTTCCAAGTCGGGGTCCCCACATTCCCCTTCCTCCCCTCAATTTTTGGATCTAACCACCACCTCTCAGCCATTTGGCTTCTCCCCTCGAAGCCAGCGCCGTTCCCATCGCCTGGGATCGGTCGACCCGACCAGTTCCTTCGATCCCGCGCCAGGTCAACCCCTCGAAGCTCCAGGCGCCTCGCCCCTCCGCTCGATCTGCAGCTGGGGTCGACCGAGGCCGCAGCCAGGACCACTTCGACGCGCTTCCTCCAGGCCACCTCCTCGCCACCACTCCAGCCGCCGAGGCCCAAGGCCCAGACCTCCCGCGTCGCCACAGCGCCAAGACGATCGGCCGCGTGGACCACTTCCCCCGCATCTCCATCCCGCGACGCCCCCCCTCGCCTCGCACCTGGGCCGATCGCCCCGCCCCAGAGCCGAAGACCTCGCCTCACCGCGCGGGCCGGCCCACGCCCCTCGCTCCGAGCGGGCCTCGCCATCCCGTCGGGCCACCGCCGCCAGGAGACCTCCACCGGATCGCCGCCCGCATCGCCCGGATCCGCAGGCCGCAGCCCCATCACCACCGCGGGCTGTGCCACGCCGGGCCTCCAGGCCGTCTCCCTCCGCGCCAGCAGCAGGCCGCAGCCGGGCCTCCAGGCGCTCGCCGAGCCGGGCCTCCGCCGGCCAGATCGGGCCCGAGCCTTCAGCTGCCACTTCGTCCATCCGCGGGCCGCGCCAGATCCCCAGGCCCGTTGGTGTTTTTTTTTCAGATCTGGAGGTCTACCTCTTTTCCCTCCTAAGTCCCAGATCTGTTATTCTGTGATGCATTATTCAAACTACTATATCTTTTTGTGTGTTGCTCCGATTCGCGCATATAGCATGTCCAGACGTTCGTGGGATCGTGCACTACGTTTCATCTTTTATTGTCATGCATGATAGAAGTCATCTAGGTGCTTGTTTTGCTGTTGCAAGAGTACATCGTGATATAAACTGCTGTTATGTGATGTTTTTATGTCATCTTTGCCATGTGATATCTTTTAGCTCGTTTGTCCGAATGATGCAAATGACATGTCCACGTGTTCGTCTTGCCATGATCTACATGCTGTATGTGATAGGTTGCATGTTAGAGTTATTCTTGCCATGTTTATCATCGTTGCAAAGTGCCATGTGGCTGTGATGTTATTTCACTTGTTATGAAATGCCATCTTGTTGAGCCTGTTGCTATCGTTGTGTTTATCTCCATGAAGCATGCTTGTGTGTTTCGGAATCACCATCATGTGTACTTTGATGAGGTGCTTACCACTTGCCATGTTTAGTTTCGAGGTGACTTAAACATGCTATTTTATATGCCATGATGAAATTGCTGTTTTAGGACTTAGTGGATTTTCACTAAGTCTGAAATCTGTAACGTTCCGATGCCATGTTCGTGTGATGTTCTAGGACAAACCATGTTAGTTTTGGAGTGGATCTTGATTGTTCCTTGTAGTATATATTGTTGTATTTCCATCCATGTCCTCACATGCCTATTTAAGTGGCTGTAGCATGTTTATCTTTTGCTCCAAAGTTTCAATAAAATTCTGCTGCAAGAATTTTATTGTCATGTTCAATATGTCCAAGATCATTGCTATTGATCCGTGGCTCCTTTGGGGGTGCACCTTTGGACTTAGTTGCTGTAGTATATGTCTAGTTTGTGTTCATGTCCTTTACCATGTTGTTTGAGTGCTGTAGCTTAATTATTTTGTGCTCCGAAGTTGCTATGTTGCTGTAATTTTCAGCTTTCGCTCATTTCTTGTTTCGGGCATAACTTTTAGCCCGTAACTCCGATTTCAGCGAATCTTATATGAAACTTGATTGATTTTCTGTGTAGATTAATAATATCAGATTGTTATCATGTTTTGAGGTGTTTTGCTTGAGTGATATTTTACGTGCTCCGTGTGCATCCTTAGTGCATCCATCATGCATCCATCATTTTCGAGTGCGCATTGCATTTTGTTGATTTGTGCTTGGTGTGATTGTTTTGTTTAGAGCCGGGAGCAGAGTCCGAGTTCGAGTACGAGCACGAGGTTTCCAACGAGGTTGAGCACGAGGACCCTTCTTACGATCCTGACGACTTCTCTTCAGGCAAGATGACCGAACCCCGATAACATTACTATCTTTGCCTATTGCTAGTAGTTCCGCTCTATAGTTTTGCCTCGATGCCCATGATCTTCTTGTCAGCCTCCTACTTGTAAACCATTGCCCTGTTTAACCAACCTACCTATGCAAACCGTTGCTTGGCTAAGTACGCTTCGCTCAGCCCTTCTTATAGCATTGCTAGTTGCAGGTGAAGATCGAAGATGCTTGCTTCATGTTGAAGTTTGGTTGGGTTTTATCACACTATATAAATGCTTAAAATGAAATCATATATATATTGGCAAGGGTGGAAGGCTAAGCCTTTTGCTTGGTGATTTGTTCCACTCATGCCGTTAGGAACCGTATAAACCGGTGTTATGTTCCTTGATTATGCGTTCCTAACACGGTTGGGGTGTATGGGACCCCCTCGATAAACCGCTAAGTGCTAAGTCTTTTCCAGCAAGTCCCAACCTTGGTACTATTTGCCTAATAACAACTAAAAACTTTTCGAGGGAGTAATTAACCCGAGGCTTAATTAATTCAACCCCCCTGGGCCAGTGCTCGACTTGAGTGTTGGTCCAAACCAGAGTCACTTGCGGATACTACCCAGTTCGCTGCGGTCTTCGGTATCTGTACGTAGCGCTCATCCGGACGTGTCTTGAGACCTAGATACGCGCGGCTACTATCAGGGTGTCGACACGCCAGGAGGATTTGCTGGATTAGCCTTACCTTAGTTCGGTATATCTTGAGCACGGGATTCCGAGAATACTCGGGTCTTCCCACTTTGGAGTTACGACTCCGCGGATCGTGGGCTTTTAATGGGTCAAGTTGGAACACCCCTGCAGGGTTTGAACTTTCGAAAGCCGTGCCCGCGGTTATGTGGCAGATGGGAGCTTGTTAATATCCGGTTGTAGATAACTTGACACAATGTTTCTAATACACTACCAGCGTCCGTGACTGTCAATTTCCGAATAGGGATTCGGGAGTTGAACACGGAGGGGTTATGTTTGAGGTGTTGTAGCTAGGATCACTTCGTGATCACTTCTCGCTGAGGCTTTCTCTTCTCGCTCTCACTCACATAAGCTAGTTGCTAGTTGCTGCTGCAGACACTTATTCTTTTCTTCAGCCTTTCCTCTCCCAAGGCTTGAATAGTCTTGTTACCCGGGAACGGGATTGCTGAGTCCTCTGTGGCTCACAGTTACTTCATCACACAAGATGCAGGTCCAGCTGTGAGCTATCCAGGCGATGGCACCGAGCTGGATTGGGAGTTCGATGAGGAGCGTAGTCGGTACTATGTTCGATACCCGGATGATCAGTAGTGGAGACTCCTACTAGGATTCGATCCGCCTGTGGTTTATTTATTTAAGTTTGGTATCTTGACATTTGGATTTTGCCCTTAGAGGGTTGTGATATTCTTAATGTATGATGATTGAGACATGTTATGTAATTGTGTGACGTGGCGAGTGTAAGCCAACTATTTATGTTTACAATCCCCTCTTTTACATGAGATGTGCAAAGATTACCAAACTTGAGATCATTCTAGGATGGATTTATGCCTTTAAGTCGTGCCTCGACACGTAGGAGGTATAACTCCATCCTGGGCATTACAAGTTGGTATTCAGAGCTTTCTCCGACCTAGGAGCCCCCACTGTTTGATCGAATCGTTGACGGTCGAGTCTAGGCACACACTGAAAAACTTTTGAGTCCTATATTATATCGGAGAGTAGGATTTCTTTGCTTCTCATCCCCTTTCTCTCTGGTGAGGACTCCTGACGACTACTCTTGTCTCTCCTACTTTCAAAAATTGCACCAATTTTTTTTAGGAATCCCGCGAGTATTCTAGGATTGTTTCGATGTTCTTGTGACGAGGATATTGTTCTCGATGCCTCCTGTTCCCGGGGAGTTGAGCTTCGGGGTATTGTCGTCACAAGCATATCGCGGCAGTACTAAATACTTAAGACGGCCGACATCGAAAATCTCTCCTATACGGCCAGTGGCAAGATAACCCCGACATCACCCAGTACTAGGGAGGTAGTTCGGGAGTATTGCCATAGCTTGTTATAGTGGATGCTTTTCGAAGGTCCGAGGTACATAGTTTCCGAGAAAGACTGGTTATGTGTTGAAGGATGGATACACCTGGATGTAGGTTTAGAGTTGATTGCGCGGTGCTTCCCGTGTATCCCCAACACCTGATTGCATAACTGGAATTTTTCAGAAATTTATAGGTGGGCTTATCCAGTAGATCGTAGGCATTCTTCCAACGAATGCAGGTTAGTGAGTTCGGGGTTCTACATTGAGTGAAGTGGTTTATGACCGATGTTACTATCAGGAGTTGCATCTTAAAGGGTCCTTGGCTATGCTGATCCGGGGATTGCAAAACCTTTTCGTAACGTGTTCATATGCTTTCAGCACAAAGATGTTAGAACGAAACTCCTCTCTTGTGTTTGTTCCTTCCGTACGTTGTTGTTTTTCTTATTTACCTTTTGTCCCCTATGTAGCTTCTCATGAAGATTGATGTTATCATTTAACTGAGAATTTCATTCGTTCCTCTTGTTCGAATGATTTCATTCATTCTTATTGTTCGAATGATTATTGTGAAGACTTGTTGCAATTCATGCCATTGATTCAGCTTATACCTTTTGTCAATCAATTGCTGATTCGTGGTCATCTCTTACAGGATGGCTCCGAAAAAGGTTCCCAACGCTAACTCAGAGGTGGAAGAGGTCCCAGATCGTCCTCCTTCCCCTCCTCCTCCGCCTGAGGCTTGGAGAGCGATTATGCAGACTACAGCTCAGAACACCCAGTTGTTGATGCAGATGATGCAACATATGCAAGCTAATCAAGCTAATCAGGGTGTTCCAGGGAATCAAGGCAACTTCTTCAACCAGCAGCACCATGCTACTCTCAACCAGTTCTTGGCCAACAATCCTAAAGCTTTCAGTTACTGTGTCGACCCTCTTGATGCTGAAGATTGGTTAACCGACATAAAGAAGCATTCTGAGTGCAGTAACGTGAAGGAACATGATTATGTGAAGTTTGCAGCCTTCCAACTGAAAGATCAAGCAGCTGATTGGTGGCACCAGTACAAAGACTCCAGGCCTGGTCAAGTGATCTCTTGGGAGAATTTCTGCAAGGACTTTCGCTCGCACCACATTCCTACAAGTGTCATTGAGGGTATGCGTGAGCAATTCCGCAACCTGAAGTAGGGCTCCATGACAGTCTATCAGTATAATGTCAAGTTCCAAAACCTCGCTCGCTATGCTAAGCAAGACATTCTTGATGCCAAGAGTAAAATCTACCAGTTCCGTGGAGGTCTCAAAGATGAACTTCAGCTTGCTCTCACTTTGTTTGAGCCGGATGAATTCGACAAGTTCTATAACATGGCTTTGAAACAAGAAGCAGCTCAGCTTAAGATGGAGGCTTCTTAGAAGAGAATTCGAGATGCCGTTCACTCTTCCTCATCGTCCCAGATGGTCTCGAAGCATCAGAAATTCTGGCTTCCTCCTCCTCCAGTGATTCGAGCTCCATACAACAACTCCAACAACTCCAACTACAAGAACTCTAGTGGATGTGGTTTCTCCCACCCACCCAACCCGAGCAACCAGTCGAAGAAGCAGTTTCAGTCTCAAGGCTCCAAGTCAAGTGGCTCTCATTTCCGTCCTCTCTCAGAAGTGGTGTGCAACAAGTGTGGCCAGAAGGGTCATTACGCCAACCGTTGTCCAAATCCGAAGCGTCTTCCTCCTCCTCCGCCTGTGAGTTCAGCTATTGTCAAGCATGATCCAAAGGCAGCAAGGGTCAATCTGATGAGTGCAGCCGAAGCGGAAAATTCTTCTGATGTCATTTTGGGTAACCTCTCAGTGAACTCTTTTCCAGCTAAAGTATTGTTTGATTCGGGTGCATCTTTGTCCTTCATTTCAAGACCTTTTGTTGCTAAGCATGAATTGGTTTCGGAGAGGATTCCTAGACCTTTGAAGATTATTTCTCCGGGTTTGCAAATGACTTCCAACACAGTTGCTCCGAATATTTCTATTCGCATGGGTGATTATCGCTTTCTGGCTAATCCGGAGGTTCTTGGTAATTCTGACATCGACCTCATCCTCGAAATGGATTGGCTTTCTCAGCATGATGCTCACATTGATTGTGCACAGAAGGAAGTCTAGTTGACTCATTCTGATGAAGATGTGATTATCTTCGCCTCCAGGGATAATACTATCAGGCTTTTCTCTCTCAATGATAAGGGCGAAATTAATGCCATATCTCAAATTCCGGTGGTGAACAAATATCAAGACGTCTTTCCTGAAGAACTTCCAGGCATGCCTCCACATCGTCAGGTGGAATTTGTCATTGAACTTGAGCCGGGTACTGAGCCAGCATGCCGGCGTCCGTACAAGCTCTCTCCGGATGAATTGAAGGAATTAAAGAAGCAACTTGATAAACAGGAGAGTATGGGTCTCATCAGGCCTAGTACGTCTCCTTGGGGTTGTGGCGTCTTATTTGTCAAGAAGAAAGATGGCACGGAGCGTCTCTGTGTTGACTACCGGCCATTAAACAAGAAGACAATAAAGAACAAGTATCCGCTCCCCAACATCAACGAACTCTTCGAGCAGCTCAAAGGAGCTAAAGTGTTCTCTAAGCTTGACCTTCGAATGGGCTATCATCAAATTCGCATTCGCGAGGAAGACATTCCCAAGACGGCCTTCAGAATGAGCTACGGTTCATACGAGTATACCGTCATGTCCTTCGGTCTCGCCAATGCTCCTCCTACCTTTTCGAGGATGATGCATTACATCTTCAACCCCTATACTGGCGAGTTTGTGCTTGTGTATCTGGATGATATTCTGGTGTTTTCCAAGAATGAAGAAGATCACGAAAAGCACTTACGTCTGGTTCTTGATCGACTCCGAGAGCATAAATTCTATGCCAAGTTCTCCAAGTGCGAGTTTTGGCTCGATAAGGTTTTGTACCTGGGCCACATCATCTCAGCTGACGGTATTGCGGTTAATCCCAAGAAAGTTGAAGCAATTGTCAACTGGGAAGCTCCTCAGAACGTCAAGCAGCTCCGCAGTTTTCTGGGTCTTGCCAGCTATTGCAGAAGGTTTGTTGAGAACTTCTCCAAGATTGCCAAGCCTCTTTCCAACCCGCTTCAGAAGAATGTCAAATACTTTTGGTCTCCAGAGTGTGAAGTGGCATTCAAAACTCTCAAAGAAAAGCTTGTCTCTGCTCCAGTTCTGACTCCTCCAGATGAGTCCAAGCCCTATGAAGTATTCTGTGATGCTTCTCTTCAAGGTCTTGGTGGTGTGCTTATGCAAGATAAGAGAATTGTGGCATACACTTCTCGTCAGCTCAAGCCAAGTGAGAAGAACTATCCCACACATGATCTCGAGCTAGGAGCTGTGGTACATGCTCTGATTACGTGGAGACATCTGTTGTTGGGCAGAAAGGTCGACATCTTCACCGATCACAAGAGCTTGAAGTACATCTTCACACAGCCGCATCTGAACCTCCGTCAGACTCGTTGGGTCGAAATGATCCAAGAGTATAATCCCAGCATTGAATACACTCCTGGCAAGGCGAATGTGATTGCAGATGCTTTGAGCAGAAAGGCATATTGCAACAGCCTTCTTATCAAGCCATACCAGCCTGAGCTTTGTGAAGCTTTCAGGAAGCTCAACCTTCAAGTTGTTCCGCAGGGTTTTCTTGCAAATCTTCAAGTTGCTCCTACCTTGGAAGATCAAGTCCGTCAGGCCCAACTCAGTGATACCATGGTGAAGAAAGTGAAACATGCTATTGCTAAGGGCATTCCGAAATACAAGTGCTTCCATGTTGATGAGAGAGATACCTTGTTCTTCGAGGACAGACTCGTTGTTCCCAAAGGTGATCTCAGGAAGCTCATAATGGAAGAAGCTCATGATTCTCTCCTTTCCATTCATCCTGGCAGGTCCAAGATGTATCAAGACCTCAAGCAGTCTTACTGGTGGACACGCATGAAAAGGGAGATTGCCCAATTCATGAATGAATGTGATGTTTGCAGAAGAGTGAAAGCAGAACATCAACGTCCAGCCGGTCTTCTCCAACCTCTTCCTATTCCCGAGTGGAAGTTCGACCACATTGAAATGGACTTCGTCACTGGCTTTCCTAAATCCAAGCGAGGAAATGATGCTATCTTTGTGGTGATTGACAAGCTTACCAAAGTCGCTCACTTTCTTCCAGTCAAAGAATCAATCAATGCAGCTCAACTTGCAGAGCTGTACACTTCCAGAATTGTGTCCCTACATGGCATTCCTCAAGTCATATCCTCAGACCGTGGAAGCTTGTTCACATCAAGGTTCTGGGACTCCTTTCAGTCCGCCATGGGCACTAAGATCAGGTTCAACACTGCTTTTCACCCTCAGACTAGTGGTCAAGTCGAGCGTGTGAATCAGATTCTAGAAGATATGCTCAGAGCCCGTGTCATCTCCTTCGGCATGAAATGGGAAGACTGCCTTCCATTTGCCGAGTTCTCTTACAACAACAGCTTTCAAGCAAGTGCAGGCAAAGCTCCGTTTGAAATCCTCTATGGCAGAAAGTGTCGTACCCCTCTCAACTGGTCTGAAACAGGCGAACGTCAACTTCTTGGCAATGACTTGATCTCAGAAGCCGAAGAAATGTGCAAAGTCATACGTGAGAATCTCAAGGCCGCTCAGTCGCGTCAGAAGAGCTACTATGACGGCAATCATCGTGATTTGGCATTCAACATTGATGATCATGTCTATCTCCGTGTGTCTCCGATGAAAGGCACCCAAAGATTCGGTATCAAAGGAAAGCTTGCTCCTAGATACGTCGGGCCTTTCAAGATTCTTGGCAAAAGAGGCGACCTAGCCTATCAACTTGAGCTCCCTCCAAACTTCGCCAATGTTCATGATGTCTTCCATGTGTCTCAACTTCGCAAATGCTTCAAGGCACCTGAGCGCATGATTCCGTTTGAAGAGATTGATCTTCAACAAGACCTGTCCTACCGAGAGCATCCCGTTGCAATTCTCGAAGAAACCGAACGCAAGACCCGCAACAAGTCCATCAAATTTCTGAAAGTCAAGTGGTCACATCACACCGACCGAGAAGCTACCTGGGAACGAGAAGATCATCTTCGTTCCGAGTACCCTTCCTTTTTCCAGTCCTAGATCTCGGGACGAGATCTTTTTGTAGTAGAGGAGAGTTTGTAATGCCCCGAATGTAATACTTTCCCTTTTGGGTATATAATATATCTCCGGCTTCATCTATTTCCTTTCCGGGTTCTTTGTCTTTCGGGTTTTCGTCGTTTTGTTGTGTGAGTGTGTGGCATTCATTCATATCATGTAGACATGTGCATTGCATTGCTTTTGTGTTGTCGGTTGCATCCGGTTCCGCGTGTTCCTTCCCGTTGTCCGTTTCGCGTTCCGGAGCTCCCTCACGTGTCCGTGACGTCCCGTAGGCCTACTTTGGTGTTTGGGCGTGTAACGTTACCGGTGTGCCGCGAGGTTGTTGTGTGTGTTGTTGTTTTGTTGTGTGCTACCCGCCTCTCAAATCTCGTCGCGTTTGGACTCTGTTGGCTATCCCATCCGTTATTCGTGTGGGTCCAAAGTGCCTCCACTTGTGGCCCAGAAACATCCCTCCAGTAGCCCACTAGTCTTCCCTAGGCCCATCCTAACTCCCCCCGCGATCGGATCCGTCGGATCGCGATCGGAGGGCTCCTAACACCCCCACAAACCTAACCCTAGCAGATCTAAGATATATAGACCCCTAGGTCTAATTTTTGGCATCTCTATCTTATTTCCCCTTCCTCCCCTCAATTTTTGGATCTAACCACCACCTCTCAGCCATTTGGCTTCTCCCCTCGAAGCCAGCGCCGTTCCCATCGCCTGGGATCGGTCGACCCGACCAGTTCCTTCGATCCCGCGCCAGGTCAACCCCTCGAAGCTCCAGGCGCCTCGCCCCTCCGCTCGATCTGCAGCTGGGCTCGACCGAGGCCGCAGCCAGGACCACTTCGACGCGCTTCCTCCAGGCCACCTCCTCGCCACCACTCCAGCCGCCGAGGCCCAAGGCCCAGACCTCCCGCGTCGCCACAACGCCAAGACGATCGGCCGCGTGGACCACTTCCCCTGCATCTCCATCCCGCGACGCCCCCCCCTCGCCTCGCACCTGGGCCGATCGCCCCACCCCAGAGCCGAAGACCTCGCCTCACTGCGCGGGCCGGCCCACGCCCCTTGCTCCGAGCGGGCCTCGCCATCCCGTCGGGCCACCGCCGCCAGGAGACCTCCACCGGATCGCCGCCCGCATCGCCCGGATCCGCAGGCCGCAGCCCCATCACCACCGCGGGCTGTGCCACGCAGGGCCTCCAGGCCGTTTCCCTCCGCGCCAGCAGCAGGCCGCAGCCAGGCCTCCAGGCGCTCGCCGAGCCGGGCCTCCGCCGGCCAGATCGGGCCCGAGCCTTCAGTCGCCACTTCGTCCATCCACGGGCCGCGCCAGATCCCCAGGCCCGTTGGTGTTTTTTTTTCAGATCTGGAGGTCTACCTCTTTTCCCTCCTAAGTCCCAGATCTGTTATTCTATGATGCATTATTCAAACTACTATATCTTTTGTGTGTTGCTCCGATTCGCGCATATAGCATGTCCAGACGTTCGTGGGATCGTGCACTACGTTTCATCTTTTATTGTCATGCATGATAGAAGTCATCTAGGTGCTTGTTTTGCTGTTGCAAGAGTACATCGTGATATAAACTGCTGTTATGTGATGTTTTTATGTCATCTTTGCCATGTGATATCTTTTAGCTCGTTTGTCCGAATGATGCAAATGACATGTCCACGTGTTCGTCTTGCCATGATCTACATGTTGTATGTGATAGGTTGCATGTTAGATTTATTCTTACCATGTTTATCATCGTTGCAAAGTGCCATGTGGCTGTGATGTTATTTCACTTGTTATGAAATGCCATCTTGTTGAGCTCGTTGCTATCGTTGTGTTTATCTCCATGAAGCATGCTTGTGTGTTTCGGAATCACCATCATGTGTACTTTGTTGAGGTGCTTACCACTTGCCATGTTTAGTTTCGAGGTGACTTAAACATGCTCTTTTATATGCCATGATGAAATTGCTGTTTTAGGACTTAGTGGATTTTCACTAAGTCTGAAATCTGTAACGTTCCGATGCCATGTTCGTGTGATGTTCTAGGACAAACCATGTTAGTTTTGGAGTGGATCTTGATTGTTCCTTGTAGTATATATTGTTGTCTTTCCATCCATGTCCTCACATGCCTATTTAAGTGGCTGTAGCATGTTTATCTTTTGCTCCAAAGTTTCAATAAAATTCTGCTGCCAGAATTTTATTGTCAAGTTCAATATGTCCAAGATCATTGCTATTGATCCGTGGCTCCTTTGGGGGTGCACCTTTGGACTTAGTTGCTGTAGTATATGTCTAGTTTGTGTTCATGTCCTTTGCCATGTTGTTTGAGTGATGTAGCTTAATTATTTTGTGCTCCGAAGTTGCTATGTTGCTGTAATTTTCAGCTTTCGCTCATTTCTTGTTTCGGGCATAACTTTTAGCCCGTAACTCCGATTTCAGCGAATCTTATATGAAACTTGATTGATTTTCTGTGTAGATTAATAATATCAGATTTTTATCATGTTTTGAGGTGTTTTGCTTGAGTGATATTTTACGTGCTCCATGTGCATCCTTCGTGCATCCATCATGCATCCATCATTTTCGAGTGCGCATTGCATTTTGTTGATTTGTGCTTGGTGTGATTGTTTTGTTTAGAGCCGGGAGCAGAGTCCGAGTTCGAGTACGAGCACGAGGTTTCCAACGAGGTTGAGCACGAGGACCCTTCTTACGATCCTGACGACTTCTCTTCAGGCAAGATGACCGAACCCCGATAACATTACTATCTTTGCCTATTGCTAGTAGTTCCGCTCTATAGTTTTGCCTCGATGCCCATGATCTTCTTGTCAGCCTCCTACTTGTAAACCATTGCCCTGTTTAACCAACCTACCTATGCAAACCGTTGCTTGGCTAAGTACGCTTCGCTCAGCCCTTCTTATAGCATTGCTAGTTGCAGGTGAAGATCGAAGATGCTTGCTTCATGTTGAAGTTTGGTTGGGTTTTATCACACTATATAAATGCTTAAAATGAAATCATCTATATATTGGCAAGGGTGGAAGGCTAAGCCTTTTGCTTGGTGATTTGTTCCACTCATGCCGTTAGGAACCGTATAAACCGGTGTTATGTTCCTTGATTATGCGTTCCTAACACGGTTGGGGTGTATGGGACCCCCTCGATAAACCGCTAAGTGCTAAGTCTTTTCCAGCAAGTCTCAACCTTGGTACTATTTGCCTAATAACAACTAAAAACTTTCCGAGGGAGTAATTAACCCGAGGCTTAATTAATTCAACCCCCCTGGGCCAGTGCTCGACTTGAGTGTTGGTCCAAACAAGAGTCACTTGCGGATACTACCCAGTTCGCTGGGGTCTTCGGTATCTGTACGTAGCGCTCATCCGGACGTGTCCTGAGACCTAGATACGCGCGGCTACTATCAGGGTGTCGACACGCCGGGAGGATTTGCTGGATTAGCCTTACCTTAGTTCGGTATATCTTGAGCATGGGATTCCGAGAATACTCGGGTCTTCCCACTTTGGAGTTGCGACTCCGCGGATCGTGGGCTTGTAATGGGTCAAGTTGGAACACCCCTGCAGAGTTTGAACTTTCGAAAGCCGTGCCCGCGGTTATGTGGCAGATGGGAGCTTGTTAATATCCGGTTGTAGATAACTTGACACAATGTTTCTAATACACCACCAGCGTGTGTTCCATGACTGTCAATTTCCGAATAGGGATTTGGGAGTTGAACACGGAGGGGTTATGTTTGAGGTGTTGTAGCTAGGATCACTTCGTGATCACTTCTCGCCGAGGCTTTCTCTTCTCGCTCTCACTCACGTAAGCTAGTTGCTAGTTGCTGCTGCAGACACTTATTCTTTTCTTTAGCCTTTCCTCTCCCAAGGCTTGAATAGTCTTGTTACCCGGGAACGGGATTGCTGAGTCCTCTGTGGCTCACAATTACTTCACCACACCAGATGCAGGTCCAGCTGTGAGCTATCCAGGTGATGGCACCGAGCTTGATTGGGAGTTCGACGAGGAGCGTAGTCGGTACTATGTTCGATACCCGGATGATCAGTAGTGGAGACTCCTACTAGGATTCGATCCGCCTGTGGTTTATTTATTTAAGTTTGGTATCTTGACATTTGGATTTTGCCCTTAGAGGGTTGTGATATTCTTAATGTATGATGATTGAGACATGTTATGTAATTGTGTGACGTGGCGAGTGTAAGCCAACTATTTATGTTTACAATCCCCTCTTTTACATGAGATGTGCAAAGATTACCAAACTTGAGATCATTCTAGGATGGATTTATGCCTTTAAGTCGTGCCTCGACACGTAGGAGGTATAACTCCATCCTGGGCATTACAATCGAGTATGGCGAATCATGTGCTTCTTCCAGTATCAACTTCCTGATCTCGGGGTTGTTGGGCACATAGATTTGATCCTCAAACCACAAGGTGTCATGTTCGTCCTCACGAAAACCCTTGGCTTTTCCTTCACTCATCTTCTCCTTTATCTCGGCAACCTCTTTGTCATCCTTCTGGGATTCTCGTATCTTTCCCAACAATGTTGACTGAACCTCCAATGTTGCAATGAAATCTCTAGGAACTATCTCCAAAGAAGCTCCCTGAGATCTTCCGCTAACTCCTTTGGCAATCCTCCCTTCACCAGGGTATTTGCATAACTCTTCCGGCTCAAGGCGTCTGCAATGACATTGACCTTTCCCAGGTGATAGTGCAGCTTCATATCATAATCCTTTATAAGCTCCAACCATCTCCTTTGTCTGAGGTTCAGCTCCTTCTGAGTGAAAATGTACTTCAAACTCTTGTGGTCCGTGTAGACATCACAATGATTTCCAATAAGGAAATGTCTCCAAGTTTTGAGCGCATGCACAACTGCTGCTAGCTCCAAATCATGCGTGGCATAATTCAACTTGTGCGGTCGCAATTGACGGGATGCGTACGAAACAACTCTTCCATCCTGCATGAGTACTCCTCCAAGTCCTAAGCGTGAAGCATCATAGTACACTTGGAAATCCTTGCGTATATTGGGCAAGATCAGCACTGGGGCAGTCGTCAACCATTTCTTCAGCTCCTGGAAACTTTCTTTGCACTCTTCAGTCCAATGAAACTTTGTGTCCTTCTTCAACAATGTTGTCATCGACTTTGCAATCTTGGAGAAATTCTCTATGACTCTCCGGTAATATCCCGCGAGTCCAAGAAAACTGCGGATCTCTCCAACTGAAGTAGGTGCCAAGCACTCAGTGACTGCCTGCACTTTGACGGGGCCCACTGCTATACCTTCTCCTGATATAACATGCCCTAAGAATCCAACTTCCTTCAACCAAAACTCGCATTTTCTAAACTTGGCGTACAACTGATGCTCTCTGAGCTTCTCCAGAACCAAACGCAAATGCTCCGCGTGTTCCTCTTCGTTCTTCGAGTACACCAAGATATCATCAATGAATACCACGACAAACTTATCCAAGAACTCCATGAACACCTTATTCATCCTACTCATGAAATAGGTAGGGGCGTTAGTCAATCCAAATGACATAACCGTATACTCATATAGCCCATACCTTGTGGTGAAGGCTATCTTAGGTATATCCTTCTTTCGGATCTTCAACTGGTGGTATCCTGATCGTAGATCTATCTTGGAGAATACTTTAGCTCCTTGAAGTTGGTCGAATAAATCATTGATCATCGGCAGTGGGTACTTATTCTTAATTGTCACTTCATTCAGTGCCCGATAATCAATGACCATCCTTAAAGATCCATCCTTCTTTTCGACCAAAAGCACTGGGGCTCCCCAAGGTGATGAGCTTCGTCGAATAAATTCTTTCTCCAATAACTCCTTAATCTGCTTCTTGATCTCCTCCAGATCATTTGCTGGCATCCGATACGGTCTCTTTGATATGGGTCCGGTGCCAGGCAATAGTTCAATCAAAAACTCAATATCCCTATCCGGCGGCATGCCTGGTAGTTCTTCTGGAAATACATCCGGGTAATCCTTTACTACGGGCACTTCCTCCTGAACAACTCCCATGAGAGAATGTACTTGTGTCCTTCTGGGGGAATGCCTAGATACATACTTGATCCTTTTTCCCTCCGGGGTGGTAAGCAAAATAGACTTACTGGCACAATCGATGTTCCCTCCATACATCGATAGCCAATCCATACCTAGTATCACATCCAATCTTTGTGACTCCAATACTAGTAGGTCCGAGGGAAAAACATGTGTCCAATGGTCAATGTCATCTGAAAACATCCTTGAGTTGCCATATATTCCGCTCCGGGTGAACTTACTAACATGGGGGTCATAAGGACTCTGGTGGGCAACTTATGTCTATTTATGAATCCCCTTGAAATGTATGAATGCGATGCACCAGTATCGAAAAGAACTACTACGGTAAATGACTTAACCAAAAACTTATCGATAACTGCATCTGGTTGCTCCTCAACCTCCTCCACGGTCACGTGGTTCACTTGTCCTTTGTTGAACGGGTTGGGCTTCTTCCTGGAGCTTCCATTGCCGTTCCCATTCTTAGCTTCAGGGCAGTCCGTGGCGTAGTGTCCATTCTTCCTGCACTTGAAACAGGTAACGTGGCTCAAATCCCTCTTGGCGGGTGTGGATGGAGTAGAGCAGTTCTGATTGTTATTTGCTCCATTCCTATTCCCATTCTTGGAGCCATTGTGGTTGTGAGAACTTCCTCCATTATGGGTGTGGCTTCCATGGTTATGGGTGTATCCTTCCGAGTTCGGGGTGAAACGGGGCTTCTGCTAGGCTCCAGAATTATTCCTTCCTTGTCGATACTTCCTCTTGCGGCTCTCAATCTGCTGCTGCTTCCCTTCAATCATAAGAGCCTTATCTACCAACTCCTGGTAGTTGTTGAAGGTTGCCACCATCAACTGTATGCTCATCTCATCATTCAGCCCTTCCATAAACCTCTCCTGCTTCGTGGCATCTGTGGCCACATCATCCGGGGCATAACGAGATAGGGTACTAAACTCATCTACGTACTGAGCCACAGTATGATTTCCTTGGCGCAAATTGCGAAACTCTCGCTTCTTCATGCTCATAGCTCCAGTTGATACATGGGCAGTGCGAAAAGCTTGCTGAAACTGATCCCAAGTGACATTGGCTACAGGGAAAGTGGCTGTGTAATTCTCCCACCATGCTGCTGCTGGTCCAGCCAACTGATGTGCGGGAAAACGCACCTTATCAGCATCCGTGTAATTGGCGGTGGTCAAATCCCTTCCAGTCTTGCGCAGCCAGTCATCAGCAACTATTGGTTCAATGCTGCTAGAAAACACCGGTGGTTGCAACCTTAAGAAACGTGTTAGGTTGTCCATGGGTGGTGGGGTTGGAGGGTTGTTGTTGTTGTTGTTCTGGACAAGAAGTTGCATCAAAGTGTTCTGCTGCTGGATCAACTGAGTGAGCTTAGGTGGAAACTGAAATCCGGGCTCACGTCTCGGAGGCATCTGATGGTGTAGAGGGAAGAGATTAGAATATAATTGAGGTCTAAGGGAAATTCACTACCCATATGCACATGAGACAAACACAATCATATCACACCAATCAATTTTCAAACAAGGGCATACAAAGATCTAACTAACATTACAAAGTGCTCTAAATTCTAGTTTATGGGGGGAAAACTACTAGTCATTAGGTGGTCATCTAGAAATTTTGATCGGCGGAAGATTCCATGATATCTGCTCCAGCTTCATCTTCATAGTCATCATCACTATCATCAGGGTCTGAGTCCGTGTCGTCGATGATGATGTAGTCCTCAGAACGAATCTCCTTGGGTTATTCTTCTTCTTCCTCTCCTCCTGGTGCTGGATCTCCCATGAATACTCCTAGCTTCCTTGTTAAGTCATCATTCTTCTCCACAAGTATTGTCATCTCCTCCTCGTATCCGTCACGTGTAGACTTGAGTTCCTCTTCTTGTTCCAAGTTCCTGGTTAGCGCCTTCTTCAAATCTATCATCCCTGCGCACATCTGGTGCTCCCGTCGACGAATGTGCTGGTTTAACTCCTGGATGAACGCTGCAATGGACCTATCCTTCCGGATACTGATCATGTACCATTGCTCATCTCGGCGTCCACATATCTGGTAGATAGTGTCCTTCAACTTCTGCTTGTAGACTTCTCCAATACGTCCCATGGTAATGTGGGCTGCCATACTCTTGCCTAGGCTCCAGGTTGGTGCATCAAAAGAAAACTCTATTGGCTCAGTGTATGGTGAGAATGTCCTCCCGGGAATTTGAACTTGTATACTCCATCCCTCCTCTTCAGGTAGAGTGGCGGTGTAGGTCCCAGTGAATCTTGGTATTCCGATGTTCAGGTACCTAGTGACTTCCTTCAAGTGTCGTCCAAACGGTGTGTCTTCATCTGGTTGAGTGAACTTGTTCCTTGGGTCCACCATCCTAAAGAGTGGAAAATGGAGAGGAGTCAGAACTGAGTGGAGAAGAGTGACCTAGGGTTTATCTTAGTGGTCGTGTCTTACAGTCAGCATGTGCTTTGATACCATCTTGTAGTGACCATGATCCGAATGGACCGAAGTCTCTTTGTATCAGTGTCATCCCTGGATCGGTAATGCTGACACACACAGTACTTGAAGGATTTATAACAGAGTGGCAATCACACACTTATTACAACGAATGTTTCAAAAGAGAACTTATTACAAAAGTCTATGGCATAAGGCCATCTAACAAAATAACAGCGGAAGGCTTGGAAGATAAGTGAGTCCATCAACTCCAACGGCACAGTTGAGTGCATGACAAACGACCTAGCACGTCTTACTCCTCGTCTGAAAAGTCTACAACGTAACATGTTGCAGCCCGAAACGATCAGCACATGGAATATGCTGGCAAGATAACACAGTAGAGTAAGAACATAAATAAAGGCTAACACTATATGCATATTTGGCTGGTGGAGGCTCTAAGATTAAAGT